>CM021100.1:545425720-545518055 GCA_007115665.2 Sequoiadendron giganteum
AAAAATTAAGTTTACTTTTTCATTATAAATTAATGAACAAACTAATGTGTAGACTATACTATAGACCTACTAAACAAACTATGATCATAATCTTCCAATGCTTTGAGAAAAGAAACATTATTTTTTTCTTCTTTTTTATGTGTCATTTTCATTATAAATATGATTAAGTAGTCTCTAAGGTTTTCATATTTTTTATTAGATTAAAACTTGAAGGGCCAGTACCCATTACAAAAAAGCCATAGAGACAAACGAGGTACTCACGAGAAGTGAGAAACCCCAAAACTAAAAATAAAAATTAAATCTTAAACAGTTCGACCAACAAAAACAACTAAGAAAGAACATAGAGTCCTGTAGACATCCAAAAATAACATTATGCATTCCACTGTAACTAACATCATGCATTCGTTTCTTCTACTAATCAATTAAAGCAATTTATTGATTTAATCCTAAGGTTCATCAAGCTTAATTAAATAAATCAAATTATTTAATTAAGTTCCTAAGGTTCTTCTTATTTGATTTAATAAATCAAACTGATTTAAAATCAAATATCAAATCCCTAAGTTAATTAATCTAAATTAATTGACTTCTAAATCATGATTAGCATTCTCTAGCTTTTGACTCAACTAGAGTCAAATCTAAACTCCTAACTAACCCACCCACTTGCATCAATAAATCAATTTATTGATTTATTAAAAAGAGTTATTTTCCCTCAATAACTCTCATCTTTGACTTTATTGAACAAAGATTATTCCCCCCAAAACCCTCAACAACATGCATTTATTGACATTTTCCAAATTTGAATGGGCACATTGGCCAAAACTTGCACAAGCTTTGACCAATCCCATCATGCCAAGTGTCTCTATTCTATTGGAGGGGATTTAGTCCCACATTGGCTAAACTTGGCCTCTCTTCTCTCAACTTCTTCTATAAAAGCAATACATCTTCTCTCATTTCAAGAACACAATTGGAAGGTATCTAAACTATAGGCAACTTGAGCTCATAGCAACTCATTGTCTATCTCATTTGGCTTAGAAAGGGATTGGGAAAGGGCTCTCTCACATCTTCATGGAGGGCACCAATCCATCATAGAATAGAATAGGTTAAGGTGACATCAAGGTGTTGACAACAAGGTTCAAACATCAAGGTTGAAACTAAAGGTGTGGACATCAAAGTTGAAACATCAAGGTTGACATCAAGATTGAAGTTGAAGGTTGAAACAAAAGTGAAGGCAAAAAGAGTGGAATTGAAGATTCTTGAAAACAAAACTTGGAAAATAGCATTTTTTAATGCTTGATTTGACAATCTTAGAGCTTCCATTTACTACCCTTTTTTTCTGTTTTTAGCTAACTCACCTTTCAATTTGGGCTTAAAATCAATCAATGGCTTGATCTTTTCGAAGTTGGTTAAAATTGAACCTTAGACACTTACTAGATTTCAATTTGGGATTAAAATTGAACAAGGCAACTTCACATTTCAATTGGTGCTTTTAAAATGAACTCATAATTGCTTTGAGGAATTTAAAATTGAACATGTGTACTTTGTGTTTTGTAAACTTTTTTGCAAAGTAGTGTCATTTAAAAGGGCATATGCGCTTCTCTCGTGCTTCACGGCGATCTTGAGAATCAAAAGTCTTTTTGGTGACCCTAAGTTGCATAAAAGATTGCCTCCACACTTCAATTTAGGCATTTTAAAATTGAACAAAACATGCGAGTGTGAGCACGATATATTGCGGAGGTTCTCCCCTTTGTTTTTCAATGAAGGTTGTGTGAACGATGGGATATGTTAGCTCGCTATTGTTTAACTTAGAGGGCCTACCTTGTGGGAAAAAGTAATCACCCAAGGGAACGACCCAACCGGGAACACGCTAAAGCCAAGCGACTTCCACCCGGGATATAAGTATGGATATTGGAACAAAGGCCAATATCACGAGGATTATTCCGATGAGATGGATAGCAATGGACTCTCATCGATGTTGGATAATCCCCCACGAACGGAATGCCCAAATTAGAACCCTTGTTTAGAAATTGGCCAAAACCTTATCTATCTTGTTGGTGCAAAAGGTCATGTCCTTTGAAGCCGCCCCACATAACATGCGGTCTTGTTGTGGAAATGGAAAGTATGCCATGGGAGATTCATGGGTACTAATACTTGGCTGACCCGAATAAGTGAGTGCTGTGGAGGGGAGCCAGTGTGGTCAAGCATTTATCCATTCGCACAAGATATGCACAGCTGGATTTATCCAAGTGGGAACCCAACAAGGTATTGTCTCATCAACCTAGGAGTGTGAAAGTGCTTGGAAAAAACACATTGCTTGATCTTGAAAACATTTGGAAAACAAACATACACAAAAACCTTGAAATTTCACACACCTTGTGGGGAACAAATACCTATTGACGAACTTGCCCACTCTTGCTTTCCCTAGGAATCACATTCCTAGAGGTTTCTAAGTGTGCAAATTCTATCATCATTTGTTTCCAATAAGGATAAACATAAGGAAATTTTGCCCTATTTTCCTTGATTTCCACACAAAGGACATTGTGGGATGAGAAAGAGAATGGGACACTAGACATATAGTTTGAAAACCTAAGCAAGCAAGTGTCTTGGATAAAAAGAACCTCATTTAACCAAGATAAAGAGACAAATTGGATTACACATGTGTTGTCTAACATGATTTCCCACAAGATCAAAATCCCAAAACCAAAGTTCAAGAAGCTTAGTCTAAAAGCTCGTGAGGAGCGTCCTGAGAGACTTTTCGAATTCAGGGAAAGATTGGTTTATAACTTTTACAGAAAAGCCTCAAGGAACAATCCAGCATTATATGCATTTTATTGTCAACAAAATCCTGAATTGTTTCAAAAGTTTGCATTTCTCCCATAGGAAGTCAAGCGTGTTCTTCAACACCGAGGTTTTGTAGAAAGAGAGTCACATCTAGGTTAAGGTTCAAGATCAAAGTTGTCATTCCCATTCATTCATCCATCAAATCAAAGTCTCATTTCATCATCAGACCTTTTTGAGAACTCTAGAATCAAACATCACACTAAACTTAGAGGGCTAAATCAACATCATCATATCTTGGCTTAACACACTTAGCCAACATAGTCTCAAATCATTGAACAAATTTTCTTTGGGATAACACAACTTCTTAAAGTCTATTAGTTCTCCAAAACATTGGCATAACACACTTTGTCAATTCATCCATTTTGTGCAAGTTCCCTTAGGATAACACAACTTCCTAGGGAAAACAACTTCACAACCAATCTTGTTTGACTTAACGCATCTAGTCAAATTATCACATTCAAATCAAATCAAAAGCCCTTTCAAAGTTTAGCACATACATTCAAAAGGTTTTCCAAAGGTTTCATTCACTCATCTCATCCATTTTAACCCATCATCATCATCACCATCTTTGATCTTTTAGCTACCCTAGTTCTTCTCTTTTTGGACTTAAAGGATTAGGATCGAACAAATCCCTATTTTTTATGGTCCAAACAAGATCTCAACACAAGAAGGACATGGAGAATATCAGAGACATATCAACTTCTATGGACATGAGTAATCTAAATATCGAAGTGAACCTAGCAGGATCAAGCAATCCCCCAAGCAACTCTCCCTTATCATCACAAAATCCTCAAGAGGAGAGTCATCAAGAGGACGACATAAATGAAGACATAGGGATGACACCAGAGGAAATCATGGAAATGATTTAAAATCCTAAGAACCATAAAATTGTTAGTGCCATGTTCAAATGCATAAATTCAATAGAAAGAGGAGGGGACATGCCCCCTCCCAACCTTAACACAAGCACTAGTGCAGTTGCATCCCCGTTGTCAAACATCAATCAAGAAGTACCTGGCATCACCTCAATCATCACACCAACCTCCCCGATTGTGAACAAGGGGAGTGCCATGTTCCAAGAATTGCAAGAACACCGCCTTGTGGCTAATGAAGAAACAATCATCACCCCTACATTTATTCCAGAAAACTCATTTCACCCTTACATCCCACTCACATTTCATAATCCCGCTAGTTCATCCTCATTTCACACCACACTAGCTTATCAATTGAACATACCAACTCCCCCACTGCATGAGGAAGTTGGTTTGCTCGGAACAACGGAAGCTATCAATCCTTTCTCTTTCCAAAGTGGTGCGTCATCCCTTCCCCCGCTTCCTTTCACATCTGCATCGCCTCCTGGAATAGGTCTTCCACCTTTAACCATCAAAAATTTTGCTAATCCAAGCAATCCGACCACCACTTTGAACCTGCTTCTTTTGCCCATATCCTCACAACAAATCGCAACCATTCCTATCACCATGGTTAATGCATCTATTGGTCCTCAAGTCTCCCAAAGCATGCCTCATCAAGGACCAATTGTCTCAACCACCCCGCCCACAACCCAAATCACAGTCACAACCACAATCCCTCCACCCGCCACGATAGTTGGCATGATTCTTGCTCCACCACCAATCCCACCGCCAAAGTACAACATGACCAATTCATTCTCCATCATGTTGCAAAACGCACAACAAGCTGCCCAACAAAAGGCACTCCAAAAACAACAAGCCGCACAAGTGCAAGCGCAAGCTCAAGCTCAAGCACAAGCCACACAAGTGCGAGCACAAGCACAAGCTAAAGCTCAAGCACAAGCCGCACAAGCGCAAGCACAAGCACAAGCTCAAGCTCAAGCTCAAGCACAAGCCGCAGAAGCACAAGCACAAGCGCAAGTGCAAGCTCAAGCCCAAGCTCAGGCTCAAGCCCAAAAAAAGACACAAGCTCAATACCAAGCGCAATTGCAAGCAATCCACCTGCAAGCCTACCACCAAGCCCTGCAAGACTTTCAGGCACAACACCAAGCTAAACAACAAGCTTTATTGGCACAACAACAGCTTGACCAGCAACAAGCATTATTGGCAAAACAGCAGCTAGACCAACAACAAGCGTTACTAGCTCAACAACAACTTGACCAACAGCAGGCTTCATGGGAACAACAGCAGATGGACCAATAGCAAGCGCTATTGGAACAACAACAGCAAGATCAACAACAAGTGTTGTTGGCACAAATGCAAGCTTACCAACAAGCCCTAAACGCACAACCAAGCTCGCAGCAAACACCGACCAGTACGCTTCCCACCCATCAAACACCTCCAACACCTCACCACTCATTCATCCCGCCCCTCGACCCAAGCAAGGATGTCACAACACAGATCAAATTGCTTTCGCAGTAGGTGTTGGACTTGCAAGCAAGAAAAACCACAAGGACACCAGGAAACTTGTGCCCTTATCTGTTCAATAAAAGTCTCACCATGGTACCATTTCCAAAGGGATTCGAGATCCCCAAATTTGATAAGTACAATGGAACGGGCAACCCTGAAAACCACGTCAGGGAATTTTAGGTGCACTGCATGGAAGTCGCATATGATGACACGTATCTAATGCGGCTCTTCCCTCGAAGCCTGACTGGTCCAACTATGGAATGGTTTTCTCACTTACCCACGGGCATTAAAACATTCGAGGAAATTGTGGAGGATTTCCTTAAAAATTATGCTTTTAATATGGGTGTGGATGTCAGTTTAGAAGAACTATCTGCACTCAAACAAAGAAGAGGAGAGTTATTTGCATCCTTCTTGCAAAGATGGCAATCCAAGGCCAATCAGAGCAAGTGGGCCATGCCAGAGGAACAACAAGTTTGCACCATCATAGCCAACTTAGATGAAAACCTGGCGTTCTACCTAAAAATGCAGTGCATCACATCTTATGATCAACTAATTCCAAAGGCGCTCAACATCGAAAGAGCCCTTACTGTGCGAGGAGGTGCACCTACATTCACTCCACTACAGGATAAGCACCTGTCCAACAACTACAATGATAAACCTTGAACATGGTCGAGGAACAAAAATATCACGAACGACGGCATGGTCGATGCTAAGGTAGTTATCAGTGCTCCTAAGCAAAATACCCAAAATCATCATCCGCAAACTCATAACCACAACAATGTGCAGGCTAATGCGGTAGTAGCACAGTCACAACCACCTTCCACTAGCCAAGTCAACAATGTGGGTAATCAAGGAGGACCACCTCCCCGCAACAAGTTTCCCCCCAAGAGGAAGTTCACAGCCCTTGGAAAATTGATTGAGTCTGTCATGAAGAAATTGGTCAAAGAAAACCTAATTAAAATCTCTAACTCCGAACAATACACGGAGCCCATGACCAAACCACCATGGTACAATGAGAATCTCCTATGTGACTTTCATAAAGTTAAAGGACACACCACCGCCAACTGCATGAGACTCAAGAATATCATCCAAGACCTCATCGAGGATAAGGTCATCAACATCAAGCAACCGGTCGGAAACCAAGACCTAAAAATCTACACGAATCCGATGTCGAATCATAATCAAGGAAATAACCAAGGGAATAATAAGGGTAAACAAAAGTATGCTAGTGCCAATCTAGTATACGAGGAGATAGTCGGATGTGTCAATGAGTTGGTCACTATCATAAATATCAAGGGAACCAACAATGACTGTGGAGTCACCACACGAGGCGGAAAAGTTACCATTGTCGGGGCACCTGCTAAGACCCCCATTACCAACACAAAGGCCGTCCCCTATGATTACAATGTAATTGACCAACTTAAGAGAACACCCACACAAATATCCATAATGGAATTACTAAAAATCTCTGCCGCTCATCGACAGATCCTGGATGAAGCACTAGCTACCTCTACCGTTGCCGCCACCCTTGACACAGAGCAATTTTAGGCTATGGTAGGTAACATCGTTACCCCGAATCTCATCACATTTTCAGACCAAGATTCCCCCCCGCAGCCATCTCATAACCAGGCACTTCACCTCCAAATCCTAGTTCATAAAAAGAAAGTCAAGCGAGTCTTGGTAGATGGTGGTGTAGGTCTTAATATTTGTTCTCTGAAACTTATAAAGAAATTGGGATTCGCCGAGGATTCCATCAATAAGAACAAAAGTATTACCATAAGAGCATATGATGACCAGGAAAGAGTGTCTCAGGGCACTATCAAGATCCCCATCCAAGTGGGGCCAGCAACCATGGAAATAACTTGTCAAGTTCTTGACCTTCATTTGCCATACAACATCCTCCTGGGATGCCCACGGATACACGGAATGAAGACAGTGGCCTCAACCTATCATCAGTGCATTAAGTTCTCATATCAAAATGAGGAGGTTACCATATATGGGGATCCCGAACCTTTCGCCTATTGCAAAAACTTGGAAGCCAAGTTTTACAAAATCCCTCAAGTACCTAAAAACGATGAAGGCCCATCCACTTCATACATAGACCCAACTAATCTCGCCTCCACTTCTGCGACAGAGACACCCACCATCCCCGACATATCTGAGATCAAGAACATGATACAGGATAATGGATGCGGTGATTATAGAATGAAGAGAAATGCTTTTGTTGTAGGAGAGTTACCACAATCTCCTAGATCACATGGGCAACCACAATTGACTTAAACACCTGTCCGCACTAGAATAGAACCCTCTAGATTCCATAGTTGGGGGGATCTCAGTCAGGAAAATGTGGACGAGGAGGACATCAAAAACACTCTGTACCAAGATGAAAGACCCACTCCCACCCTACCCATGGAGGAAACAAACAAAGGGTTACAAATGATGTTCGACATGGGCTATAACAAGAATGAAAGCCTAGGAAGAAACAGTGATGGACAGTTGGAGCCCATCATTGTAGAAAGAAGAACGCAGAACCTTGGCCTCGACTGTACCCCTCCGAGTATAACTGTGCGTGGAAAAAGTGTTCCTAATAGGGTAGTCAGGTCCTCTCCTCGGGTCTCGACAACTAACCTTAGATTACCCGTATCCACAGGCCTACCTCTCGATAACTTCACATTTGACATAACTGACGTTTGTAGTAGCAGTGACGACGATGACACCATAGGTGGCTTACCTAGGCTCTTTGAAGATTCCACCTTACTGATGATTAGTGTCTCACCCGCTGAGCCAATCCAACAAACCCACCAAATCCACTTAGTATACCCCCAACTCATCGATCACGACCAACAGGGACCACCGATTCTAGACTCATTCGAAAATGATGAGGCTCTCTCCGAATTCATGGGACTAAGGGATACTGTTCCATGTGGAGATCACAAGGCAGGATTTGATATCACTCTAGACACACAAGCATACTATGGGGAGACGATTGAGTCTTTCAGTCGCAAAAGAAAAAGATCGAGAATAAGCTCAGAGTTATTGAGTGAAAACCACACTGTGGCACTCTCTAACCATAAAATAGTAAAAATAAAGGACGCATCCAATGGCGAAAACCTCTCTGAGGTGCCAGAGGATGAAGGATTCAATCTTCCCCCTATTGCTCTACACCAAGAGAAGTCAACAGTATTGGCAGAACAGTGTAACCCGGTCAACTTAGGAACAGAATCAGAACCACAAATTACCTTCTATGCAAAATCCCTCCTAGAAGAAGAACAAAAACTACTGGTAGCTTTCCTAAAGGAGAGAAAGGTAAATTTTGCGTGGACCTATGCAGACATGCCAGGCCTGGATCCTGAAGTAGTAGTGCATCATTTGGCTGTTCACCCCGGAGCAAAACCAGTCAGACAGAAGCTAAGGAAGATGCATCCACAAATAGCCTTGCTTGTAAAGATTGAGCTACAGAAACTTCTAGATGTTGGCTTCATACACCCGATTGACTATCCAGAATGGGTATCTAACCTCGTACCAGTCTCAAAACCGAAAGGGGGCATCCGCATCTGCACTAATTTCAGAGACCTAAACAAAGCATGTCCCAAGGATGACTTTCCACTACCCAACATTGACATGATAGTGGATATGACGGCCGAACATGAGATGCTGTCCCTAATGGATGGTTTCTCGGGGTACAACCAGATATTGATCACAAAAGAGGACCAACACAAGACAGCATTCACATGTCCTTGGGGCACCTACTGCTGGAACGTAATGCCATTTGGGTTGAAGAATGCAGGAGCTACCTACCAAAGAGCCATGACATTAATCTTCCATGACATGATCCACAAAATAGTTGAAGATAATGTAGATGACATGCTTGCTAAATCAAAGAAGAGACAAGACCATATAGCAACTCTAAGTGCTATCTTTGACAGGCTCGAACAATATAAGGTTAGACTCAACCCAAAGAAGTGTATCTTTGGGGTACAATCAGGGAAGCTGCTAGGATACATAGTTTCAATGAGAGGGATAGAGGTAGACCCTACAAAGGTAAAAGTAATCCTCGAAATGAAACCACCAAGAACGTTGAAACAACTAAGAGGATTGCAAGGAAGACTCCAGTCCATCCGAAGATTCATAGCACAATTGGTAGATAAATAGATTGCCTATTCACACCTACTTCACAAGGGAGTAGCTTTCAGATGGGATGACAAATGCGAGCAAGCATTCAACAAAATAAAAGAATATCTACTTACACCACCTGTATTGATGCCACCAATTGTGGGGAAATCATTAATCCTATATATCTCCGCAACAACAGCCACCCTGGGGGCCCTTTTAGCCCAACATGATGAAAAGGGAATCGAGCGGGCTATCTACTACATCAGCAGAACAATGGTGGGACATGAGCTCAATTACATGTCAATAGAGAAAGCTTGCCTAGCATTGGTATTTGCGGCTCAGAAATTCAGATACTACATGCTAGCGCACCAAATCAAGTTGATTGCCAAAATAGACCCTCTAAAGTACCTATTGACAAAAGCAGCACTTACAGGTAGAATGGCTAAGTGGGTAATGATATTATCTGAACATGATATCGAGTATGTAGAACGAAAAGCCATAAAAGGGCATGTCATTGCAGATCAGCTGGCAGAAGCTCCCCTCTACACAGATAATCCACTCATATCAGAATTCCCAGATGAGTCCCTTTTTAACCTTGATGCAACAGACCACTGGAAGCTATACTTTGATGGCTCTCACACACAACATGGGTCAGGAGCTGGTGTGTTTTTCATCACGCTACAAGGAGACTGCATACCTAGATCATACAAGTTGGCATTCCCTTGTACTAACAATATAGCAAAATATGAGGCTTTGACCATAGGACTCAAGATTGCAGCACAATGGCGAATCATGGCACTAAAAGTCTATGGCGACTTGCAACTTATCATCAACCAAGTCAACGATGACTACCAAACCAAGGATGATAAGCTCACACCATACAAGAAGGTGGTAGAAAGCCTCAAGGAATCTTTCATCGACATTACCTTTGAGCAGATACCAAGGACAAACAACAGAGTGGATGATGCAATGGCGACAATTGGATCCTTACTTGACATCCCTCGTAATGTCTCGAAACATGAATTCCTCGTAGAGCAGCTTCTCGTACTCACATTCGAGGTACCGGAGTTAGAATACGCATGTGAACTCATTGGTCCCGGTGATCTTTGGTATCATGATATATACACCTACCTAAAGTTAGGAATCCTCCCCACTGACATCACCCCGAACCTAAAATGTACTTTCATCAAAAGGACTTCACGATTCGTCATCCTAGGAGAAACCCTCTTCCATAGGAGTACCGATGGAACCCTGTTACATTGTTTAAAACCCAAGGAAGCCCTGAATGCTCTAACCGAGATACATAATGGCACGTGTGGGTCACACTCAAGTGGTATGACCTTGGCTAAAAAGTTGCTAAGAACAGGGTACTATTGGCCGACGATGGAAAAAGAGGCACACAATTTTGTCAGAAAATGCTTGCAATGCCAACAACATGGAGACCTTATTCATGCACCAGCTCAAGAACTGCATCCTATTGTTACACCTTGGCCCTTTTCACAATGGGGGCTCGATCTCATTGGTAAAATATCACCCACCTCATCCAACGGCCATAAATTCATTATCATTGCCACCGAATACTTCACTAAGTGGGTCAAAGCAATTCCCATGACCTACATCACTGGAAAGCAGATATCCAAGTTTATCCTGAACTACCTTATTTGCCGATATGGTGTTCCCCAATCCATTATCTCTGATAATGGGACGCCCTTCAAGAATCAGGATGTCCGTGACTTGTGTGAAAAATTCAAAATCAAGCATTGCTTTTCCACTCCATATTATCCACAAGGCAATGGCCAAGCAGAAGCTACAAATAAAACCATTTTGAAAATCCTCAAGAAAACAGTCAATGAATTTGGTCGTGACTGGCATATGCAGTTAAATCCCACCTTATGGGCCTACCGCACCAGCATCCGCACGCCAACAGGTGCCACCCCATTCTCTCTAGTCTACGGATCAAAGGCCATACTCCCCATTGAGATCGAGCTCCCATCACTAAGGATATCACTGCAAAACCTTATCACAGATGAGGAATACAGGGTCACAAGACTCAATGAGCTGGAATTACTAGATGAAAGGCGCATGGATGCCCTTAATCATCTACAAGTGTACCAGAATAGCCTAAAAAGGAGCTACAACAAGAAGATTAGATAACGTACTTTCCAAGTTGGTGACCTTGTGCTGAAAGAAAACCAAAAGAACGTGCCAAATCCAGATACAAAGGGAAAGTTTGAGCCCAACTGGCTGGGACCTTTCGTCATCACTGCAAGTTACACATCAGGGGCATATCAACTAGCAACACTAGAAGGCGAGCCTCTGCAGGAGCCTCTGAATAGCTCTCACCTCAAAAAGTTTTATGCCTAAACCTTGCAAGGTATAGAACCAGAAAATACAAAAACAATCAGAAAAAGTCCTGAAAAAATGGTTACCTCGATGAAAACCTAGCAAACAAGCATCTTGGTGACAGCAAAAAAATCAAAAGATCAAAAAATCCAAAAAAAATCAAAAAAGGATTGAAAATAGTAAAAAGAAAAAATCGTCCTCTAGTGAAAACCACTTCGGTGGCGCTTTGGGAAAATACCTTGGTGAAAACCTGGCAAACAGGCATGAAGTGTAAATAAAGCACCTTCCCCATCTATCAAGATCCGCACAACTCATCCACTCCATCGCATTCCACTTATTTGCTCATATCCATACCATAGCCTGCGTTGGTATCTATACTATATTCCACCATTGGAACTACTTGGCATTTCTAAGGTCAGTCTATCCTGCCTTTATCGAAGTAGTCTGTCGCACCACACTGGGGGCATGTTCTCGTAACATCAGATTGGATTCGTGTATATTCTCATGATCTTTTTCAAAATTCATCAAAAATTCCAAAAACATTCAAAAAACTCATTCAAAAAACCAAAAACATTCAAAAAATCCACCAAAAATTCAAAAACATCTAGAAAAATCATCAAAAATCCAAAAACATGTCAAAATATCGGAAAATCTTCAAAAATTCATCATTGAGTCTTGTCAATCTTTCACCTTGTCGAACTACGTTGTCTCTGAGCTTGAACGTAGGCAAGGTTGATCTTTGATCATCCCCCGAGACGGTTAGGTCAGTCCTTTAGGCATCCGTCGCATTGGCAATCCGTTTGCCCATCTAGTCTGCATCTTAAGTCAGTCCTTTAGGCAATAAAATGGCAATCCATTTGTCCATATTATCATCAAGTCAGTCCACCACCAGTCGAACTACGTGGTCTCTGTGTATATAATGTAGGCAAGGCTAATCTATGGATTAGCTCCCGAGACCCCTAGGATAGGTCTTTAAGTTAGTCTATTCGTCTTAAATCTTGAAAATACCAAAAACATTCATAAAATCTTGAAAATACCAAAAACATTTGTAAAACATCTCAAAATTCCAAAAACAGCCTCAAAACATTTGAAAAAACCAAAATGGTGCACCCATTTCATCTCGTTTTCACCCACAATAATCATTATTCCTAATAAATCAATCATCGCCTTCATCCTTTGGTGAAGCAATCAGAAGCAAGTTTAGCAGGTTCTAAAGTGAACACCTTAATCGTCAAGGTCTCGAAGGTCTAAGTCAGTAAGTTAGCAAGTTGGTCAACTCGGAGTATCAATAGCTTATCACGCAATCAGTCTCACCAAAACCCTGATCACTACATGTTCTAGGATGAAGCTTTCCCACGATGGACATAAGCATCAGGTACCCCATAGTAGTTTAGTCTTGGCTAGCGATATGAAGAACATTATCTTGTTTGTTTACTTTATTTTTGTCTTTTAGACTTATCTTATTTTGCGCTCATTCCAAGGACCTCTCGATGATGCCTAAACAAAACAGGTTTAGAGAGAAAGGAATGGGGCAACAATCATTATCTTTTTATCTGCTGTGCTTGTTGGATATTCTTGTAAAATAACTTCATCATGCATACTTTGTTTTGTTTGTAGGAAGGATGTTTTAGGTATCTTGTTGACCACATAAGAAGGCTTGCCTTCTTATGTTTTGGCCCGAGATGTCTAGAATATCTGAACTGCATTCTGAATAAGGTTATGTTTGTCAAGTGTGAACAAGAGTACTCCTATCTGATTGTCGAGTCAAAGTCCATCACACTAGGTGCCACGCCATCCTGGTTCTTAATACCTTGATGCATCGCACCTACGTGTGTTATCAAACATAAAGAAAGGTATGCTCTTTCCCATCCTTGGATAAGCAACACATCATCATCAT
This sequence comes from Sequoiadendron giganteum, assembly GCA_007115665.2. NCBI lineage: Eukaryota > Viridiplantae > Streptophyta > Pinopsida > Cupressales > Cupressaceae > Sequoiadendron > Sequoiadendron giganteum. The sequence continues at coordinate 545,439,287 of CM021100.1, forward strand.
TCATCATCATATCCAATAAAGTCTGAGACTAATGGACTTATTGGACTTCTACATTCTTCTTAGATTTAAGGGTTCATCCCTCTCATTCTTCTATCTTCTGTCACGCTAACAATGCATCCATCTTGCATCCGTATTCTCATTTCGCATAATCATATCATACCATCATATCAGGACAACATCATCCATCTCATCCATCTCACATGCATTGCATAATCATTTAAAGTTGTTTACGATAATATAAATTTATTATTCTAAGCATCTTCCGAACATCTCATCTACATCATCATTATCATATAGTCTAACCATCCATACATCCATTTTGAATCTCTTTGTCGCGAGATCCACCTCAAATTGTATCTTTTCGCTCGATCTCTTGAGGGGGCAATGTACTAACGTACTTATTTTCGCTGGGGCATCTGAAAAATCTGAAATTCTTTATTTCGATGCCGACAACATCATTCTTTGAACCAATGCAACAAGTACATTGCTTCAAAGAGGGGCAAAATGTAGACATGCAAAAATAACAATCATGCATCATACAAATTAACATTCATTTCTTCTATTAATCAATTAAAATATTTATTGATTAATTTCCTAAGGTTCATTAAATAAATCAAATTATTTAATTAAGTTCCTAAGGTTCTTCTTATTTGATTTAATAAATCAAACTGATTTAAAATCAAATATCAAATCCCTAAAATCCCCTAAGTTAATTAATCTAAATTAATTAACTTCTAATCATGATTATCATTCTCTAGCTTTTGACTCAACTAGAGTCAAATCTAAACTCCTAACTAACCCACCCACTTGCATCAATAAATCAATTTATTGATTTATTAAAAAGAGTTATTTTCCCTCAATAACTCTCATCTTTGACTTTTTTGGACAAAGATTATTCCCCCCAAAACTCTCAACAACATGCATTTATTAACATTTTTCAAATTTGAATGGGCACATTGGCCAAAACTTGCACAAGCTTTGACCAATCCCATTATGACAAGTGTCTCTATCCTATTGGATGGGATTTAGTCCCACATTGCCTAATTTTGGCCTCTCTTCTATCAACTTTTCCTATAAATGCAAGCCATCTTCTCTCATTTCTACAACAGCCACATTTGAAAGCATTTACACTATAGGCAACTTGAGTTCAAGCATCTCATTGTCTATCTCACTAAGCTTATCAAGGATTGCGAAAGGGCAACTTCCTACACAACTAAGTTGCACCAATCCACTTTGGGATAGGTTTATTTCATGGTTTAGATGCTTTATCTAATTTTGTCGTTTGGTTGCATTTGAATCATGGATTATTATCTCATAGGGATAGGAATTTATGTTATATTGTTTGTATCATGTTGCTAACCATATGCAGATTTTCATGTCCTACAAAAACCTAAGAAGAATTTCAAAAGAAATGATATTTTGTTGAACAAGGTGTAACTAATGAAGAATTTGATAAAGAAGCTAGAAATGAATGGGTATTCATTGCCATCAAAGAAAATGGTCAGGTGTTCACTCAATCTACTAGTAATGTGAATGTTGATAAAGATCTTACAAAAGAAAATGAAGAAAAGGATGAGTGGGTAATTGAAAGTGGATGCTCACATCATATGAATGGTGACAAAAACAAGTTTGTAAGCTTGGAAAACTATAATGCTAGTGTTCTAATATATGGAGATAACACTTCTGGTGTGATTCATGGTAGATGCACTATCTCTTTTAGTGGTAAGAACAATACTCATGATGTTCTTTATGTGGATATGTGTAGGACAATGATGGTCTAAAAAGTTGTGATATGTAAGTGATATGATGGCCCATGTGGCTGGCGACCTTTTTTTACCCAAAATTGATGAAACATAAAGGGTTTTTAAAGGAGATTCTCAACTTTCCACCAATATAAATTATTCTTTACTTTGAATTTAATACATAATTATTGTTCATTTTATATTTAAATTATGACTAAATTTCTAATTAATAAGTTGATTACAAATAATCTATAGCTTTCAAATGGCATCACATTTTTTGAATCCAAACCATGCGTCATATTCTACGCTTCAAATAGGGTAAACCCATAATAGTGGTGTACAATTTGATGAGGAAGGAAATTTGTAAAAATTCTCACACATTCCAAATTTCATGTTTTTAAGGGTTTGTTCGAATTAGGGGGTTTGCATGAGCCCAAAAGAGGGGTTCGATCGAACCCTATGATGTCACGTCTCTTCATAGAAACACATTGAAAATTCAGAAAAAAGGGGGGTTTGAGGAAACCCCCCTTCGAACGAACCCCTCTTCACCCTTTTGAGTGAAGGGGGGTTCAACCCCCCGGTTTTGCCCTTCTCCCCCTCTTCCACCAAATTTTAGTAGATTTCTACTCTTCAAAGCTCGAGTTGAGGATGAAAATGGAGGATACTTCACAAACCCAACTGGAAGATGGTATTCCATAGAATGAGCTATCCAACAAATTAAATTTTAATATGTTTTGGTTTTATTATGTATGTGTTTTTTTAGTTTTATTAAACATAGGTTTTTCACCGAAAATCATGCTCTTTGTTTTTCACATGTGAAAAAATAGCAGATTATCAAAATAATTTTTTTTAAATACATTGAGGCTGGGTATTGATCTCCTTGATCCATTAAAAAAAAGAATTGAATTTTGATTCATACAAAAAAAAATATGTTGTATACAATCCGCCTATGTCTGAATTGCAATTGGTTTGACTTTGAAACTTGCTTAAGGAAAAAATATTGAATTAAAAAATATGAGACCAAATGAAAGTGCTAGATATAATAGTTACAAATATAAATTCAAAAAATTAGAATTTGATCCTTCATACAAAAAAGTTATGCTGTATACGGTGAGCATCAGTTTTTTAAAATATTGTTTTCTGAAAAAACCTAGTTTTCGTGGGAGATGGAAAAAAAAGTGCAATCTGATTCCAATCTTTTTGAAAAAAATACTTTTAGAATCCATAGACAAAATGTGATGAGACTCTAGTTTGCATCATTTTCAAATTCCTCATGGTTTAGTTGCTATAGGTTCCCGAATATGAAGATTTAGTTAAAAATAATAATTGCAGTGTCCAGTTTGGCCAAAAATTGTAAACCACTATTGTGGGATCACCCATAGGGTTAAAAAAGAAAGAAATGAATTTAATGAAGTTTTGACCGAGTTAAGGTGGTCAAACATACCCGTTTTTATATATTTAAAAATTTGTAATAAAAAAATAATAATTAATTATTTACTTGGAAAGAAAACAACAAACAAGTATGCATCACATCAGGACTTGAGTCCCCTACTTATATCTAAAATATTATAAAAAAATATTATCATTTTATTGTGGTTAGGGTGGTCAGAGATACACCTACTTCTTATTTTTTCCCTAAAATTTAAGTACTACTACATTGAAATTTCAAATTTTCACCAAATAGATTTATTTAAGAAAAAAAAACCTAGTAGTTTAGAAACTAAATTCAGTTTGCTACAGATTCTATTCTTACATATTTTTGAAATAATATCGATAACTTTTTCCAATTTTTACGTCAAGTTGCCTAACTCTGATTTTCTGAATTTTATTGCCACTTCAGGGCTTGTTTTTTCCATGATGATCCTACACATACCCATGTAGAAGGCTTAAAGCATAACTTGTTAAGTGTTGGAAAAATGGTAGAAAACGGTTACAATCTTCAATTCAAGGATGGTAAGTGCAGAATAAGGGGAAGTTCTCAAAATATGATTGCTTCAGGTACAAAGACCAAAGGTAATATCTTTCATTTGAGAACTACTAGTGAGAGTAGTTTAACTACTCAGATTGATGTAAGCTAGTTATGGCATAAGAGGTTGTGTCATGTTGGTGCAGGAGAATCTTGGTAAAATTAGGCCTCCATGAAGCAATTTTTGAAATTTGATTAAATATTATTGTTCCTACATTGTAATAATTTTACTAGAGGCATTTTAATATATTTGAGGTCATTAGAAGGGTCAATATTCAATGTTTTGTCAAATTTGAGAAAATGTAAAAGTTGTCTCACATAAAAATGTAAAATTGCACAAAGGCAATATTAGGAGATGAAGAATCATTTAGGTTGTAGGATTGGTTAGAGGTAGTTATAAGATAAAAATTCAGTTGTATTACCTTTAAAAAGGCCTTTTTATGCATTGTAACTTTGTGGGTGATTGAAAAAATGATTTGGATTAATGAAAAAATCTGATTTTATGCATATTTCAAAAAAAATCATTGTTTTTAGGCCATGTACGGCCTAGTACAGATTTATATTCATGGGAAAATGTTTGTAGGTGATGAAGAAACCAATAAACTTCCATTTACATCAAGTATCATCCATTTTGGTTGAATTTTGAATTAGATGTTGAAGTTTTTGTATAAACTGCCAAAACCTTGATTAGGGTAAATAGTGACATGTAAATTTTAAGTTTCTCACATTTTACTAACTGAAATGCGCTAAAATTTGGTGGGGACGACCTTGGTAGCATATTATTTCATATTTTGGAAGTTTTCAACTGAAATATTAATATTATGGTGTGGAAATTTAATGTTTAGGACTGATTTTCTTTGCAAATCCTGTAAAAACAGTGTTTCCAAGAAGCTTTAACTCTAGGGTTTGTTAAAATGTCTTCGGGAATGGAATTTTGGTGCTTTTAAAAGAATTTTCAGGTTCAATATAAAGTGGTCCAAGATTATATAAAGGGAAATTGATGGTGGAGTTAGTATATTCAGTAAGCACTATTTGTTGCAGACCTAATTGGCCTCTTTGGCAATGTGAACAGTCATGTATTATATCTGTTTCTTTCAAAATATATTGTGCTGGATTTTAGAAATGTTTTAGAAAATTGAAATAAGTATCCTAAATTTTTATTATAGTTAGTAATGAAGGGCTGCATTGGAATTTGTTTCTAACAGTTTTATAATGCATGGCTACAAGGAATACTAATGGACATTGCATACTTGTTTATCAAATCTTTGAAGGTGAGTTCTTGGGGGTGTAATCTATGTTTGAGTATGTTATTTCAAGCTTAGTAAAGGTGCTCAAAATTTTGAAATAGTTATTTGGGTCTTGGAAAGAAAATTTGGAGTTTTGAGGTTTGTAAGTGCAATTGTTAGGCATTTGAGGATATTTTATTAGAAGTGGACATAAACTGAGATTTTAAGGATTCTAATTGATTTTAATCTATCATTAATGAGATGGTAGAGGTATTTTGAAGGTTATATTGAGATTGGAACTCTAAGTTGTATTTTGAGTCTTGAAACAATGGAAAAATGTATTTGTGATGGGTAAACAAATAGAGGCATGTTTTGGATTTTGTTGATTGGATTTGAGGTAGTTTGTTTTCTTCCTCTATACTCTGCATCACATGTGAACTTTGATAACATTGTCAAGATAATATCTACTCAAGAAGTCAAAGATCTTCCTATGTTAGTGAAGCCTACTAACAATATGTTCACGAAATGTCAGAAGGGAAAGTAGACAAGAAATTATTTTCGAAGCAAACTATATAGCTCTAATGGTGCATTGGATTTGATATATAGTGATCTATGTGGTCCATCTAGAATCAGAATCCTACAAGGTGAAAGGTATTCTATGTTTCTCATTTATGATTATTCTAGAATGATATGGGTTGCTTTCTTAAGAGAAAAACATGAAGCATTAGAAAATTTCAAAAGTTTCAAAACTATGGCAGAAAATGAGATAGGCAAATAGATAAAATGCCTAAGGTTAGAGAGAGGTGGTGAATTCACTTCTCAGGAATTCAATTATTTCTATGAAGAGCATGAAATCCAAATACAACTATATGATCCCAAGACCCCTCAAAAAAATGGAGTTATTGAAAGAAAAAACAATTAAGTTCTAGACATTGCTAGAACCATAATGCTGGAAGCAACTGTTCCTCATTTATACTAGACAAGCCACATAGAATCAACTTCAAATTGTTCTGGTGAGCTCAAAGAACCAAGAAGTAGAAACTAACAGAAGTGCAAAAGAAAGAATACAAGAACATGAAATCAGAGAAAATCCAAAACCTCCCAAGTATGTAAGGAGAAATCACTCTGACAATCAGATCATAGGAGACAAGAGAAAAGGTGTGCAAACTAGAAGAAGAATTTTGGAAGAGTATTGTCTAATTTCCAAAGTTGAGACAACCAATATCAATGAAGCATGCAAATATGAATATTGGATGGAAGCCAAAAAAGAAGAACTAATGCAGATAGAGAATAATGATACATGGGATCTTGTTCCTAGACCTGAGAACAAAAATGTGATTAGAACCAAATGGGTGTTTCCGAATAAGATGAATGACCAAGGTGAAGTGGTTAGAAACAAAGCAAGATAGGTTTGCATAGGGTACTCATTGATGGAAGGTATTGATTTTGAAGAAATTTTTTCCCTTGTTTCTAGAATTGAAGCTGTAAGATTATTTCTTGCTTATGGGTATGTGCAGGATCATGCTGGACCAAAAAGTGGCGATATGTAAGTGATATGATGGCCCATGTGGCTGACAAATTTTTTTAATCCAAAATTAATGAAATGAAAAGGGTTTTTTAAGGAAATTCACAACTTTCCACTAGAACAAATTATGCTTTACTTTGAATTTAATAAATAATTATTATTCATTTTCTATTTGAATTACGACTAAAGTCATGATTGATAGGTTGACTAAAAAACATCTATAGATTTCAAACGGTATCATATTTTTTGAATCTCAAACATGCATCACATTCTACATTTCATATATTATAGGATTAAAAATGAAAAAAAAAACAATTTCATCATGTTTTCACCAAGTTAAGGTGGTTAGATGTACGAGTTTTTTATATTTTTTAAAATTTGTAATAAAAAAATCATAATTAATTATTTACTTGGAAAAATTACAAAGAAATATTCATCACATCGGGGCATGAGTCATCTACTTATATCTAAAATTTTACAAAAAATAATTATCATTTTATTCTGGTTAGGGTGGTCAGACATACACCTACTTCTTATTTTTTCCTTGAAATTTAAGTACTACTGCATTGAAATTTCAATTTTTCACCAAATAGATTTTTTTTTCTTTTAAATAAACCTAGTAGTTTGGAAAATACATTAAATTTTCTATATATTCTATTCTTACATATTTTTAAAATAATATAGATAACTTATTCAAATTTTTATGTCAAGTTACCTAACTTTGATTTTTTGAATTTTCATCACCACTTAAGGGCTTGTTTTTTTCATGATGATCCTACACATACCCTTATACTACTTTCAAGAATTATAGAATCTATTATATGGATGTAAATTTAGAATTTCTAAATGGTGAGCTAAAAGAAGAATTCTATTTTGAACAACAGGATGGATTTCAATTGACTAATGAAAATGACATGGTATGCTAATTGAAGAAAGCTCTATATGGACTTCAGAAATATCCTAGAGCTTGGTATGCCAGCTAGATAAATACTTGTTGAAACTTGGATTTAATAAAGGTACTAATGACAAAAAAAAAAAAATCAAGTTGGATCAGGATAAAGAATTAATCATTGAAGTCCTTGTTGATGATATTGTTTTTCAAGGTGATGATTATTTGTGCATGAAGTTTGCTAATGAAATGAAAAGTAAGTTTGAAATTTCAATGATATGAGAGCTGAAATTATTTTTAGGATTACAAATCAATCAATTAGATGATGGAATTTTCATATCTTAGTCTAAGTATGTGAAAGAGCTACTAATTTTTTTTGGCATGGAAGATTCAAAGCCAATTGGTAAACCTATGGTAATCGGATGAGAACTTACATAGAATGATGGTTCACCTAAAGAAAATAAAACAATATATAAGTCAATGATTGGTGGATTAATCTATTTGATTCAAACCAGGCTAGATATAATGAATGGTGTATGCATGGTTGCCAAATTACAAGCTGATCCTAAAGAGTCTCATGTGACTGCTATGAAAAAAAAATTTAGATACCTGAAAGGGATAGTTGATCTTGGTATTTAGTATCCTAGGGATGATGATCTTATCCTAGGTGATTTCACTGATGCTGATTGGGTAGGAGATATCAATGAAAGGAAGAGTACTAGTGGCAATGCGTTATTCTTAGGGAAGAGTTTTGTATCTTGGCTAAGAAAAAAATAGAATTCCATTTCATTATCTATTGCTGAGGCAGAGTATATTGCTACTGCAAATAGTTGAACTCAAGTATTATGGATGAAGAAAATCTTGAGAGATGTCAAAATTGAGTGTGAAGAACCCATTCCCATATTCTATGAAAATTCAAGTGCCATAAACATTTCCAAGAATCTAGTGGTGGATTCAAAGACAAAGCATATATCCATCAAATATCACTTCTTGAGAGATAAAGTAAGTGACAAAGAAGTTATACTAGAATATATACTTACCAAGGACAAAATTGCAGACATCTTTACTAAGCCATTGCCTAAGGATACTCTTGATTAATGTAGAGGAAAGTTAGGGGTGATTTCCCCTCCCGATCAGAACTAATAGAGGTAGGTATTTCCATTAGTCCATGAATTCAAAGCTATATCTTATTATGGATTTATGTTGTGGTGGATGCTACTAAGGGGGAGTAATCAAACGATTCAAATATGTGATCAAAGTATGTGTAATTTTTCCATTGATGTCAAAGGGGGAGAGAAGAACAATGTGAAAAATATTGGAGAATAAGGAAACAAGAAAACAATGGACAATCTCAGGGGGAGATTGTTGAAGAAGAGCTAGTTGGGTTGATGGCATTATTTTTCACATCATGTGTTTCCATCAATGCCAATGGGGGATATTGTTGGATGTTATGATTTCTTTGTTGATATGTGGTTGTCATTGATGTCAACACTATTAGCATTGGTGATGCTTAAGGCTATATATATCGAGGAGATTGAGAAAATTATAAATAAAAATATATTCCAAGTAGCCAGTGAAGCTGGGAAGATTAGAGTAGTGTAAAGTGTTGTAAGTTGATAATTTGAAGCTGTGCTTCAAAGGGTTTATTGTTGAAACTTTCTAGTATGTCGTCTATAAGTTTCAGAGGTACACATCAAGATTTGTGGAAGTTATGAAGAAATGTGTTCCTGCAGTTACTCAGTTACTGTAGCAGGTGTTCTTGGATGAGGAGTATGAAATTATGGTAATTTTATTTGTTACACATGTACCTATGATGTTCATGGATGATTCTAGATCATGATCCATCCTTGTTGGATGTTCGCATTGATTGAACTATTCGTGATCAAAGATTTTTTTGATGTGTGCTAGAGTTTTCATGTTCTCGGTTAACATGTTGGTGGTACCATGTTGTAGATCCATGAGGATTAATATTTTATTATTTGAATTGTTCTAAGGTGTTTGTTTGGGTCCTCACTATTTTGTGACCAACTTGTGTTGGTGCACATTAATATTTATTCATCTATTAAGTCTGGTAGTTGCAATTCATTATTTATTTGTGGTCGAGAGAGTAGTAGTTGTAAATCTAGGTGGTGGATATATAAGAGGAATTGTTTAAGTGTACTCAAGGTATGCTCGATGTGTGCAAGTGATGTACATGTGCGATAATCATTCAAGAGTAGAGAAGATTGTGAAAGAGATTGAGCAGAGTGTGAAAGAGTGTGTAGAGGTTTTGTGTGCCTAACCAGAACTGCAATCAGGATTTTGTAGAAGCTATTACTTTAGTTCAAACTCATCAAATGGACTTAATCTGACTATTGAATGTAAGGTAGTGAACCTTCCTCTGAGCAGTGTTCTCTAGGTATTGTGCCTTAATGCAAGTGCATTCCCTTTTCATTCTTTATTATAATTTTAACAGGGTATAATCTTGTGGACTAACATCCACCATGGTTTCTCCCCTAATAGGGTTTCCACGTATAAAATCTTGGTGTTCATGTGTCTCTAATGTTTTATTGATTTATTCTTGCACTATTAATTATCATACCTTATATTTAAGGTTGATTAATATTGAATAAGTTTTATTTTGGTAACAACTGATTCACCCCCCTTCTCAGTTGTCTATCCTTGTTTTGCCAAAAAATTTCTCAACAAGTGGCTAAATCAGTATTTGGAAGTAATTAATTTTTTTCCTGTAGATGCATGCAACTCTATTTGTTAATGACCTTTTTTTCTCTTTTTTTTCTTTTTGATAGTACAACTAAAAATGTTGAACTTCAGAATTCACATCGAGTAGGTTCCCCTTAACAATCAGGAAGACATTGACAATCCATTTAATATGAAGAGGATGAGTTGTGCTTTCAAATTCAATGTTTAGATGTTGGAGGATGTGATTCGCAAGGTTGGTAGATTTCTATAGTCCACTAAACCTGTACTCCCCTATTCGAAGGCCAATGTAGCTTGTGGGTTCTTGTCAAACTCCATGGATCTACTGAAAAATTGTATTCTAGTTAAAATTCTTTGTGCAAAATATGTTTGGAGCAATGTGGCCAATCATGAACAACTTGAAAAATAATTGTAAATATATTATGTTGATTAGGGTCTCGACCTCACTGGTGCCATCTTCCCATGTTCATTCCTTCAAACATCCTTGGATATGAGGTGTGTTCAAGAAATATTAGCAACATCATAGAGCATCAGGGTGATCATTTTTTTGACCAAGCAATGTGATTGCATGGTCATGTTGTTGAGCCACACATTGAAGTGGGCATATAGGAGATGTATGTTGCCCTCTGCACACTACATGAATACTATTTTATAAAACTACATATTATAAAACATAGGGTGCTATAAAAAAAACAAAAACCCACACACAATTGTCTAACCAGATCTACTATTTTAAAACACTACTATTGAATGAAAAATATTTTTTATTACGTATGTCTGATATGTACATCATATTGAAATGTCCATAAAAATTAAAAATTCATTACCACATGTTTTCTCCTCTTATCATTTCAAAGTATTCAATACATTGAAAACTTTATTCCTTTTCTTGAAAGAAATCTGATACAATCCAAAAAATATTTGTTTTGAGAATTGTATGGCATGGTAGTAATAAAAAAAATATGAGGACATATTGGAAAGTGCAGTGAAAAAATGAATCTACTCTAAAAACACTTGAAAAGAAGTAGACCAAAGTAAAAAAGATAGATAATGTATTGAATGAAAAGGTTGTTCCTTCTCATGTGAAGTGGAGGGAAGGAGCATGTGTATTATGTGCAAGGTGTAAATGGAAATATAGAAGTGGATTAAATCGAAAGGTTTTCTATTGTGTATGAATTTTTGCAATCAAAAAAATAGAGACATGATGCTCTAGAAGTATACTTGAACAAATGAAGGAAAGCATTCTATCAATTAGAAATTTCATGGAACAAATACAATTGAAAATGGATCATAAGAAAAATGAAATACCAGATCTAAGTGTAGAAAAAAAAAATCAGTTGGGTGAAGGCATGAAATTATTAACTTAAAAAGGTAGAGAGGTTCCCTAATGAGCTTGCAAAAAGTAATATCTACATTGTCTAATCTTAAAAACACTGCAAAAACAATAATTGCAAATGCTCAAAGTGGAGTAGAAAAACCAAACACTATAATTAACTAGTTACAAAATGAATTAAAACATAAGAAGAGGTTGTCATAGTGAAAATAAGAGGAGCTTAATGTTTTTTGGAGAGAGTTGCAATCTGAAAGACGTGAATTTGATAAAACAAAGACAAGAATGGAAGGTCTTCTTGCACTACCGGTAGGTAAAAAAGGAAAGGTCATGTTGCAAAACTGATAAACATCAAATGTCAAAGGTGTTGTTGCACAACTAATAAAAGCTTAAGATGAAACAACAATAGTTGCATTGGAGGTTGGTGGAGGAGGGAATTTGTGTAATGCGGTAGTGGATACATAATAGATATGAAAGCTCCCACTTTGAATAGGACCTCTACTTACAGGAGTAACCATTATCCCTTTAAACAAAATACAAGCCCATACCATTACCTCCACAACTCAACAATCACTAGCCAAATTTTTGAGCAATCGAAATGCAAGGCTGCCACTATCTCTTGTTGCATATGAACCAACTATCCAATTTGTATTTCCTAGTGCATGAGTTTGCAGCATTTCAAATACTATAAAAGGGATGCTTTTCAACCAAGTGGTCTTCGTATTGGCCAAAGTGAATGGTGAGGAGGTGAATTGTATGGGCTTGGATTTTGTTTAAAGTGATAATGGTTACTCCTATATATAGATGTCCTATTTGAAGTGGGAGCTTTCTTGTCTATTCTATATCCACTAATGCATTAGAGAAATTCCCTCCTCCACCAATCTCTAATGCAGCTATTTTCTTCATTTAGAGGACGATTAGAGCTAAGTTGAACTATTTTGAACTACTATGCATGTTTTGTTACAATGTGAATAATAGAAAGTGGTAATTGAACAATGATCCAGATGTTAGTGGCTACCATTTGTGTTTTCCATCATGCAACTATTACATGCATCTTTTGTTGGAAACATATGAGGAAATTTAAATGGAGTGTTCTACTGAAAGTAACAGTTGTCATAAACTATAAAGGTGAAGTTGAAAACATTATTTTGTTACAATGTGCATAAAATAAAGTGGCCATAGAACAATAATTTAGAAGTGAGTCACAACCATGAGTGTTTTCCATCCTACAACTACTATGTGCATTTTATGTTTGAAACATATGAATAGACATTGAAATGGAATGCTTGCTAAAAGTAAGGGTTATTATTAACTTCAATAAATTGTTTAACAAGAATAGTAAAGTGAGTCACAACCTATTGTGTTTTCCATCTTGCAAATATTATGTGTATATTTTGTTCAAAACATATGAACATATATTGAAATGAAATATTTACTGAAAGTAAGGGTTGTTATGAACTTCAAAACATTGTTTTCTTACATTGTGCATAAGAGAAACCACTCATTGAACAAGAATTGAGGAGTCACAACCCAGTGTGTTTTCCATCATACAACTGTTATGTGCATTTTATGTTTGGAAAATATAACATGTGTTCTAATGAAAGTAAGGGTTGTAATAAAATATGAAGGTGAAGTTCAAAAAAATGTTTATTTATAGTGTGCATAAAATAAAGTGGTCATTGAACAAGAATTCAAAAGCGAGTCACAACCTAGTGTGTTCTCCATCCCACAACTATTATGTGCATTTTCGATTCGAAACTTATGAAAAAATATTAAAATGGAATTTTTCTTGAAAGTAAGGGTTGTTATGAAATTCAATACATTGTTTAATATGAATTGTAAAGTGAGTCACAACCCACTGTGTTTTCCATCCAACAACTATTGTGTGCATTTTTTGTTCAAAACGTATGAATATATATTGAAATGGAATGTTAAAAGTAAGGGTTCTTATGAATCTCAAAACATTTTTTTCTTACACTATGGATAAAAGAAACCACTTATTGAATAAGAATTGAGAAGTGAATCACAACCCAATGTGTTTTCCATCATACAACTGTTATGTGCATTTTGTGTTCGAAACATATAACACATTGAAATGGAGTGTTCTAGTTAAAGTAAGGGTTGTCATCAACTATGAAGGTGAAGTTCAAAAAAATGTTTTCATATAGTGTGCATAAAAGAAAGTGGCCATTGAACAAGAATTTAGAAGTCAGTCACAACCTAGTGTGTTTTCCATCTTGTAACTATTATGTGCATTTTTTGTTTCAAACGTATGAACATATATTGAAATGGAATGTTTGCTAAAATTAATATTTTTTATGAACTTAAATACATTTTTTAACAAGAATTATAAAGTGAGTTACAACCCACTGTGTTATCCATCCTACAACTATTATGTGCATTTTTCGTTCAAAATGTATGAACATATATTGAAATGGATTTTTGGCTGAAAGTAAGGGTTGTTATGAACTTCAAAACATTGTTTTCTTACACCGTGCATAAAAGAAACCACTCATTGAACAAGAATTGAGAAGTGAGTCACAACCTAGTGTGTTTTCCATGATACAACTATTATGTGCATTTTGTGTTCGAAACATATATAACATTGAAAAGGAGTGTTCCACTAAAACTAAGGTTTTTCATAAAATATGAAGGTGAACATCAAAATAATGTTTTCTTACAGTGTACATAAAACAAAGTGGTCATTGAACAAGAATTTAGAAGTGAGTCACAACCTAGTCTGTTTTCCATCCTACAACTATTATGTGCATTTTCTATTTGAAACAGGTGAATAGATATTGAAATAGAATGTTTGCTGAGAGTAAGGGTTGTTATGAACTTCAATACATTGTTTAACAAGAATTTTAAAGTGAATCACAACTCACTGTGTTTTCCATCCTATAACTATTATGTGCATTTTATGTTCAAAATATATGAACAAATATTGAAATGGAATGTTAAAAGTATGGGTTGTTATGAAATTCAAAACATTATTTTCTTACAATGTGCATAAAATAAACTTCTCTTTGAACAAGAATTGAGAAGTGAGTCACAACCCAACATGTTTTCCATCATACAACTATTACGTGCATTTTTTGTTTGAAACATATAACACATTGAAATGGATTGTTCTAGTTAAGCGTTGTCATAAACTATGAAGGTGAAGTTCAAAATAATGTTTTGTTACAGTGTGCATAAAGGAAAGTGGTCATTGAACAAGAATTCAAAAGTGAGTCACAACCTAGTGTGTTTTCCATCCTGCAACTATTATGTGCATTTTCTATTTGAAATGTATGAAAAAATATTGAAATCGAATGTTTGCGGAAAGTAGATGTTCTCAAGAAATATGAAGCTCAACATCAATACATTTTTTTGTTACAGTTTGAGAAACAAAAACTGCTAGTTGCGTGTGCTTACATTTTTAAGTTTTCCATAAATAATAAGACTCAAGGTGGCACTACCTACCATTATTTGATAAAATTTGACATTGTTTTCCATGAAATTTTACATGGAAACAAAAAGTATCATGAAATATGCAAGAAAATAGTCATATATATTTTAGTTAAGAGGAGTAAATACTTTTGACCTAGAGCTATGAAATAGTGAGGTCAGAAACAAGGGACCTCATCCCCAATATAAATTGTCAAAAACTAAACCCCAAAGGGATTGGAGCCTTGATGGAAAGATTAAAAATATAACTTAACAATCACACAATGCCACTATTGGCAGGAGACCATACACTTCAAACATACCAGAGTATTGTAATTCCACACGATAATTTATTCAATAATTACATGATCAAAGATAATGTAATTACACACTATAATTTTTCAATAATTACATGATCAAATACCGAATGGAAAATGAATATTTCCAACCTCCCTCATTCTCTACTATAGTGCCTTTTATATGCAATTGAGGAGACAATCAGATAAGATCTAATTATCTTCTTTAAGTCCTTTGGAATTGACAGAGGGGTGATTCCACTTGCATGAGAGGTCAATGAAGCCTCTTCTGGGACCATTTCACTTTCAACACCTTCAACCTATAATAAATCAATGAATAAATGAATAAATTCAATAATTAAGGCAGAACAAGAAACATCGCTAATAATTGAGGCTCAATTTTTTCGCTTCTTACACAACAATTGAAGGAAATTGAGAAATTGAGCAGGGTAGTGTCAAGAATCAATAAAATCAGGCCTCGATTTAATTAGCGACGTTTCTTCACACCTACCACTTCCTTATTCATCCTTTCCATATAACGTGAAGAATGTTAACATCACATAAAACTCAATTGCATGCAACAAATTCATTCAAATTATGAAAATACACATTTAAAAGTATATTTGAAAATTACCCTTTCTTCCACTTAATTCCTTTGAATGAACCAAGGACAGTATGTTTTCCAATATACTATCAAAATCAACATATTCATAACATAAATAAAATTTTGTAAATGAAATCATAGACACTCTAAAATCAGAGCAAAAAGTGACTGCAATGGAATATATTACAACCAACCAGAAATGTGAACTTCAAAAGGGAAAGTGCATGATCTCCTCCCGAGACACCCTTTCTTCTTGCTGGCCTATTGAGGCACATATTCATGTCACAAATAGACACTAAATTGCTCACGCCCACCAATTCCTTGTCCATCATTGCCCTCTAATTCCAGGAATGTAAACGTCACATTAAATTCAAATACATACAACCAATTCATTTAGAATATCAAAATGCACATTAAAAAGAAGATTTCAATATTCCCTTTCTCCTGCTTTCTTCCACTTTCCCCTTCCAAGTTTCCATCCGTTGTTGCATGTAATATGTTAAAAAATTGTAAGTTTTACAAGATAGTTGCAGTTCCAAAATTTATTGCACCATCTATTGTCAACAAGCATATAGTTTTTAAATCATAAGAAGGTGTTGCCACAATAGTGGTTTACACTTTCTCGGAGATCTTGATTTTTGTTGAAATTACATATTATTAGAAAATATAATGATTTAAGCCTTGAAAAGTTCCATTTAAAGGATTAAAATTGAACAAGGTTTGATTAAGCCACCTTATCCCAATCCCCCTTGGATAGAACCCTGTTAGTTTTAAACCATGCCTATAATAGAGTCTCCTTTACACCTATCAAAATATTGATAAAAAATTGCTTTCTATTTACCTTTTGCGAGATCAAATGAGTTAATTTTTTAATTTTTTTTGTAAGTATGTAGTCCTTATTATAAGCTTCCAAAAAAGTATAATTTTAATTAAATTTAATTTCATCATTATATTTATTTTTTATTTCTTGTGAATGTAGGATTTTCACTGAAAATCAAGCTCTTTGTTCTACACATGTGGAAAAATAGTAGATTATCAAAATAAAATTTTGAAAAATATGTTCAAGCTGGGTATTGATGTCTTTGATCCATTAAAAATAAATAATTGAATTTCAATACATACGTAATTTTTTTTATGTTGTATATAGTCCACCTATGTTTGAATTGTTATTGGTTTGACTTTGAAACTTGATTAAGGGAAAAAAATTAATAAAACACTATGAAACCAAATGAACTAGTTAGATATCATCGTTACAAATCTAAATTAAAAAAAATGAATTTTATCCTTCATAAAAAAAAAAAATTATGTTGTATACGGTGAGCATCACTCCTTAAAATTGTTGTTTACTGATACAAACTAGTTTTCAAAGGAGATAAAAAAAAAAGCAATTTGATTCCAAAAATTTAAAAAAAAAACATTTAGAATCTATAGACAAAAATTCAAAAATCACTAGTTTGCATCATCTTCAAATTCCTCATAGTTTAGCTGCTATAGGAGCCCAAAAGTGAAGATTTAGTTAAAAAAATTTAGTTCAGTGTCCAGTTTGCCCAAAAATTGAAAACCAATATTGTGGGATCACCCATGATTTTTTTATTTAAGGTGGACTTCCTTACATTCTTGATGCGTAGGAAAAATAATTTGACAAGCAAATAACTGAAAGGGGATAGTTTTTTTTCCAACATTGCAAATAATGTGGGCATTTTTTTTTCTTGCAATCAGATGAAGATAGAGAAATTCCAATTTTACTGTTACAAATACGATTTAATATGACAATTCATTGGAAAGTATCTATGATGAAAAAAATAGTCGACCTCAAATGATTTAAATGTTGACCTTTTCCTTTCATTTATAAGAAAGCTATCATAAACAATAAAAATTTAGGTGGTATTGCCTATAGGTATATTTCATATTAACATAAATGGAATGTGCATTATAAACACACAACCAAGCAATTATTGTCACAACCTGCATAACATAACATAAAGTTATCATTGAACAAGAATTGAGAACTGAGTCACAACCTTGTGTGTTTCCCATCTTGCAACTATTATGTGCATTTTGTGCTCCAAACATATCAAGAGATATTGGAATGGAATGTTTGGTCAAAGTAAGGGTTGTCATAAAATATGAAGATGAAATTAAAAACATTGTTTTGTTATAGTCTGCATAACAGAAAGTGCTCATTGAACAATAATTTAGAAGTGAGTCACAACCCTGTGTATTTTCCATCCTGCAACTATTATGTGCATTTTTTGTTCCAAATGTATGACGATATTGAAAAGGGAATGTTTGTTGAGAGTAAGGGTTGCTGAATACATTCATACTGCAAATATAATTACCAGTGGGGGATACATAAAGTATCCAAAATCAACTAAGGTGTCACCAACCAATTGGGTTCTCATAGTGTAAGTAATCAAAATGTTTTCATTACAGTCATACTATCTGTGTGTAATTGTAGGTTCAAGAAAATTGGGTGTTATGAACCCTACAACCCAAATACTATTTTCAAACCCTTTACAAGTAACAACCCAATTGGTTACTCACCCCTCAAGTGAATTTATATAGTCTTATATATCCTCGACTTGCAAATCCCTATAGAATGAGAAAAACTAGAACATAGAGTGTTTTCTAATAGCAGTACTTGTTACAATCTGAAATACATGTCTTAATCACATCAATTCCCTTCCCTCCCATAGTGAATGGATAGATGCAAGAGCACACCTCCTCACTTTCCACGCCATGACGCTTCCTCCCGTCTACTGATTTCATCACTTTTATCATCCGTCTTGGTAGGCCCTGCACTATGCCATCTCATGTGATGTATGTTTTTATACATTTTTGTATTAACATAGGTGTGTTTTATCAAGAGATTAGCTCTGTCCATACAAGGTTTTACAAAATTGTATGGGTTGAAGGTTTCATAAATCATGCACTCACATCCCACTGTGTTTTCCAACCTGCAATCATAGAGTTTTCATCATTCTTGGAAAAAAATGGGTGTTTTAAAATGGTTCCTTTCATTGCATTCCTACGATCTAAATAACAAAATATTTTTGAGACATGTATTCATATTGTTGTTTAAAATTCTAGGTTGCAAAACACTGGTTTTTCAAAATCTGCAACTCGCACAATGTTCTAAAACCATTTACAAGTGAACACCTAATCAGTTACAAACCCCTCAGCTCAATTCCATTCATTTTTCATCTCCCCACCTACTCTCCAACCTTTCACTTTCAACCTACAGAATGAAAAAACCCACAACACAAAGTTTTTTCCAATATCAATACTTCTTACATAATAACTGTGACATTTCCTTCCATTGTCAATTTCATCACTTCTATCATCCCTTTGGTAGGCCCCACACTACAACATCTCTTCATGTTATGCATGTTACGATGTATGTCACTATGTATGTTTTCATGCGTTTTTGTGTGTATATAGGTATTTTTTGTCTAGGAGTCAGAGATAGCTAACTCGTAGACAAAAGTGACCTATGTATGTAACATGATATCATACCCCCGATACCCCATGCCACATGGTGGACAAAAATCACCTTGAAAGATGGCTAGCCATGTGTCATGAGGTGATCTCGCCAAAAAAATATGCACAACCAGTGGGAAAGAAAAAAAAAGTTAGATAAAACAGACCTACCATTTCCATTTTCCACATTTGCATTTTTCCACTTTGGTTGGTGGGGAGGGAGGAGGTGTCAGCAAGGAAAATGGAGTTGTAGGTAACCGAAGCAGGGTAAAAAAATTTCATTTTTTTATGTACATAGGTGTGTTTTGTCTACATTTTTGTTGTGTGGATAGAGCTAAAAGTTGCCATTTGGAGTATTTCATTTTGCAATTTGGTCAGGAGCATAGGAAAAGCAATGGAGGCCAAAAGATAGAAACAAATTCAACACGCATGACAGCTGGCCAAAATTTTTGTATATCTACCATTGTATATGCCATTTTTCCATTTTGTAGGAACTCTGAAGCATGCCAGTTAAATGGGCTTTTGTGAAGCATTGAACAATGGTTAAATGGGTTTTATGAAAAGCATTGAACTACTATTGGTTAAAGAAAAAGATTTTTCATTGATGGAAAAATAAAATTTTTTGTTTGCATGTAGGGTTTTCATATCAAATGCATAGTTTTTTTTGTTTATGTAGAATAAAAATATTGAACTAGAAATTCTTTGCGTTGACCACAATAAGCATCTCATCTATACAAATATCATAACTTCTTAGTGCAAAATAAAATTTGAAAGTTTAACTAACATGTACACTTGCAATTTGAGCCATGACAACTAGAATCACCTGTATATAGTGGAGAAGCTTCACATCTCCTAAAGAGTCCTTCTCAATCCACTTATTATTGATTTATTCAATTTTGTTTCCTCAAATATATCAACCACCTAGAAGGAAGACAAGTTTTTGTGATAGATTAAATTGGAGAATTAAAGAAATTTGGTGCTACAAAGAATTCTTTTTTTTCCAAATTTTACCAATATAAAATGTATATGTTGTGATGAGAGAAAAATGCCAGCTTGCATAGATAATCAACAGACATATTAAACGATACAATGGGAATTTAAATTCTAATGTAACTTATCACTAACACTAGTAGTATGTATAAGAAATTGTATTTTTCAGTATGCCATTTTGCAGGAACTGTGAAGTAGTGAACGTTCATTCAGATATATAAAATACTCATCCATCCTAACATATAAAAGAGGAAATAACTTACAATAATCAACAAGCACATAGAAGACAGAACTAGAAGGATACCACATACCACTATTAGACTTTTGTTTATATCTAGTGTCTCTAAATGAATATCTACATGACATATCGATATTGTAACCATTTTTTAATGATATTGTAAACTTAAACATTACTTGTATAGACAACTAAAAAAATATAGATCATTGCAAGAACAAGGGTTAACAAGTCAACAAAAGCCTTGTTGATCACCTTGATTGACCAAAAAATAGCAGCTAATCTTCCAACAAAACACACCTATGTACATACAAAAATGAATAAAACCATACACAAAAGAATACATGGAAATATAACATGAAAATAAGGTAGAATAGGATGCTAGTGCAGAAAAGAGAATCAATTTGATGGAGACATGAGACTCCTCTATGAAAAAGGTAGAAAAATTTTGTAAACAACTTCTTAAAAATGAAACATCTGCATTCTCTAATAAAAAACACTCTCAATGTTGAGAACAATATTTGGACTACAAGTTTCATAACACATACTATTTCCAAACATGCAAGTATATATAGACAACATGCTTCTAATGAAAACCTTATATTTTGTAGGCAGTAAGAATGAACTAAACTTCATTCACCTTCACAATTTATAGCAACTCTTACTTACAAAAAAAATTGAAATTCAATTTCATCATATCATTGAAAAATAAATGCACAATATAATTTATAGGTTGGAAAACACAATGTGGTTTTCCATTTATTTCATTTTGTACATTAAAAGTTATGTGGTTGAGAGCACAGACATGAATGTCTCAAAAAGCTTTTGTTAATTAGGTAGTAGGAATACAATTAAAGGCAACTTTTTATAAACACCCACTGTTTCCCAACGACCATAAAACTCTGAATGATTGCAAGTTGGAAAACATAATGGGAGGTGAGTGCATGATTTATGAAATCTCCAACCCACACAATGTTGTAAAACCCTCTATGAACACAACTAATTTCCTGACAAAACACACCTATGTACATACAAAAATTCATAAAAACATACTTAACAAAAAACATGGAAACATATTACATAACATGAAGAGAAAAAATAGTGTGTGACCGACCAAACACATGATAAAAGTGATGAAACTGACAAACGAAAGGAAACATCATAGCGAGGACATCAAGGAGGTGTCCTATCACATAGAATTATGCTGATATTTTTTTTCCTTGTGAAAGAAGCTATCGGTTCACTATGGGAGGGAAGGGAATTCATGTGATTAAGACATGTGTTTTACATTGTAACAAGTATTGTTCTTGGAAAACACCCTGTGTTCTGGGTTTTATCATTCTACAGGTTGAAAGTGAATCATTGGAGAGCAAGGGGGCATTGCAACTAGAGGAGATGACTGACCAAGTTGAGGTGAGGGATTTCTAACCAACTGTATGTACATAGGTGCATCGACTCAGTTTTCCCAGTTTTCCAACACTGTGTGGTTTGCAGATTTCTTAAAACTCAGTGTTTTCCAATGCCATTACATTCTTACTATCTAATTCACAAGAGGATCTGAAGACAATAAAAGAAAATACCAAATTGAGGTGAGGGGTTAGTAACCAACTAGGATGTTACCTATAAATGGTTTTAAAACATTGTTTGGGTTACATATTTTGAAAAACTAGTGTTCTCCAACTTGGAATTTTACAAAATAGTATGAATGCAATTTAGAGAGTACAAATAATGTGAGTATGAGTTGTCATTTTCAGATATATTTTTTTTGGTGCGGGAATTGGAGGCAAAATAACATGTGTTTTGAGTTTGGAGAAAGAAAGGGGAAAACACTCTGCATTTCATGTCTGCACATTGAAAGCTGAAGGTTGGAGTGCACATGTATGAGTTGGAGGAGAAAACCAATGTTTTAAAACTTGGAATTTAGTAAAATAGTATCAATGTAGTTTAGATAGTATAAATGTAATGAAAGGAACCTTATAATAAAACTTGCACAAAATAAAAATTGAATTTCTATTTCTTAATATGATCCCAATATATATGCATGGTATGATTGCAGGTTCGAAAACATAGTGGGAGGTGATGTGACAGCATGATCTATGAGACCTCCAACACACAAATTTTTTTTAAACCTTGTACATACTGAATCCAAATACCTTACTGGTTGTGTAGAAAACAATGCCTATCACTACACTCCTACGGTCTAAATAACACAAAGCTTTTCAATACATACATACTATTTTGGAAAATCCTAGGATTGAAAACATTGTGTTTTAAAAAACCTACAATCCACTCAAGTAGATATACATGCCTACTAGCTCCAAATACCTATAACTACTTCATTTTTCTCTCCACCAATTTTTTTTTCTACAAAATGGGACCTCATCTAGCCTTTTTGATATTTGAAAATAATGGTTTTGAATGCCATGATATTTTGGGTTTTAAGAAACCCACAAATGCTAACACATTTTCTTGGCAACGAGATAGGCAATGGCATGCAAAGTTAATGTCCAACCATCATGTTTTTCCATCGGTTCTATTTGTCCATCTGGTCACCTTTTCCGTTAGGGCCATTTTTTTGACCAAAGGGGATGGGGGATGGGGGTACGGTATCATGCTACATACATAGGTGGCCTGCAACTCCATTTTCCTCTCACTCATCCTCCCTCCCCACCCACCAAACTGCAAAATGAAATGTTGCAAATGGCAACTTATAGCTCTGCACACACAACAAAAATCTAGACAAAACACACCTATGTAAATAAAAAGGTTTTTTCTTTACTCTAGTTTGGCTACCTACGACTCTGTTTTCTTTGCTTGCACCTCCTCCCTCCCCACCCACCAAAGTGGAAAAATGCAAATGGGTAAAATGGCGATGGTATGTGTGTTTTGTCTAGCCTTTTGTCGTTTCCCACTGGCCAAACATCCTTTTTCGGTGACACCACCTAATGACACGTGGGTTGCCATCTACCAAGGTGATTTTTTTCCACCACATGGCATGGTATATGGGGGCTACAATATCATGCTACATACATAGGTGCCTTTTGTGGGTATGTGTAGGATCATAATAGAAAAAGTAGTCCCTAAAGTGGCGATGAAAATTCAAAAAATCAGAGTTAGGCAACTTGACGTAAAAATTTGAATAAGTTATCTATGTTATTTAAAAAATATGTAAGAATAGAATTTGTGGAAAATTAAATGTAGCTTCTAAATTATAGGCTTATTTAAAAATTAAAAAAATCTATTTGGTGAAAATTTGAAATTTCAATGCAGTAGTACTTAAATTTCAGGGAAAATATAAGAAATAGGTGTATGTCTGACTAGCCTAACCATAATAAAATGATAATATTTTTTTGTAATATTTTATATATAATTAAATGACTCATCTCCCAATGTGATGCATATTTTTTTGTAAATTTTTTTCAAGAAAATAATTAATTATGATTTTTTTATTAGAAATTTTTGAAAATATTAAAAAATCGTATGTCTAACCACCTTAACTTGGTCAAAACTTAATGAATTTTTTATTTTATTTTTTAATCCTATAGTATGCAAAGCATATAATTTTACACATGTTCTACATTCAAAAAATGTGATACCATTTGAAACCTATAGATGTTTTTCAATCAGCTTATCAATTGGGACTTCAGTCATAATTCAAATAGAAAATGTATAATAATTATTTATTAAATTCAAAGTAAAGAATAATTTATATTGGTAGAAAGTAGAGAATCTCCTTTAAAAATCGTTTTAATTTCATTAATTTTGGGTAAAGAAAAAGTCATCAGCCACATGGGCCATCTAATATCACCACTTTTTGGCCCATCATGATCTTGCACATACCCTTGTCTTGGAGTTATCTTTTTCCATACTGGGGAGTATATACAAGTAATAAAAACCAATTCATATAATTATCATCCATCTGGCAGGCCCCACACTACGTTGTCTCTCCATGTTATGTATGCTACCATGTATGTCATTATGTATGTTTTCATGCATTTTTGTACATGCACATAGGTCACTTTTGTCTAGGAGCTAGCTAGCTCCTAATATACCAATATTAGAGGGAAAAACGAATAGTAAACAATGTATTTTCCAGCATTGCAAATAATGTCAACATTCTATTTAAACAGAACAATGGAGGGTGTGATTTTGAAGACATTCATACTATTTTGTAACATTCAATATTGCAAAACCGTACGTGTTAAGAAGAAAGCAACCCACCGTGAGACAACCCTTTACATTTAAACAAGGAGATTCAAATAATTGAAAACCAACATTTTATTTTCTAAATTGCATTTACTTTGTGCACTTTTTCTTTTCAATCATGTGAAATTCAAACACAACAATGGAAGGTGTCATTTTGAAGACATTCATACTATTTTGTAACATTCCATGTTGCCAAACCATAGGTGTTAAGAAGCAAGAAACCCACTGTGAGACAACCCTTTACATTTAAACTAAGAGGAGACAACGTGTTTTCCAACACTTTAAATGATGTGAGCATTTTATTTGTTCCAATCAGATGAAAAAAGGAAAATTCCATATTTATGTCACCAAATAATTATTCTTAAAGATCAAGGTGAACTTCACTCTATTTTTGGAGTGTACAAAACCAAGACTTTTCATGAGCAAATAATTGAGAAGAGACAATGTGTTTTCCACCACTGCAAACAATGTGAGCATTTTATTTATGTTTATTTTTTCTTTTCTGATAGGTATAGTCAAAATCGCATTTCATTTTTCTCATATGATTCAACCAAATAAAATAATGCTCACATTGTTTCCAGTATTGGGAAACACATTGTCTCCATATAAGGTGTTAAGAAAGAAGCAACCCACATAGTGTTGTAAAAACCTCTGTAACAAAGAGGAGACAATCTGTTTCCAGCTATTCAAATAATGTGAGAAATTTATTTGTTCTAATCAGGAGAAAGATAACTCATAGACAAAAAGAACCTATGTATGTAACATGAGATCAAAAAACCTTTTAACTTTCCACATCTGATTCAACCATATAAATTCTCACATTATTTGCAATGTTGGAAAACACACTGTCTCCATATAAGCTATTAAGAAACAACCAACCCATATAGTGTTGTAAAACCCTCTAGAACTGAGAGCAAAAAGTGTGTTTTCCAACTTTGTAAATAATGCGAGCAATTTATTTGTTCCAATCAGATAAAGGGAGCGAAATGACATCTGGACTATAGAAAAGAGTTGTTGAAAAATTTGAAACTGGACTTCATTAAATTCTTGGAGGATAACGAAATAAAACTCTTCATATCAAACTAACTAAAATGCGACAGTGTGTTTAACAACACTACAAACAATCTATAACACTATGTGTTGGAGGTTTCATTATACCTACTATTTTTTGATTTCACTACATTCTTACTATTTAAGTCACAAAATCTTCTCTTGAGACAATAAAAAAACATACCGAATTGAGGTCAGGTGTGAGTAACCGACTAGGTTGTTACTTCTAAAGGATTTTAGAACATTGAGAGTTTTAAGAGACAATGTGTTTTCCAAAATGATAGTGTAGAAAATGGCAACAAAAATGGGATCTCGTCTGGGATTTTTCCTATTTGAAAATTATGGTTTCCAATACCATTCTACAAGGTTAATGTTTATGTGATTGTTTATTTCCTCTCGTCTACTGGTTTGAAATTTTGCACTTGTCGAATGAAGTTACTGACAAACCATTGGGGAAATATGAGTGCAATAAGTGAATAACGTTTGCAGAACGTAGAAGTCATGCGAAATATATCAGGAGGTTGGAAAACGTAATGTGGATAATTTCATCATAGTTCATATTCTTATTTTGAATGTGGCAAGATTTTTGTTAGGGAAGCAAGTATTTATTTGAAATGCAAGGCTGTTAATATTCTTTTGTGTCAAGGGTTTTTTAATTTTTGTTTCCTTTCCTCCTGTATGCTGGTTTTCAAATTTTTCCATTACCGAATGAAATAAATGACAACCCATTGTGGAAATATGAGAGAAATTACTAAATAATGTTTATAGAAAGAATAAACCATGCAAAATATATTACAAGGTTCGAAAACGCAACCTAGGTTTCACAATAAAATGATATATTTTAAAAACCACATAATGCCCAAAATGGTGCCATTCTTTTGCATTATTTTTGGTTTTTGTAAACTTTATTCACTTATTTCACTCCTACTTGCATGTTATTTCATTTCACAAGTGGAAAATTTCAAAAAAAACTATTTCATATGAAAACCCTACATGCAAACAAAACATTTTTTTTTACCATTAATGAAAACCCCTTTTCTTTAACTAGTAGCCATTCAATGCTTTTCACAAAGCCCATTTAACCATTGTTTTTTCTTCACACTTCCTATAGAATGACATAATAGCACACCCAATGGTAGATATGCATACCTGTTGGGTAGCCAACATGCATGTTGAATGCTATTCCCTCATTCGGCTATTTTTTTGCATCACCTACGCTCTACAAAATCAAATTTTCTAAATGGAAACTTTTAACTATATGCACACAACAAAAATGTACACAAAACACACCTATGTATATAAAAAAATGAGAACCTTATACTCTACTCTAGCCAAGAACGCCTGCAACTCCATTTTCTTCGCTTGTGCCTCCTGCATCCCCACCCACCAAAGTGGAAAAAAAGGAAAGGTGGAAAATGGTGGATGGTAGGTGTGTTTTGTCTACCTTTTTCTTGTTTCTCACCGTAGGCCACACATCCTTTTTCGGTGACACTACCCAATGACACAGGGCTAGCTATCCGTCAAGGTTCTTTTTGTCCACCACGTGACATGGGGTATAGGGGATACAATATCATGCTACATACATAGGTCACTTTTGTCTAGGAGTTAGATTTTTCCAATTTATATAAGGTCTTTGATTAATTTACATGTTAACTCAAGTTTTTTCTCCATAGATGTGTAATCACCGAACATTCTTTTTAATTCTAAAAAAAGTGTAAATATTGTTTTTTTTAATTAGAGAATCAAAATTTATATTTATTATATTTTTTAGAACAATTTGGATGTACTTTTTAGGAAAATTATTAAACTCAAATTGATAATTATTTTTAAAAAGTGTGTTGTGAAGTCGATATTGACATGGTGTGATGGTTTGAAGGTGGCGTTGTTTTTCTTGCCATCAAGGTTCAAAACCCTGTTGGTATGGTATTGTTGAGTGGGGTTATATTAGGGATGAGGTCCCCTATTTGTGACCTCACTGGTTCATAGCTCCATTTCAAAAGTGTTTACCCCTTATTAAATATTAGAAAAAAAGGGTGTGTTGTGAAGTTTTTAATGTTTAATATATTCATAAGTGTAGAATTTTGTATAGAGAAAATTATTATGAAGTTTTATTTTAATGAAAATTGTAGACACCTAGAATTTGACCTTATCCAACCACATCTAATTTTAGCTTATCCTTAACCCATTAATTAAATAAATATTTATTATTTATTTAATTAGTTTCATCCTTTCGTATTTTTATCATTTTATTAAATAAATATTTATAATTTATTTAATTATTTTCCTTTCAAATGATATTTTTTTCTATCCTTATCCATCTAATGTTAGCCCTCCATATTATTCACATGGACCATAATATAAATTTCTCTTCATGTGCATAATGTCCCCTTTACATGTCTAACTAAGACCTTGTCTAGATTCATTAAACCTAGCCACCTTCCAAAATTTAAACTTTTTCATTTTATCCATTTATCTCATTTAACCTCTTAATCCTAACCATTCCCATAAATAATTTTTATCTTATCACAATCCTAAACCTAAATCCTATCCCTCATGTGTCACTTGTCACATGACTACATCTTTGATCCTAGCCCTAATCCTCCAATCTTAGCCCTTCATCATCAATCATTCTTAGCCATTGATTTTTCCTCTTCAAGAATATATATCTAAAGGCTCTCATCTTTCATCAACCATGAATCTATAAACTATCATACATGCATGTTGTCACTTTGATCTCTTATCTTACAACCATATCAAGGTTATGTTAGAGAATTGAACAATCCACATACTATCATATCAAAGAGCAAATCAAATGGAATAAGGGTGCACTCCATTTCCACTCATTAAGGTGAGAAAAAAATATTCTAGGTGAAGGTATTATTCTTTTATTGCTTTATCTTCCTTTTTTATTTACCTTCAATTTGTCCCCCTCTTCATTTTGGCACATCCTATGGGACCCACATCCCTTTTTAACTATTTTGGTGAATGTGTTGTGAGTTTTTATGTTGTGAAAATAATTTTTAGGTCTCAATTTCTAAAGTGATTCCTTCATTTCATAGAAATTCACCTTTGTAGCACAAATCTGCACTTTTGTAGCACAACATTGCACATTTTTTCACATAAAGGCATCTCTCTTCTATGAAGTTGTGCTTCCATCACCCCAAAGTTGTGCTTTTGTTCTATACTCTAGATTTGATCATTTCGAGCTTGACCTAGGGTTTTATTGACCTTAAACATTACTTTTTTTAGGATATCATCACTCTAACACTCTGTTTTTGTAGGTTTTTTAAATTATTTTCTTGCAAAACTCAAGGTTTCTAGGGTTTTGTCAAACTAGGGTTTCTTGCAAGTTTTCTAGGAGATATAGGGTTTGAATCATCTTTAAATATTTTGAGATTATAACCCAAAATATTTTGGCAAGATATTTATGTTTTCTAATGTCACATAGTTTTATCTTGCAAGTTTCCCAACTCGTTTGGTGAAAAACTTGATTGTTTTGGGTCCCAAAGCTCATTTTGTGCAGGTTGTCTATGAAATTATGCATATATTTCATAAAGTGGAGCCTCTATTTTATAGAGCTGCACTTATCCATCATAAAGATACACCTCTATTGTATAAAGTTGCACTTTTGTTTCAGTTTTCAATATCTAAGGGTTTTAAGCTATTTTTCTCATCTAACCTTTATTTTTGAGCAACTAACAAGTAGTGCACCTATAAAATGCTTGTCAAAGAACATTATCAGAAATATTACTAATGGTTTTGATGAAACTTAAATTATTTTTCTACAAGTTCCATTTGATCTTGCATGTGTTTCTGGTTCCACATGATGTTTGAGAAAAGCCTAGGGTTGGGTTTTATATTTGTTTCAATGTATTTGTGTAAAACCCTAATGTCTTATCTTATACCATGGCTTGGAGCTATTTGGTCATTACTTTTTTGAGAAGGATTTTAAAAAACAACTTATGTCCCATTGATTCATCTAGGTTTGGCCCCCTTTTGATCTGGCATTTTATTTCTTTCACTAGACTTTATTCCTTCCTAACTCTATGATGGCCCCGTGCTTCCCCTTTAAAAAAAAATTATGTCATCATTTGTCGTCAACCTAGTAATGTCCCCTCTTGTTTTAATAAATATTTTATATTTTACAGAGGGATAAATTTTCATGATTGTTGATGAATCGTCATTTGATCTCAGCCATTCCCCACTATCTCGTGATGACCCCACCACATAGTTTTGGTTGATTGTAATATCATGGGCGAGCCACACTTGTCACATTTGGTGAAGCCAAGGAATGATAGGGGTAATTTAGTATATTAAGCCAACTTTAATACATTTTTTGGTGGGTTACTAAAGTAGGTGTAAGACACATGAGTTTCAAATGGATGGAGATGTTTTAATCTCGACAAGAAAGGTGCTCGATGTTTAACAATAGAGTTGACAACTTTTTTGAATGAACATGATTGTCGATGATTGAGATCCACAGTTTCCTACCATCACATGGTCAATATTTCCAAGGTTTTTACTAATTGTGATATCATGGGCGAGCACCACATGGATTTCCTTGGTGACATAGAAGGTGGTGGACCATTTTCCATGATGAAGGTCATGTTAGATTAATTTAAAGGAAATCATTCGATGATCCAACCAAAGTGAAAGATCAATTGGTAATACTTGAATCTACATCAAATGTGACTGGAGCCATTGGTGTAGCACATGTGTGAGCTTTGATGGTGGATGAGACATTTTCTAGTGTGTTTTAATTGAAATAAAGAGACTATTTTTCCTATTCTTTTGTATCACACATATGTCTTAAAGCTGAGGATGAATTCACGAGCTTTTGCAGTGAGGAATTAGGGTTTTTTTGAGCGCAAAGCCATAAGTTGAATTTTGCATCTCCTAGTTAAATTGTAATCTGAATTTTGGGGAATTTGTTCTGTGGTTATTGGTAAGCTTGTTGAAAATAATTTCAAGGTTATAGGTGAGCTAAATTGTGGGACATTGAAAAGTATTTATTTTGTAATTTAGTAGTCTCATAAGGCGCTAGCTTGTTGAAGGTCTATAATACAAGGAATCCCTAGTTTTCTCAAGATTGCACCATTAAAACATCATTCCATCTAGATTGAATTTTTCAATAGAAACCTGTATGATGATTTCCTAGATCAATTATCGTTGTCAACAAATGATAGGAAGAAGGGACTGATTTTAATGTGAGGAAAAACCCCAGGGGAGGGATTAGTGTATAATTATTTTAATATAGCTTATGCTAGGGTGCCGCTTAAGGGTTTGGAGATGTTCAGACTATGGTTTGGAGAAATAAATTTGCCTCATCCTTTCTCAAATGGTTGGATGTATGAAATGGGGAAATTGGTAGTTCCAAATGTGTTTCCTGATGTTTATTTGCACAAGGTAGTGACCACAAGGTATGATCCTATCAAATGGGTGGTTAGGGATAATGATGGAAGGGTTTTGCTAAATATTAATAAAGAGGAGTTTCAAGAGGTCTTTGATTTGAGTGAGCCCATTTTATTCTTGGTCCATATTGAGCTTGAAGGAATGAAACATGAATATGGGAAGATGAAGTCCCTTTTGAGAGCTAAGATGCTCACACCTCATTTGGCTAGGGTAGGAGGTTCCAGTGTTCATATCAGCCCTAGTGACTAGGAGCCTTTCAAATTGGATTGTTTTTCCAAGCACTTCCTAGGTACTTTCTATTCATTATGCCAAATTTTGGGTTTTATCCCTAATACAGTGATGCCTATAGATTTTATGTTCATGGGGGTGCAAATACAACACCCAAATTTCTCTGTAGTATATGATTTTTCTTCGTTTTTCGATCTGAAGGTACATGAAGGTTTACTAAAACTGCATAAAAATGATACACGTACCACCTTTTCTTGGTATTTTATGTTAATGTACATGTTTTTGATCAAGAATGTTGACTATTTTTTTTTAGAAGATAAGATTGAAGCAATTTTCCAATGAAGAGAGTCTATCAGTACAGGTGTGGACTAGTGACCTTTCATATAATAGAGAGAATGCCAAATATGTACAGTTCAACAAATTCTTTGCATCAAGACTAAGAGCCAGATTGATGGTGAATTTACCCAGGGTTCTTGTATAATTGCATGATTTTATTAGGCCCAAAGGGAGAAGGCTTGATTTGAATATTTTCCACAATTAGGGTGGCATTATCCTATACCCAATCAATAGTATCTTGAGGGTATATGGTTTTTAGGGGATCCCACATATATTACCTTATCATGTGCCACCAAGGGTTGGATTTTTTGAGGTGATGTGGAAAATTGGATGGATTCATGAAGATAACCTTATAGGAAAGCATATGGGGACTTTCTACCCTGAATATACATTGGTTTAATATTTTGCAATTTCAAAGGGAGGCTAGGTGCATTTCAGAAATTTCTTTTAAGTATATCATTTAATTTTTGGTCCTAGGAGACAGTATGATCCTAAGGGTTTCTTTGCTCTATTTAGTAAAAGAATAAACGGTGCCAAAAATTTTCATGAATTCAATTTCCTTGAGAACCTGGTCAAAAATGAATTTGATTTGAGTAAGCAAGAGTTAAATAAAGAGAAATGGGTAGTTTATGATAAGCTATTGGCTATAGCACACAATATGGATCCAAAATATGATCCATTGATGGAATTCAATCCTTATCATAAAAAGAATGATTTTTTGATGGAGAATTTCAAGGAAATCATGGGTATTCTGATGACTAAGAAAATAAATCTGGAGTTGGATGACAACAGTGATGTAGAGGAAACAGATAGAAAAGGAAAGCAGGTAAGAAAACTGAATGAACAACTAGGTTCACATCTCAAAAAACCTAGGGCAATAAAACTAATCAATCTGGAGTCATCACCTAAAAGGAGTCCCTCACCACCACCATCAGCACCAAGCCCCAAAAGGTGAAGGATTGAACAGTCCCGAGAGGACTTGGTGGATGAGATTATTGTTACTGATCAAGATATGCAAATGGGCATGCCTTCTCCTCCAAGACTAGTTGAGTCAATTTTTTCAGACTTGGACATGAAAGGAGAATGTGTACATGATGCAAGAATTGAGGCTTTTAAATTATTTTTTGGATGATGATTCTTTTGTGAAATCACTAGTCTTCATGAAACTAGTATGGAGGATGAAGTTGGAGGAATATCAGGAGACATGAAAGAAAAGAAGAGAAATAAGGCCTAATAGGTCAGATCAAGATAATGATGATGAGGTGAAGACTAAAGTAATGGATGAATTCAAGAACATCACTCCGAAGGAAGGGAGAAAGTTGGTGAATCAAGTCAGTGTTTTGATTCTACCTAAGTGGGATATTGTTGATGCAGTAGATTTCAATGTTATTTTGAAGTCCAATTTTCCCCTCTAGAATTATGAATAAGAAGTGAAGGCAACATTGCAATAATTTTCCTTTAGTGAGGAATATGAAACCTTGGCAATATGGGCTTTGGCCCCACAAGGAAGAAATCCAAATATTACTTATATTAACCCAAATTTAAGAGGAGGGTTAGTAATGAAAAGAGATTTAGAGACCTCAACCACAAAGGTGACAAATTTATTTGTGAATGTGGCCAAATTAGCACAAAAGACTGCTAAGAGAGAGGAAGCTAAAAAAAGGAGTCTTATGGAGAAGTATAATCTTATGATTGGGGGGTATAATAAGGTGTAGCGAAGGAATATTGAGCTGAAAATAGAAGTGGAAAGATTAATGTACAAGTAGAATGGGGAAACATTAGTTGCTCCAGTGATTAAATATTTTCCTTCCACATCAGGGTCATTACCTCCTATTTCCCCCATTGTTTCCACACCAGGATCTCACTTACCAATTGGGGAGGAGTTAGAATGCTCTGTTGACCAAACAAAGAATCAGTTAATACAAAAAATTGTAGAACTATAGGACTCTCTGAAGGTAAGTGAGGAGAGGGTATTTTTAGGACAATGGGAAATTGTTACTACTGTTTTGTAGTATTTAAATGAAAAGGTTGACGATAGGTTGCCAAGTGTATATTATTGTTATTAGTTATTACTAGGTGCAATTAATAATATTGACAAGGATCATGAAGTAGCAAAACCATTAATTGAGAAGTGGATCCCTAAGGAAAATTATTTGGATGTAATTCTTAAGGCCTCCAAATTTGATATCAATAATAGGCCATAGTCATTAAGACCTAATCAAGTGTTGGTTAAATCATTGCAAGGTTTTCAAGTCTTACCAGATGACTTGAGTACGAAGATCAAGGAATTGGTAAATATTTTTTATGATTGGAGTGATAAATTGTGGCCTAACATAATTGATGAGTAGGGTAATATCAGGGCACTTCAGCAATGGTAGGATCGGGCTAGTAGGGTCATGAAGGCTCAAATTAATTTAGTTTGTGATCACTTATATTTTGATCTATTAGTGAGCTACACGGATAAAATTATCAGCACCAGTTCATTCCTTTACTCTTTTGAACGAGAGGCAAACAAAGTGGGAGTTAAATATACACCTTATAGTGTCAAAGTAAATGAGGTAATCAATTTTAATTGGCCATGTGATGAAGAGTACCAATAGTGGGTGAATATATATTTAATTGGAGAGGAGTAAAGGAGGGAGTAGACTGCTAACAGTTAACTAATCAATTGTTGCATTTATAACTATTTCCAAAAAAAAATTCATGGTAGTCTAAGAGTGAAGTTCTTGAAGATTTGTTGCTACTAGAAAAAGAAGATTCTCTAGGGGAGGTTTATGTTGTAACAAAATTTTTAAATTTCACAAAGCGGTCCAAGTGGCTAGTGACATGTGTGCTTTGTGGCCTAATGCTTTTTTTCTCCTTCATTTTCTATAAGAAGGATTTCAAGGGCAAAAGTATAGGTTAGCAAGTTAGAAAGTTTTGGTTGAGTCTAGGTGAAGTTGGAGAGAAATTGTAAAGTTTTATAGTTATAGAGAAAATTCAAGTTAGGTTTTGAGTCATTTTGTTGTAGGTTTTGAATTCATGGAGATATGATTTTTTATGACAGTACTGGAATTTGAATTAAATTAATAAATTCGAGCTCATGTCTCTCCTATGTACAAGAATATTTTAATTTTGAATAAAATGATCAAGGGTTATGTGTTCATCTCACTGTTGTGGCATGTGGAATTCTTGTTTTAGCTTTAATTAAAATAATTAATTAAAATGCTTAAATGAGATTGTAGGTTGATATGTTTTATACAAGGATTTGATAAGTAGTATTGAGTTAGGGTACATATTGGTGATATTGTAAGGCAATGTTACTGAAGATCTTATATGCCATGTTGAATTTGTTGTGAACCCTTGGGTGTTTGTGAATTTGACTCCTCTAATGGAAATAAGGCACTGATGTAAGTTGTCCCTATTTGTGAGATTCGGTATTTTTTTGTGTTCACCTAAAGCTTGCTATAAATTGGAAATTAATGACTATATTTTATTGTGAAGTATTGTTGTAATTATCTCATGCTCCAAATGGTTGATATTATTGATAAAAAACCAATTCTATTTAGTATTATCCTGTTCTGTTGAGCTATTATGTGAGATTATTTGTTATTGTTAATATTGTTTATGATAATGGTGGAGAGGTTGTAAACACATTAAGGGATCACCCTCCCGGGTCTTGTAGAGTCCAAAGTGTAGGAGGTCTTTAAAATCCTCGTCATTTGGTCCAGGTCCTTTGAGCTGCCCTTGATTGAAATTGGAAATTCCATAGGTAGATTATAATATCGACTTGGTTATAGTAAAACAAACCAATAGGTTTGATGTAGATTCATTGGTCCAAGGCTTTATTTTTCACTAATATAATCATCTAAAGTAATTTAGTGGGTTAATTAATATTTTTTTTTGAGTTTAGAAGGGTGTGGAGACTTATGCTCTCTCCTTGCACTTAGTGTAATATTGGAGATACAAAATCTTACATATCTAGACATTTCTTTCATTATCTAACTGTTATCCCAAAGATTAATAGTGTGTATTCTCTCCCCTTGTTCTTTGTATGATATTTAGTGATAAAAAATACTTAGTATAGGGGTGATCCCTTAATACCGGTTTACAAATTTTGGCCAAACTAGACACAAAAATATATTTTTTAACTAAATCTTCACTTTCGAGAACTTATAGCAGATAAATTGTGAGGAATTTGAAGATGATGCAAATTAGTGATTTTTGGAATTTTGTCTATAGATTTTAAACATATTTTTTTCAAAAATTTTGGTATCATATTGCACTTATTTTTTCCATCTCTTTCGAGAAGTAGTTTTTTTAGTAAACAACATTTTGAAGGAGTGATGCTCACCTTATACAACATAGTTTATTTTATGAAGGATAAAATTCTAGTTTTTTAACATTTAGATTTGTAACTATGATATCTAGTGCTTCTAATTGGTCTCATAGTCTTTTATTGAATATTTTTTCCTTAATATATTTTAGAAGTCAAACAAATTACAATTCAGACATAGGTAGACCCTATACAATGTAATTTTTTTTGTATGTATCAATTTTTTTTTTTTTTATGGGATCAAAGACTTCAATATCTAGTGCACTCAAAATTTTCAATTTTTTTTTATAATATACTATTTTTTCACATGTGCAAAACATGGAGCTTGATTTTTGATGAAAAACCTATGTTTCATAAAATTGAAAAATAAATACATAATAAAACCAAAACATATTAAAATTATATTCATTGGATAACTCGTTTTGAGGACTACCATCACCCAGTTGGATCTATGAAGTCTCCTCCATTTTCATCCTCAACCTGAGCTTCAAAGCACAAAATTTTGAAATTTTTTAGTGCTTGGGGGAAGAAGGGGGAAAAGGGGGGTTTGAACGAACTAAGGGAGTTCACTTGAACCACCAGGGGTTCGCTTGAACCATGGTTCCAGTGAACCACTTTCGACAATACTTTTATTTTTTATTTTTGATAGGAATGGTGGGCCCCATAATTAAATGGGTTCACTCAAACCAAGGTTCTAGTGAACTCGTTTTTAGTTTTCCCAAACCAATAAGTTCGTTCGAACCCCAAAAAACCATATTTTTTTGCATGGGGTCATTTTTTGCAACTCTTCCTTCCTCACTTGTATTGTAAACCACTTTTGTGGGTCTACCCATAGTCATTCCCATTAGAAGGCCCTTGGGGATTTGATCACCTCAAGGATGACCTCAACAATATTTTTTGGTGGGGTATAAAAAGGGGGAGAGAAAAAGTTATACTTTAAATTGTAGCTATCGTCATTGAAACTAGGTTGCAAGACCCTTGGTCTACCGTGACTTGCTTGGTGATGAGAGGAGAGACCTTCCCAATCTTGCACACTATCAAATGAGCTGAATATTCATAGATCCATTAAGAACCTTGTATTTAGAATCATTCAAGACCATTCAATAGTTACTTATTTTGATGCATGATATAGTATCATGCCTAAAGTTAGTCACCATGTATCACTTGAGTAAAGGATCTTTAGGAAATATCTTACCTTCTCCAAGGAGAGAGAAAAAGTGATCCCTTGCACGGTCAATGGATCTCTAGATATTGTCTCTTGAAAGAGAGCTATTTCACACCAATCTTACAATATTAACATTTAAGGATGGTGGGCCAAAATTAAGTTAACATGTGTACTTGAATACATATAGGATTATGTTATCATGCTTAGTATGTTTGCATGTGAAAAACTAGTGAAACAACTTATCCTTATCATGTTTGGATTCAAGTTAACCAATATATCTTCTTGTTTGATTATATCTTTCCAAAAATAATAAAAATTATTTCTCATATTTTCAAATTATGCTTCTATTTCATCCCTCAGTTTGTGTGTATCATACTGATGTGCCCCTACATAGTATTCTATGAAATTGCACCTTCATTTCACAAAGTGGAACCTCTGTTCCATACAATGACACCTCTATTCCCTAAACTTGCACCTTTGCAAAACCACTGTCCGTTGATCATTTTAGGCCATCAATTTATGAATTTGACTTTTGTAGACCTTCATCAAACCTTGGAGACCCATTATTGGACATTATTTCACCTAAAACAGGTCAACCATTTGCATTGTATCCATCCAAAAATCCTCATCTTTCCCTCATATCATAATTTCCATCCATTATCATAGCCTAGTCATCACTATCATCATCCTTAGACCTTGGACCAATCAACAACCAATTGTCCTTCTCATCATTCCATCAACCTTTTGAACAACAAAAAACATGCATTTTGGGAAAGATGATTCCACAATTTCCCCCTAAGGTTTTTCACCTAGGAGCAAGGTGGAAAAATGGCTCTCTTTCACCTAATTATATGCTTTTTGGGAAGTTCATTCAAAGGATAGGGTTTGTACATTGTTTTTTTGTGTGTGATGAAGTATGTCTAAACGTTGAAATATAATGAAGCTAAACTAACTATGGAATGTAAAAAAAATCAGATGTAAACCATATGCAAAGTAAACTAAATGACCTAAATGTATGCAAACTAGAAAGAAACTGGAAAAGAAAGAATTAGTGCACCTAGGACCTCAAAGTTGTAGAATGGGAGCTCTAGAATTTTCTAGAACCTATTGGAAATATTCAAAGGGATAGTTATGCCAAAATGTGTGACTTAGTCCTCTTCTCGGGAAACTTTTCTAGAATAGGTTTTAGATAAAAGGGTATCTAGAAATACAAAAACCCTTTTTTAGGCCTGGTACAAGGACACGGTCACTAATGATGGTGATAGTCCTCCTGATGCTTTTGGGAGTTTTGAGGTCTAAATCTATAGGTCCCCACTTGTAGTTCTGCTTTTGATAAAGACTCATGTCCAAATCTTTAGAAAATGACCTGCAAGTTATCTTTTAGCTTCTTCTATGGTTTGATGACTTGGGTTTATGTGAGTGGAATGATGAAACCTTTTTCAACACTTTACTCCTTGTCAAATCTGCATAAGCACCTTCAAAAACACACATGCAAGGAGAAGGAAAATGTTAAAGTTAGAGAATAGGGGTTTTCCTTAGTCAAACCCCTTATTGGTAATAAAACCCAAATGAAATAGAAATGAGAGGAATGAATGATTGAATGAAAAATAAAATAAAAAAACACTCACCAAATCATTTGTTTTTTAAGATGTCTACAACATGAAATAACCAACTCCAATGGAGGTTGCTTGAAGTTCCTTATGCTCGATTTCTTTCTTGAGAATATTGAGTACTTGAGTGCTTGTGAAGAGAAAATGATCTTAGGGGGGGGTGAAATGAGGATGAAAACCCTTATTTATACATGTTATGCCCTAATTTCTTGAAAATAGCACATGATAGGATGACCTTAGGGTTTTGGAGGAAAATTCTTGTTATAATGATGTTTAATAGGATTATCTCCTAAAACACACTTAAGTTAGACCTAAAATCACATTAAGAGCCAAATTTATCATGAGAACGGGTTGAATTGTTGATGAAAAGCCTAGGAAAGTTTTAAAATGCATCATAACACCTTACAACACTTTGGCACAAGGCTTGGGAAGGGGTAAAAATGGGTTG
This sequence comes from Sequoiadendron giganteum, assembly GCA_007115665.2. NCBI lineage: Eukaryota > Viridiplantae > Streptophyta > Pinopsida > Cupressales > Cupressaceae > Sequoiadendron > Sequoiadendron giganteum. Next base: position 545,478,469 of record CM021100.1, read on the forward strand.
TTTAGGTGGATTATGTTGAAACGGTCTTAGAAAAGTGGGAAGGTGTGTTACAATAATTCACAACACCTTTGTCAATTACTGTTAAGTTGTTATTGATTTTCAAGAATTCAAAGCCTAATGTGAGTGTATTGGCCACACTACATCATTAGATCAAAGCAAAAATAGGCCAAAATCTAAGGGAAAATGCCAAAATGAGTGAAAAAGTGTCAAGTCTACACTTTTTGGTGACACATTTTTCCCCCACTTTAGTGAGAGGATTAACTTGCTTCAAACTTAGACTAAAGTAGTCGAGTATGTGCATATCGAGAGGGATCCATTGTATTCATTGTAGTAAGGTGAGATGGATATGATCAAGATGGATGGTCAATCCCCCAAGATCAAGATCCCATGGCCAAAAAACTATAAGCACAAAAGATCACACAAGGAGTAATGTGTAAAGGGTGAAGAAAATAGAAAGTTGAATCAAGCTTCAATCGTTTGTCCAGCTAGTTGTGGATTAGATCTGGATTGTTTGTCTGAAAGGAAGTGTACTCACTCTGGGGCAACAAGACATTCAGTTTCTACCAAGTGAGAAGGCCCAAAAGGGTGAGAAACATACACTCGGTTGGTATGTACTCAAACGTACACAAAGGTGGCTATGGGGAAATTTGTGTTGCTAGTTGGGCTTCCCACTCAACAAGACCAAGGTTATAGTTCCTGATAAATTTGATAAGGCACCACAAAAGAAAAGGGTTTGAGGTTCATGAGACAAGAAAAGCCTCTGATTCTTAGAACTCATGAACAAGTGGAAGAAGGCACCATAGGTATGCAAGTCGTATTATGCAAGGTGGCCATATATGCAAAAATTTAAAAGTGAAATATGTAAAATGAAAAGGGTAAAGTATAAAAAAGGGATGTTCAAAGGGGTCTTATTTAGTTCATGCTAGCTCTTTAACTTAGGGAACATTGTATCTAATTCCTCCAAGAGAGGACCAATCAAAGAATAGAAAATTCACAATTTAGGGGATGTAGTGTGTCACATAAGGCCACTAAGAGGAATGCAATATACCAAGATAGGTCACTTTCATGGAGAAAATTACACCCAATGTCATCCACAAAGTGAGAAACTAATTGTATGGAGTAGTAAAGTTTCAGTAAGAACCAAGAAAAAGAAATGCAAAAATAAATAGTGTAAATGTAGGCCCCCACTTTAAAGGAATCGCTACACCGTATTGTGATAAATTTCTCTAAAGTAAAAGAAGGTTTGAGAGGATAAGTATATAACCTATGAGCTAGCTTAAGGCATGCCATCTACATCCCAAGCTTGCTCTTATTTTTTCATGAAAGGTCAACGATTAGCCACAAGAGGCAACAATAAGTGACATTCAAGGACAAGGCTAACAAACCCCTTACCCCCACTTAGCGTAGGACAAAGGTGAGTCAAATAGGATGAATGTATGTATCAATTAGAGGAATTAGGTGCTGGAACAGAAGGGATAGAACCAAGCTTTGTGAGATGTTTGAAGTTTATTATTTGAAGAGAATGAAGAGAAGGGAGGTAACCCTAAATCTTACTTGAAAGAGTATGATATGTTAGTTGGCATCATGTGTACATTGCATCCATGTGTAGGAGGGAGATGATATTCAATACCATGAAAATCTTCCAAGTTAAATGAAGGGGTTGTGTGTTTCTAAGAAGGATTGGTTTATGTATGTACAAGAACACAAATCTTGTTTAGTTTTATTTGTTGTTCCCTCATGAGGGATGGGAGAGATATAACCCCCATCACCACCATGGGGTAATTTTGTTGATGTACAACCAAGTTGAGAATATAAAACATAGGGTTATTTTGGTGTAGGTTGTGAGATTTCACACTCTCCTTTAAAGAGAGGTGTAAGACCCCAAACATTACTAGAACTTTTATTTGAAAATGAATTGTTTGTATATGACTCTTTGGACCAAGAGGGTGATATTTTGGAAATTTTATTGAAAGGAGGTGTAGAGTCTAATGACCCCCAATTGTCACAAAGGATTTTTATTGTAGGTGAAGGGTTAGAATCAACTTGCATAAGTTGTGATCTATGAATGAAAGGATTAGGGGAGTTGGAAATGTTATGATTAGTTGATTAATAGCTTCATTCATCTATGTCAACCGTGTATATCTTGTTATTGTACTCAAATTGCATTGTATGGTGAAGGGTAGATGGGACTCCCTTCATAACATGAATCCATGGTCTCCCTAGGAGAAGAGTGTATGGAAGGGGTCCTTGCATGATATGGATAGAGGTAGGCAATACTCCAAGTCTGACCTCGATAGGTAATGTGATCATCCCTAGCAGTTGCCTATAAACATTGTCAAAGCCATAAATATGAGCATGATTAATTTTGATGAGTTTTTTTGTCCATTCCAAGTTTGTTGAGGAGGTCAATCCTACAAACATTAAGTTTTTCTTCATTATTGATGAGAGTGTGCCTAACTAAAGTTTCATGAATGATGACCTTTATCATCAAGGGATCATTCTTGTTTTGAATCTCAAGTGAGGGTAATTCATATTTAGGGAATGTGACTTCAGATTGGCTTACTTGCATGGGATGAGAGGGGGATGTTACATTAGTCAATTTTATGTAGGATTGGATTTCATCCATGGGTATGTGCAAGATCATGATGGGCCAAAAAGTGGCGATATGTAAGTGATATGATGGCTCAAGTGGGTGACAACCTTTTTTTAACTCAAAATTGATGAAACGAAAATGGTTTTTAAAGGAGATTCTTAGCTTTCCATCAACATAACTTATTATTTAATTTGAATTTAATAAATAATAATTATCCATTTTCTATTTGAATTATGGCTAAAGTCCTAATTGATAGGCTGATTGAATAACATCTATAACTTTCAAACGGTATCACATTTTCTGAATCCGAAACATGTGTCACATTTTATGCCTTGCATTCTATAGGATTAAAAAAAAAAAAAATGAATATCATGAAGTTTTGACCAAGTAAAGGTGGTCAGACATACCATTTTTTAATATTTTTTAAAATTTGTAATAAAAAATTCATAATTAATTATTTACTTGGAAAAAAATTATAAAAAAATATGCATCACATTGGGACATGAGTTCTCTACTTATATTTAAAATCGTATAAAAATATATTATCATTTTATTATGGTTATGGTGGTTATACAAACACCTACTTCTTATTTTTTCCCTAAAATTTAAATACTACTACATTGAAATTTCAAATTTTCACCAAATAGTTTTTTTTTTAATTTTTAAATAAACCTAGTAGTTTAGAAACTATGTTCAATTTGCTACAGATTCTATTCTTACCTATTTTTTAAATAATATAAAAAATTTATTCAAATTTTTACGTCAAGTTGCCTAACTCTGATTTCTTGAATTTTCATTGCCACTTAAGGGCCTATTTTTTCCATGATGATCCTGCACATACCCCCATCTATATTTGGAACATTTATTGAAATAGAAATTTGAATGTAGGTGAAAGTTGAATAAGTTACCATATGGATATATTAGCAAAATTATTTTTAAGGTCCTCAACACTAGGGACTCTAAGCTGGGAAAAAGGTAATGGCATAGGAGTAATGTGTGATCCCCTATATGTTTGAGTCACTAACTTACAACTTAGCGGCTGCAAAACATTGTTATGATTAGATAGCACCATGGATTTCAAGAGATCTCTTAGTTTTTTGTGTGACTCACTAGTGGCAGGGGACTTAGGAAGCTCACTAACTAAAGGATATCCCACTAGGTTTTCATGCCACATCGTCACCCTAGTCATAGTGTGTCATCGGTCCTAGTGTGGTCGAGATGTTTTATTTTGTTCTATTTGCCTGGTTTTAGTTTATTTAGGAAGTTAGAATAATGTTAGGAATCTAATTTAAATTAGTGAGTAATTTAATTTAATTAATAAATAATCTAATCTTGTAGTAGATTTATTCTATTAATTGATTAATTTATTTGTGTTGAAATGAATTACATTATTCATTTTGGAAATGCATGCATATTTGAGTAGGAATTGAAAATTAAGAAAATGATTAAAAAGTCAATTTGGAAATTTGAAAATTTGAAAATTTGAAAGATGAGATATTTCCTATTCTATTTTTTGTAATTGATGAGGGTGGTTGTAGGATTTTTTTGGAAAAACATTGCATTATTAGGAATTTTCTTCACAATTCTTGTTAATGGAGTTTTTGGAGAGAAATTGAAAACAAAAGAGGAAGGTTGTTCAGTTTTGTGGGTTTGGATAAAAATCTCAAAGAATCTATGGAGCTTAAAAGGGATTCAAGGCACCATCAGAATTTTCACCATACTTCAAAAAAATCAGGTTCTCATTTTGTATTAGTTAATTTCTTTTGGAATTCAATGGCATTTGTGTGGATGGAAAAACTTGTTGAAACTATGTTTTCTTGATTTGGGAAAAGATTGTTGGCAAATTGAAATGGAATCTCATGTGCAAAACATTATTTTGGTTTTGTTCTTCAATCTATTTGAAATTTCAATTTTGGCTGAATGAAAATGATTGTGTTCTTATATATATATACATTTAATTCTATATATGTTTTTTATAATTCTCCCTCTTAAGGTTATGCTAGAAAAAAATTATAGAAAAATAAAATCAAATAAAAAAATAAATTGCCAGGTTCAAATTTTTTAAGGGACTAGTTTTTTTGGGGGTTTTGGAAATTTTTCCATTAAAAAAAAAACATAGTCAAAAGGAAACAGAAATAAAAAATAAATTTAAAAAAAACAAAAATAACAATAAAAAAATCATTAGGGAGACGTTGGGGGCTCACCTCCCCACCACGCCCCCATGGAAGGTGCGTGGGGAGAGAGTCGTGCCCAACGTGGACTCCCCCAACCACCATGGGTCAGTTGCTTACATAGCTGGCACCCACAGTGGGATGCAGCGGTGTAAACACCGCCAAACCCCAACTGTGGGGACCGACTGTGGAAGCAATCGGTACCCAACCAAGCCGACGTCATCGCCTATGTTAATCCATGATCGACACCCAATGAAATCCGCCAACCTTACAATAACCCACGGCTCTTTCAAAACGTGTGGGGTTTACACACGAACCGAGGTCAACTAAAATCATATTTTTAATATAATAATACTTTAATATTAATATATATTAATATTAAATATTATATTATATAATATTAAAATATTATGAACATATATATGTTCTATAAATATATATATATATATATATACACGTAAGTGTATATACAGATATATATTTAGTGTATATGTCTTTTAAAATAATTTTTGTTTGGGGAAAAAAATTAAGTTTAATTGAGAAAATGAAATAGGACAATACTGGTTAAGTTATTGTTCTTTTCAAAAACAAATATTATATTTGGTAAAGGAATGGTTTTGGTTATAAATAATATGTTTTCTTCTTAAGACAAGTGAATTGTTTTAAATAGCTATATTGAAATGAAGAAACAATATTCATTTTAAAACAATGAATTCTGATTCATTTGTTAAACTAGTTAATTTATCATGTATTAAATGCTAATAGGGAAATTAAATGGTTAGTATTAATTTCTCCCTTATTGAAATGGCATGTTTAATTCAATATATTTAATGCAATGCATTATTGAATGTTAAGAAGTATATGGATTTTGTGAATCCAAATCAGATTTTAATGCTCGCCTTGATCATGAACTGTAATGTTATCATTTGGGTAATGTGGGTCATAGTCTTTGATGAGTCTTTTAGTTGTATTTTCAAGGTAGTAGGTTGTCATAATGCGTTGGTCAACCTATTTTTTTTTAAACCCTTGGGTAGTGCATGGTAAGTTATTTGTTATTTACCCAGTTTCCATGAATGAGGATGTTTTGTGCCCCCTTTGTTTAGGATTGGATTACGTGAGTTATGCCTCCTTGTCAGGAGTGACTTTGTTACCTTATTACCTCCACTATTTGGAGAGGTTTTGAACTTAGGTTTCCTCCTAAGAAAGGAGTGGTCGTGGTATCTTGTTTGTTTTCACTTTGTTACCCTTGGAGTTTGGATGGTATGTGCGTTGTCAAGTAGAAGAGTGGCTTCCGTAGGAGCCAGAGCCCGAAGAGGTAAACTAGGAAACCTATGGAGGTGGTGTAATCAAGTGATAAATAAAACAAAACTTAGAAGATTAGATGGTACTTCACACTAATCAAGATAATTATGCGTGACTCATAGAGACAAGGGCTCATTTAGACTTGGGATGAGTGGGAAGGCCTAGAATGGCAAGGTCATCTATCTTATTTGTACAAAAGGTATTTGATTCCACATGAGTGAGTATGGGGGCCAGGATTTGGTTGAGGCCACTAGGATAACCCTTAGTGGGGGTCAGATCCTATGAAGATTCCCAAAGGACAACCTATGAAAAACTGTGTGATGACACTTTGTCTAGGACAACAATTGGAACCTGTTATTGTGTGTATGGTTCTTGTAACATACTTGATCTTCTTTATTTCTGGAAGCAATGTGACCATGTAGAGTTGTACTTGTGTTTTACTTGCATGGTATATGAGTTGTACTTGTGTTGTACATGTGTTTGGTTGTGTCAGGTGGTTCAGTTATGTTTTAGCCTGTGTCTAGAGGTGTTGGTCTTTGCTAGGATTCCTAGTTACTATCTCCTAGCATGGGGGGTGGGCTTTTAGGTTCCACTTGGTTGGGTGGCGTGCACCCAAATCCATAGGTCTTTCTTCATGTTCATGTGGACAAGACTTCCATTGGGAGAGCTCATTGGATTTAGTATCAGTTCTTGCTTAACTGCATTTCAGTTGATCTTGTATTATTTTTACACCTCAGTTGTTATCGAGGTGGAGGTTGTAATGGTAATGATGTTTATTGAACTTACCTCATTCGGGGAATGAGAGGTCTAATCTTATTGTTTAATGAATGGATTAATGAAATTGGAAGTTATCTACTATGCTTTGACGTATACTATCTTATTTGGAATGTATGAGTTTAAATTATTAAATAAATGAATGGCATGGTTTAAGTTCATGTTTTTTGTTGAGGTTCTATATAACCTTAGAGGTTGTTGGCAATGGGTAGTGAACTTTCTTATTACTTGTTCTTAAATAATTTTTTTTTATCTTGTTTAAGTAGTTGTTTGCAACTTTCTCTAGGGTTGCGTGGCAAGGCATTACAATATGAACCATGAGTGAAATTCATGTTAACGAGAATTATATATTAAACAAAACATTATTTAGAAAGGAAAACAAAATATTATTATTTATTGTTTTGAGAAGATAGTTGTTATTTGGGAAATAGTTATTATTTGTTTCATCCTCAAAAAAGAAATCTTACAATAATAGGCTTTATATTAAGCATAATAAGAAACACTGGTTGCCACATACAATACATTCAAAACCTTTTTGAAGTTATTCAAGGAAGATGTTCTAGAGAGTACAATGTGTTCAAAAGCATTGCAACCATCACCACAAAATGAAGCCTTAAATGACACAATATTGGTTTCAACAAAAATGGAGAAAATTATTTTTCCAACACTAACCTATCAAAAATAGAAAAATACAACCAAATCTAGAGAACAACACATAACAATGCCTTGTGGATAACAACATAAACTCTATAACATTTACTATTTTATTGCAAATGAAAAATGAAATAATGTAGCAAAATCTAGAGAATAAAGCTCAACAATACCCTATGGAAAACAACATAGATTGCATAACATTATCTATTTTATTGCATTGCCACCATTGGCAAAAAATGGAAGGCATAAATGAAACATTATTGGTTTCAACAGTAAACTGAATGGAGAAACCCAGAAAATATAGAATAATTCATACATAAAAAAACCTAAAAAAACCCCGCACATGGACAAATTCTTTTCCCAAGAGTACATTAGCAAAAATAAAATAATATAGCCAAAGCTAGAGGAGAGAACTCAACAATGCCTTATGGGAAACAACATTAATTATTTGAATACGTTGAAACCATCACCAAAAAATTAAGGCAAAAAATGAAACAATAGTGGACTCAACAATGAATCAGATGGAAAAACCCACAAAACAGTCTTTTTCCAACAACACCCTATCGAAAATGAAACAATAAAATTAACTATTTTATTGCCTAGGTGAAAATGAAAGAATACAACCAAATCTTTGTAAAAAATGCCTTAGTGAAAATAAAACAAACTTTTTAATACCCTTGCAACCATCTACACCACACAAAAACCATAAATGGAACAATATAGGTCTCAACAACAACCCAAATGGAAAAACCCACATAACAGTCTTTTTTCAAGAACACCTTAAATCGAAAAATGAAATAATTTAGATTAAGATATTTCCTTGCAACCATCAACACCAAAATCAAACAAACAATGCCTGCCATAAAATGGATGCCATAAATAAATATTTTTTTTCCATAATGACCTAGATGTAGAAACCCACAAAAAACAAAAATTCATAGTGACAAACCCATACAAAATCATACACACAAAACACAAACCATAAATGAAAAAATATTGGTTTTTGTTAGAATTGGCTATGGTTTCCAAGATATTGAGACTAAATGGAAAGCACGAGAAGGGAGAATATGAATGTGACAAGAATAAATTGTATTCTCATCAATATGATTCAATGGTATGATGTGTTGTACAATGAGAGAGACCCCTTGGTTATATAGACAAGGTGAGATACAAGATGTCATATGATTATGACAAGTTTCTTAATCATATGACATGAGACAACTAATCACACTTACCTAGGTTTACATGTATTACAAGTCAAAAGATAAGACAACTAATGACAACTAACACTTTCTAGAAACATTCCTTCCTATGACCTAAGTAAACTTAACATGTGTAAATAAGTCCCCTAGTAATGAATTAACTAGGTACAAGACTTTATTTACACCAACACCCCCCTTAAATTCAACTTAGGGAGTAGAAAATTATTATGTAAATGACATAAATATGGGTCCTAGCTACTAGGCCATGTTAGGTGCCCATGTACAATTGAAAATGAAATCTCTCACAAACAAAGAAAAGGAGAAAACCCAGTGGGATAAAAATCCTCCCCAAAAGAGAGATGAAATAAAAAAAAAGAAATTCTCTCAATGATGCATGAGAAGGAAAAAAACCCATGTGAGGAAAAAACTCCACCCATAAGAGAGAATTAGAAGATAAACAAGGTAGCCCTCCCTCAATGTTGAGTCTCTTGCAATGATGGTAGAAGCTTGACATTGAATGTTGAAGAACATTCCTCCACTTAGGAAGAAAAAAAACCATGGATGTATGTAGGATTTTAGGAATATGGATGTTGTGTGATGATGTCTTTGAAGCATGCTCAAGTGTCTCCATGTCGATGTCGAAAGCTGACACACTCCAAACAGGCATTCTAGGCCACACTGTTGAAGAGGAAAATCCAACATCTAGTAGAGATGAATGTAGAACGTGATCCAAAGAGAAAATTGTCCCCTCTAAAGACAAACAAGCCTACTCCAAATTTTTTCCAAAAGTATCCACACTCACACCAAATTCTAAAGAATGATCATGTAGAGAATGAAAAAGAGGGTCGGAGTGTTCCCTCACAAAAACCTAAGAAGGAGTATTTTCATCAAAGAGAAGATGAATGTCATAAATGATGTCCCCCAAATCTACAAGATGAGACTCCACAAACAATTCTGAAATACCTATCAAGAAGTCATCCCAAGTATCAATCTCTAGAAGACTATGTATGTCCTGCTGCACCGAATTACAAGGAACCCAAACTATGGAATCACAAGCATCATCAACTACAACAATACATGGAGGAGATGAAATGCATGACTCAAGAACTGGATATGATGTGAGAACTGCCAAGTTCAAGAATTCAAATGTCTCCTTTGAATCATGGTTCATATGATCAATATTTGAAGGAACAACATCACCATCAGAAGCAAAATCTACAAAGGTATACAACTAAAATGATTGATCAACCACCCCAGTAGAAATGATCTCTCTACTCTCAAAGTCTCAAATGATGACTAAATCAGGTGTGAAATCCATAGTTCTCGCATCTCCACCATGTGTAATATGATATATGGAAAGAAGATTATTTGTTAAATAAGGAACCCAAAAAACATCTTGAAAAGTGTTGCCCCCAAAACTAATAGATCCCTTCTCAATTACACTCATGTATGTATTGTTTCCCATCAAGATAGGAGACATAGAAAAAGGTTGAAATGAAGATAATATAAACTGTGAAGATTCCATATGATGATATGCTCTTGAATCTAGAAGCCATCTCCATGATCAATGACTTGAAAGAGAAAAAAGAGCATATCACTTATATTCTGATGTAGATGCTTGACCTTTGTCCTTTTTAGATTGTTTTGAAGAAGAAGGAGAAGAAGATTCAAGTTCATTCTAGAAGGAAAATCAATGTGATTCATTTTGAGAAGATTTTTCAACTAATCAATATCTTTCTTATAACAATAGTGTTCTTCATGTCCATCCTTCTTTCAATATGCACAAAAATTCCTTTCCTTCTTCGATGATTCTACTTTATATTGAGAGAATTATGATACTTTATGTGGCTTGTTCTTTTTATTCTTATTCTTGTTATCAAGATTCCTAGACAAATTTTGTACCTTTGACTCACTAGCCACCAATGCATTTGACTTAGAAGACTTGATTAGAGCCATGTTCACTAACTTAACTTCCTCTTGGATTAAGAGATTTGAAAAGTCATCAAACTTAGGATCAACATATGATGCTCACATAGAAATTTAATGGGTATGAAAGCCAAAAACAAACACTAAATACTCAGTACCAAGATTGGATAGCACATTCATAATCAACTATAAATCTTCTTTATCAATGCTACATTCTTTCAACTGTGTTCTTAGTTGCTTGATTTTGGAGATGTAATCTTGGATGTGGTCAAAATATTTCAGATCAAGATTCATCAAATCATTATCAATCTAATATCCCCTAATCTTATTTCTTTTACCATACAATATTTTAAAAGTATCCCAAGTCTCTTTAGGTTTTTTTGCATGATTCAATATGAAATTGTAAATCAAATGAGACTAATGAACATATGCATCCAAGTGTTTTCTCATGATCAAGCTCCTATTTTGCAAATTATTTAGCATTAGTAGGTTGATGAATGGTTTCCTTTAGATGACCTATAGACCTTTCATCATGAGAGGGTTCCATACTGATTTTATCCATGTAGCATAATTATATCGAGTTAGGAGTTCAATTTGTGATTTCCCCATTGCAAGAACACAAACCAAGCAAAAGAATGCAATAAACCATTGCAAGATTACCCCCCAAAATCACTCAATCAAGAAACACCTACAAGAAATATTTGATTTGGCACTCTATACTTAGTGTGTTTAGAGTTTCCACTTGCCAAAGAAGCAAAGTGGACTTTGATCTTGGTGTATGAAAATTCCAAAAATAGGCCATAAGTTCAAGTACCACTAAAAATTACATGAAAAATTATGCACTTTCAAAAAAAATTCACCCAAAAATGTTACTATAGGAGTAGGATATGAACTCCCAAAGTTCCTAAAATGAGGACAAAGTAGCAACACCTATGAGAATATGCAATTTCTGGAAAGAAAAATAGGCCTCAAAACTAGAAACTGATTGCACCACTATGTAGAGCATGAAAAATTGGCCAAAAAAGAAACTACTGTGAAAAAGGAGTTAAAATGAGAAAGATATGAGGCTTTGAAGTTGGACTGAAAAATCAAAAGGTGCATTGGTGAGGGGGGCTAAATTTTTCTGAAAATGATGACACCCTATTGATGTTATCAATCTGTGTGGCTAAATTTTATGGTCATCGACCAGTCAAAAACCAATAGTTTTAACAAACAATATAGTCTCTTCTCAACAACACCCTATCAAAAATTAAAACAATGTAGCCTTTTTAACAATACCTTATAAAAAATGAGACAATATAGCCCAAGCTAGAGAACAAAAATGAACAATTCCTTATAGAAATCAACATAAACTACATAACGCTAGCATACAAACCCATGCAAAAATATAGTCTTTTCTCAACAAAACCTTATAAGAAGTTGAAACAATATAGCCTTTCAAAAGGACCCTATTAAAAATGAAACAATATCAAACAATATTTGTTTCAATAGTGACCTAGATGGAGAAACCCACAAAACAAAAAAATCACAAAGCCAAACCCATGCAAAACCATAGCCACAAAATGTGAACCATAAATGAAACAATATTTCTTTTAACAAAAAATATTGCTTTTAACAAACAATATAGTCTTTTATCAACAACACCTTATAAAAAATTGAAACAATATAGCCTTTTCAACAACACCATATCGAAAATAAGACAATATACACCAAGCTAGACAATAACAATCGACAAAATCTATATAATGTTAATAATTTTATTGTGTTCCAACCATAGCTAGAAAAGAAAATCCATAAATTAAACAATATTGGTTTCAACAACAACCCTAGTGGAAAAACCCACAAAACATAAATAATTCACAGTTACAAACCCATCCAAAAATATACTCTTTTCTCAACAGTACCTTATTGAAAATTGAAACAATATAGCCTTTTGAACAACACCTTATCAAAAATAAAACAATATAGCGTAAGGTAGAGAACAATAATCAACATTTCCTAATGGAAATCAACATAAACTATATAACATTAAATATTTTATTTCCTTGCAACCATAACCATAAAACAGAGCTATAAATCAAACAATATTGGTTTCAACAGTGACCTAGATGGAGAAACCCACAAAACACAAAAATTCACAGTGATAAACCCATGCAAAACCATAGCCACAAAACATGAACCATAAATGAAATAATATTCATTGTTAAAAACAATATAGTCTTTTCTCAACATCACCTTATCGAAATTTGAAACAATAAATAGTACCTTATCAGAAATAAAACAATATAGTCTGCCAAAAACTAAGAACCATAAATGAAACAATATAGCTTACCACAAACCAAGAACCATAAATGAAACAATATCGCAAAGTTTTTTTTCAATATGCACCTCTTACCACTAGCTTTGTCTCCACTGCCTTTTTTCTCAAACACTTGCAAAAAATGGGCAAAAACTTATCATAGGCAACACTTTTGTTTTGCTTTTCCAAACATCACCCCATGCAAAAAACACAAAATAAACTCCAACCACCTTCACAAAAGCTAGAAAATGCTTGATAAAACTTGCACCTTCACAAAAGCATTCCCTCCTCACTCATGGCTCTGGTAGTAGCTATAGCAATAGAATGAGACCCAAAAATGGCTTATCAAAAAAAATCTAGACATTCGCTATGTTTCCTGAGGTTTGAAATTGCAGGTGTTATTATAACCATCCCTTGTACACAAAAACCATACAAAAATTAATGTTGATGCCAACTAGCATTTAATTTCACAAGCCTTCTCTATCCACACGATAGAAAATTTTCCACCTTCTTCCCAATGCATGCCAAGTGCAACCCACAAAACACAAAAAATTCATAGTAACAAATCCATTAAAAAATATACTCTTTTCTAAAAATTATGTTATCAAAAATTGAAACAATATAGCCTTTTCAACAACACCTTATCAAAAATCAAATAATATAGCCTAAGCTAGAGAACAATAATCAACAATGCCTAATGTATGTAAACATAAACTATATAACATTAACTATTTTATTCCATTGCAACCATAACCAAAAAATGGAATCCATAAGTCAAACAATATTAATTTCAACAGGGACCCAGATGCAGAAACCCATAAAACACAAAAATTCACAATGACAAACCCATGCAAAACCATAGCCACAAAATGTCAACCATAAATGAAAAATATTCACTTTTACAAATAATATATTATTTTATCAACAATACCTTATTGAAATTTTAGAAATCAACAATACCTTATCAAAAATGAAACAATATAACCTAGCACAAACCATGAACCATAAATGAAATAATATCGCAAAGGGTTTTTTCAATATGCACCTCTTCCTACTAGCTTTCTCTTTGTTACCTTGTTTCTCGAATGCTTGCAAAAAATTATGATAGACAACACTTTTTTTTTGCTTTTGCAACCATCACCCCATGCAAAAAACATAAAATAACCTCCAACGACCTCCAAAAAATCTGGACAATGCTTGCCCTCCTCGCTCGTGACTTTGATAGCAGGTATAGCATCAAAATGAGACCCAACAGTGCCTTATCAAAAATTGTGCAGACATTCACTATGTTTCCTAAGGTTTTAAATTGTAGGTGTAATTACAACCATCTCTAGTACATGAAAAATATACAAAAATTAATGTTGATGCCAACCAACATTTAATTTTGTAGGTTTTAAATTCACCATCTTTTTCTTGACTGTTAGAAGGCTTAAAAATTGGGAAGGCTGATGAAAATTCTAATCAAATTTCACACATATAGCCTATCAGCTAATTACAATAATCATATTTTTATTGTAATAACATAATATTTTAATTTATTATAAATGTAAATGAATTTTATTGATTAACGTTTATTCGATATCATATCACTAAAAAATCATAATATGTTTTAAGAGTAAAATTTTAGAAAAAGCAGCTAATGCCCAAGATATGTAAGCTTAAATAGTATAATATTTTAAAATATTATAATAAATATTAATATCTAGTGGGGGAGGAAGAGAGGAAGGGAGAGGGTGAGGGAGGGAGGGAAAGATGGATCAGTAGGGGATGAGGGGAGGGAGGGAGAGGTAGAGTGGGTCGGGGAGAGGGAGAGGAGGAGGGGGGTGAAGAGGAGGGAAGGAGGGAGGGAGGGTGAGGGAGGAGAGAGAGATGGGGGAGTGAGGAGGGTGAGAGAGGGGTGAGGAAGGAGAGAGGTAGAGGGAAGGAGAGGGAGAGAGGAGGGAGAGAGTGGAAGGGAGATAGGGGTTGAGGGAGTTGGTGAGGGTGAGGGAGGGGGAGGGGTGAGAGTGAGGATAGAGAGGGGATTGAGGGAGGGAGAGGAAGAGGAGGAAGGACAAAGAGAGGGGGAGAGAGGGAGAGAGGGGGATAGGGAGAGGGAGAGGGAGAGGGAGAGAGGAGGTGGGGAAGAGGGAGAGGTAGGGAGGGGAAGTGAGAGAGGGTGAGGGTGAGGGGGAGAGGGAGAGAGACTGAGGGAGAGGGGGTCAAGGGATGGGAGGAAGTCAGGGAGAGAGGGGGAAAGGGATGGTGCGAGAGAGAGAGAGAGGGAGAGAGAGAGAGAGAGGGAGGTGTGTATAGATTGATGGAGAGAGAGGAGATGGAGTGGGAGAGGGAGATAGAGGTAGAGAGAGAGGGAGAGAGAGAGGGAGAGGGAGAGAGCGGGGGGAAGCGAGAGGGAGAGGGGGATAAATTGGAAGATGACTTCTGAAGAAGAGGCCATCAAGGAGTATCAAAAAGGACATTAATGGAAATATTAGACACATTAATAAGAAATGGTTAAGGCCAAAAAGGAATTATGTGACCAATATTCCTAAAAATCTTGGAAGGTCAGAATTTTATTCCAAAATAGCACACAATTACTTATGAGACCTATATGTTTTAGTTTATTAATATCATTCTAAAAGGAGAAACATTATTGTACCAAGGATAAATTATCTCAGACACAAATCACACTCAAATATACAAATTCAAAGATACCAAACAATTCTTGATGTCTTTGTACATAGTCTATCTGGCAGCTAGAGTGGGCAACTTCCTAGGGTTCATCAAATGAGTTGCATTGACAAAAAACTAACTTTTCTTTCTCTTTGTGTCTCTCTCCACCACTTTGATAACTGAGTTTTTGGTTTATGATTATTGATGGATAGTTGAGGTTTTACCTTTCATTCCCTCTCTACCTCCTTCCCTCTTAACCAACATGTACCCATTCTCTCTCAACCCTCTTTAGGTCTCTCCTATATTCTCTATATTTTCTTCCATCCTTAGGGTTTAAGGTATAGGGTTGAGGGT
The DNA here is from genome assembly GCA_007115665.2 of Sequoiadendron giganteum. Classification (NCBI taxonomy): domain Eukaryota; kingdom Viridiplantae; phylum Streptophyta; class Pinopsida; order Cupressales; family Cupressaceae; genus Sequoiadendron; species Sequoiadendron giganteum. The sequence goes on from CM021100.1 coordinate 545,494,396, forward strand.
TTAATGTATAGGATACCTTCCCCTCTCAAGTATCTTCCTCCCTATATCCCTCCCACCCCCTCTCTCAAGTATCTCCCTCCCTCTATCCCTCTAACTCCTCTCTCTCAAGTCTCTCCCTCACTCTATCCCTCCCACCATTTATCTCTTGGATCTCTCACACATCCTCTCTATCTCTCAATTATGTCCCTCCCACCATAACTAATCTTTCACCCCCTCTCCCTCCCTCAAGTATCTCCCTCCCACCCTAACTCGACAACTCTCTCCCTCATAAATTTCTCTATATTAGGCATCTCCCACTCCCTCTCTCTCTCCCTTTAAAGTCTCTCTACTAGGTCTCTCTCCCTATTAATTCTCTCTATCAATTCTCTCTCCCTCTCAAGTCTCTTTCTCTTAGGTCTCTCTCTTAGGTGGATGATCCTACAATAGTGGTTTTGCAATTTTTGGTCAAGTTGGACACTAAAATTATTATTTTTAACTAAATCTTTACATTCAGGCACCTATAGCAGCTAAACCATGAGGAATTTGAAGATGATGCAAACTAGAGTCTCATTAGATTTTGTCTCTAGATTCTAAAAATTTTTTTTTCAAAATTTTTGGAATAATATTGCACTTCTTTTTCCATCTCCACGAAAAATGGTTTTTTTCATAAAACAACATTTTAAAAAAGTGACGCTCACTGTATACAACATAATTTTTTTTGTATGAAGGATAAAAATTTAATTTTTTTGAATCTAGATTTGTAACTATGATATCTAGCACTTTCATTTGGTCTCATATTTTTTTATTTAATATTTTTTCCTTAATAGAGTTTTGAAGTCAAACCAATTGCAATTCAGACATAGGCGGACTATATACAACATAACTTTTTCTGTATGTATCAAAATTCAATTTTATTTTTTAATGGATCAAGGACATAAATACCCAAAATGAATGTATTTTTTATAATTAGCTATTTTTCCACATGTGGAAAACAAAGAGCTTGATTTCGGTGAAAAACCTATGTTTAATAAAAGTAAAAAAACACATACATATTAAAACAAAAAAATATTAAAATTATATTTGTGGGATAGCTCATTTCGAGGAATACCACAATCATTTGAAATAAATTTTAAATGAATTTGTTTTATCCCCCAAAAGGTAAATCAAAAGTGATTTTTTATCAGCATTTTGATAGGTGTAAAGGAGACTCATTTATAGGTATGGTTTAAAACTAGCGAGGTTCTATCCAAGGGGGTTTGATCAAATCGTCTTCAATTGGAATCCTTAAAATGTAACTTTTAAAGTATTAAATCATTATATTTTCTAAAAATATGTGATTTCAGCAAAAATCAGTTCCTCTTAGAAATTGTAAACTAGCTTTGTGGGATCACCTAGTTCTCTCTCCCTCTTAAGTATCTCTCTCAAGTCTCTCTCCCTCTCAAGTCTCTTTCTCTTAGAATTCTCTCTCTTAGGTATCTCTCAATTCTGTCCCTAAAAATAACCCTCCCACCCTCTCTCCCACTCTTAGGTCTCTCCCCCAACCTAACTAGATAACTCTATCTCCCTCTCAATTCTCAATTTATCTCTCTCTTAGGTCTCACTCCCTCCCACCCTACCTATACTACTCTCTCTCACTTTAGGATCCCTCTCACACTCCCTCTCTCTTAGGTATCTCCTCAAAATATCCCTCCCACCTCCTCTCCCTCCTTTAGGTCTCTCCCTACCATCCTAACTAGATAACTCTCTTTCTCCAACAATATTCTCTCTCTCTTAGGTCTCACTCCCTCGCACCCTACCTAGACAAATGTCTCTCAATCCAACCCCATCTCTCACACTATCTCTCTTACTTGAATTCCCTCTCTTAGGTATTTATATTTCTCTCTCCCTCTCTCATGTCTCCCCCGCCACCTTAACTAGATAACTCTCTCTCCCTCTCAAGTCTCTCTCTTATCTTTCACTTCCTCTGACCCTACCCAAATAACTCTTTCTCTCTCACTCCAACACCCCCTCCTACTCCACCTCTCTCTCATGTCTATCCCTCAAAATATCCTTCACAACCCCTCTCCCTCTCGCAGGTCTCTCCCCTAACCCTAGAAAGATAACTCTCTCTCTCTCCCTCTCAAGTCTCTCTCTCTCTCTCTTAGATCTCACTCCCTACCAGCCTATCTATAGTACTCTCCCTAACTCCAAACCCCTCTCTAAGAATCACTCTCACTCAAGTATCTCCCTCAAAATATCCCTCCCATCCCCTCTCCCTATCTCAAGTCTCTCCCTCCCATGTGAACTAGATAACTCTCCTTCTCCAATATTAGTCTCTCTCTTAGGTCTCACTCCCTCCCATCCTACCAAGACAAATATCTCTCACTCCAACCCCCTCTTTAACACTCCCTCTTAGGTATTTCTCTCTCTCTCACTCACTCCAACTCCCTCTTTTAGGTGTTTACCTTTCTCTCTCTCCATCTCATCTCCCTCTAACAAGTTTCCCCCACTCCCTCTCTCTCAGGTCTCTTCCTCAAAATATCCCTCTCAACCCCTCTCCATCTCTTAGGTATCTCCCCCCAAACTAACTAGATAAATCTCTCTCTACCTCTCAAGTCTCTCTCTTTCTCTTAAGTTTCACTCCCTCCCACCCTACCTATTGTACTCTCTAACTCTAACCCCCTCTCTCTCAAGTCTCTACCCCAAAATATCCCTCCCAACCCCTCTCCCTCTCTCAAGCCTCTCTTACCCACCATAACTAAATAAATCTCTCTCCCTCTCAAGTCTCTCTCTCTCAGTTATCACTCCCTCCCACCCTACCTAGACTACTCTCTCTCACTCCAACCCCCTCTCCCACGCTACCTCTCTTAATTATCTCCCTAAAAATATCCCTCCCACCCTCTCTCCCTCCCATACTAACTAGATAATATTCTTTCTCTATTGTAGTAGTCTCTCTCTCAAGTGATGAATCCATTGTAAATAAAATGATGAGTGGATATGAGAGCATGGGTTCTACATCACGCATGAAAGATAGTTGTGCCAAACAATATGTGATTTAAAAAAATTGTTAAGAAGTCAAACAAGGAATAAGATGAAGCTTTAAAATATGAGTAAATCATTGAAAATAAGTAGGTCATCTCTAAGGAGATGAAAAAGAAGGTGTGAAAGAGTGGAGGATCCATATAGAAATGAGTTATGGGAATTCACGAGTAGAATACCATGGAAAGATAAAGAAATTTCTAAAGCCTTGAGATCTCTAATACAAGATTTTTGAAAAGATAACACAAGGGTCTCTCGCAATAAAAGAGATATTGTAAGAAGGATAATTGGTACTCAAATCTATGAGCCACATCTAAATCATATTTTGGATAACACTCAAACCCAATTTTTTGAAAAATTTGTAGATAGGTATCCTCAAGTTAAAATATGTCAAATATTTTTTGAAATGATAAATCCTTTTTATGTCAAAATTAATCATGCATACACTACTCATTTTTCTAGAGTAATTTTTGAGTTTTCTAACCATTATGATATTTATCAATATATATGTGTAGATATGCATACTAAGAATATTTTCCAAGAATGTAACATAAGGCCTCCACCTAAATCTCCAAGGGATTTCTTATCTACCATTTTATCTGAAAGAGTGGATGCTCAATTTTTTTACAAGAAATCATGTTTGGATGGAACATGTGATCATTGTGGTGGCATGAAAAATTTGCTAATTTTGTAGCACATGCAATTGGAAATGAAATTGTAGAATTTGGAAAATACAAGACAATGACCTATATTCTAAAATATGGGAAAGAAGAAAATAAGTGCTAATTGGTTAGTGATAAGATTCCAATGTATTGGTTTATGGGAATTGTTTGTGATCATGTGGTCTATGAGTATGCAAGGCATACATATATAGCTCAATGGTTGGAATCATAGTTGAAGTTATGCAAGGACATGTTTCCACTTCATAGAATTGTTTTAGTTGTTGACTTTTTAGAGATCTACACACTACAACCATAGAACGAGTTATAATCACTATACTATAACTCTGCATAAGTTGCTATATTTGTGCATATAGCATTCATTCATGCAAATGATAGTACATACGATAAAAGGAAGGTATTGAGGGAGTATCACTTTTACATCAGTGATGATCACATACATTCTACAGAGTTTGTGTAAGGTTACTTTCAAATGTTTTATGCTAATTTGGCTAGTAGGGACATATCATTCAGTCAACATATCATATGGTCAGATAGCTATACATCACAATTCAAGAACTTCATAATGCTTTACTGGTTGAGCAAGATGCATAAGATTAGTGGTCTCCATCACATGTGGAATTTCTCAGAGGTCAGGCATGGAAAGGGGAGCATGATGGTGCATGTGCATGTATCAAAATATCCTTAGCATGAAAAGAGTTAAATTAAAAAGATAGTCCAAATTCGAAAAATGCTAAATCATATGTCTAGTGGTGAAATCATGTAATGGGTCCAGGTAATGAAGGTAATTCTTTAGTTCATGGATTTTTTTTGGTTGGTAGATGATACTAACATTGTAAAAATGAGGATTATTGTACACTCATAGGATTGAGTGAGTTGCAATCTTTTAGAAGCTCCAATGTAGGTACATGGACTATCCATACACAGTTCATGACATGATTTTGTTCTGCATGTACACTTCAAGAATGGAATGATTGGAACTCAAAAGAGTGGGTTGACTATTGGTGTATAAGAATTATAACCCCACTTGACATGTATTAGCTCCCAATGGCTCTACAAATCATGAAGATGCAATCATCTATTGACTTTGATCATGTATTAGATCTACTAAAACTAGGTAAGATATCTTCTTATATAGTTAATATAAAATTCCTAATTTTATTTTTCTTTATTTTTTTATTGTGATGCTCAATAAATACATCTAATTGGATGAACATATAAATGAAAGGAATTTTTATGAAATGATTGCAGATGAAGAAAATGAAGAGGGAACCAATTATTACTTATATCATTGTATCGAGGCCAAAATGAAATTGGAGGACCCAGTTATAGATGGAGAAAACATAGAATATCCTAGACAGGTTTGGTGGTTGTTATTGGAACATGCATTAGAAGGTACCCAGTTAAAAAATTCTCCAATTTTGTTGTTTGAGGACTTCAAAACACATTAGAAGCTTCTTCACTACTCCAACCTTATCATCACAACCAATGTTCATTTGTTCAAATATGGGTGTAGGCCATCAAACAAGAACTTTTGGAAGGTGCATAAGTCTGACCATGGGGTAATACTAATTGACAAAATAAAGAGTAGAATAGAACTTGTAAATTTATGTTACTAATCATTGTTTTCTTTCATATTTTTTTAATTTCAATGTCTAAGGGTTTCCTATAAACATGGGTGAATGATAGTATCTTTATCCATAAAAAACTAATCATGAATTATCATATTTGATATATTAGATACATACAATTGAGATTTACTATTTATGTTGCATTTCAGGATGTATACTAGCATTATGAGGGTTCAAATTTTCTATTTGAAATTGTAAGTTTAATTGTACAAGGGTTTGCAATATTGCATTATTATTAATCAACTAGGGTTTGGCATCTACAATAGTCTTAATTTTTTTTTAATATTTTCTTGTTTCCTTTCAATGCATAATTCATAATGTTCATAGTTTCATGAAATAGTTTCATGCATAATTTCTATATTTTCAATGCATAATTTTCATAGTTCATAGTTTCATTTGTTTGATTCATTTGTTGTGATGTATAGGTATAAGAGTTCAGTTTTTGTTCTACTTATGACTCTCAATGCATTTTATTGAAGACTATGATGCATTGAGTGCTTACTACCCCTATGGAGGATAGTGACATTTGAATCTCTTCCATTATTTTTCAACACTATTAACTAAAAATCATGGCTTCTCCCTTTATATATGGTTGCTCCCTTTTGATCAAGTTGTTTCCCTCTCATTTTGAGATATTGATATGCCATTTTAAACATATATGATTGCTTAACTTTCACTTGAGAATTTTGTTTTATGTTAATGGATTTTATGATCTTTACCATTGCTAATGATGATCCCTTTCCCAACCCTTATTGATTTTTTATAGCCAGGGTTTTATTAGGGTGACTTTTTTCTATGCATTTGAACACAACATACTACCTTATGGGACTTATCTTCCCTCTTCGAGACATTTGCAAAATATTCCATGTTTTCTTTTCGATGGACTACGCTTTAATTCATCTTTTCATAGGCCTCCTTGAAACATGAATGACACGAATGATTGATTTTTTATTATAAAGGTTACCCATTCGTCATATTAAGCCTTGAAACTTTACCTTTGTATCATTGCAACCTTCAAAGTGTGTTCTAGTTGCTCCCTTTCATCTGCTATTGACATTGTCCACTCACCTTGACTATGCATACTAATGAGGTAAAAATAAACTCACCATAATAATATTTGGAAAGCTTAATTTTGCTAATTCAATCCTAAGCCTGTGAAATTGTATTAAAATTTAGAAGTAATTACTTATTTTTAAGGAAAATTATGCTTTCTTTCTTTCTTTTGATCAATTGAGGAAATTGTCCAAAGTAGGTTTAAAGGGTTGATTTGAGTGTTTTTATAGGAATTAATAGGTCATCATATGGTTGTTGCAGAAGTTTTAGCCAGCACGTGCCTCAAAAATAATGATGTGAACCCACTCCTAGATGCCTGGATGATGCATCAAAGATTCAGTTTCAGTTATTTAAAATTCTATTGTTAAAAACTTTATGGCTCTTCTCGAGTCTTCTACATGTTTTAAAAGCTTTAAAGACATCAAGTTAGTTTTTAGTTAAGGAAAAAAATTTCAATGGCTATCCATGCCATCTTAAATTTAGGATTTAGTTAAAAAGCTATCTATAAAACTATAGTTTCATAAGTAGTTAAAGACAAAGAGGAAGTATTGTTATGCTATTCACATGGTTTTGCAAATCACTGTTAAGATGAGTTATCTAATTTCTGCCTATTGGTAACTATTCAATTTGAATGATGGTGGTTGTATGTAGTAAGAGGATTCAAGAATATGTAGTTTATGTGAGTTAAAGATGAAGTAGTAGCCTGCGAGCTAGCCACTCGAGCGGAGTTAGCCTAGATAAATAAGTAATTTATTGTTAAGTTATTTTCTTTGTTAAAAATAAATTATTGTTTAATAGGAAATAAAAAGTTGTTGAACAGTCAAGTCAGTTGTTCTGGAGCACCATTTTCTTTAATTTGTATAAGTTATCTTTTGTACTTGATAATATTCCTTTACTGTTTAAGAGATGTTTAATTGTTTATTCCCTTACTTTTTTGTTTCTGTAATACACCAGTTGTTTAGTTTGCTTGTTTCCATGCTCTCTAGTTTAGTCATAATGCTTTCTAATTTAGTTGTCTTATGCTTTTTAATTTAGTATTCCTGGATTTTCTTAGAGTAAGATTATTTTTGAATTAAGAAGTAATGGCTTAGATTATACTCGATTTTTGTAGTTTAAAGAAAAACTGAAATATAAAATGGGTTGTTTAAATAATCTCCTTCTACAAACTGCCTTGGACATTGCTCGGTCGACAATTGACATTCAATTATTATAAAGTAGTATGACCTAATGACAACCTATCATGTTTTGGCATTATTGCTGGGGAACTTCTTAAAAATCCTTTTTTGCTTAAAGTGTTATTAGGAGACGGTTCAAATACAAAGTTTTATGCCAAAAATATCTTAGTTGGCTTTCTTTCCTGCATGGTCCAAAATAGAGGCCCTCACGGATGTTTTATAGCAAAGACCCCCCCAAAATACGTACCTATCATACATAGTGAAGCCCAAGGCTTAGACGACCACACTTCTGAACAATTATTTGAGCCTACTCCACATGAGGCTTTCCATTATTTACCTGTCGAGCAACTGGAATAACAACCAGTTATTGAGGAAATTGTTTTTCAGGAACATACTCTTCTAGACATCATGGGAGATCGTAGAGATGAACCTAACCACAATGAACCTCAACCTCCTAGAACATTTACCTATCCTATTGCGTCGGATGTTGATGATGATACTGTCATGAAGAAAATTTCTCCAACTTTCCTTCCAACCTTCAGTGGCTTGTCTTCAGAAGACCCTGACCAATTTCTCTTTATAAGAATGACAACCAGAAGTTGAAGCTTTTCCTGTCAAATTTGAGGGACTCAACAATGCACTAGTTCATGGGATTAGGTTGTGGTAGTATAACATCCTAGGAAGAAATGGAGACTGTTTTCTTGTGAAAATACCAGAGTTACTATAGGGTAAGTGATTGTAAGTAGGAGCTATTTAAGCTAAGGAAAAATGAGGACGAATGTTTGCAGGATTATCTCGATAGGTTCCTCTTCCTCTCCAAAAGATGTGGAGAAACAAACATTAGTGTAGAGATTCTCAAAACAATGTTTCTTGAAGGTCTTGATGATGCCGCTCAATGAAACCTTCATTTAATGGGAAAAGGTGATGTATCTCAATTAACTCTTGAAGAAATATGTGAGTTTTGTCATAATTTCTCTCGTACTAGGGGAGGAATCCTTAAAACTAATGTTTTTAAAGGGTCTAATGAGATAGGTAAGCTCCGTGAATAAATAGAAAATCTAAAAATGGATATTCTCATGCAGTTGAATACCATTTAGATGGTATACAAGCTAAAACCCGTAATCCTGAGACCTTGTCAATTTATTGTCCAAGGTGTCGGAATAAACACATATTGCGTGAGTGTCCTTTGGATAAATTCAATGTTTGTCAACTGTGCAAGAAAAATCATCCTACAAACCAGTGCAAGTTTTTGTCGAATATTAAGAATACTAATTAAAAAACCATTCAGGTTGAAGAAGAAATACATGCTTTAAACCAACGTCAAGGAGGTAATTTCCCTTATAGACATAATCTAATCCTACATGAAAACCACAAAATAACTGGTCTCATAATTAATGGACTCCATCTTGGAATCAGTCACCTCCACCACAACCTAGGTGGGGAAATCCTTATTGGGGATCACCTAAGAGGAAAAACAACACATGGGGCAATCAACAATGGCCAAATCAACCCCAACAATAGTGGTACCAACAACATCTAGTACCCCAACGAAATCAAGCACAAAATCAAATCTATAGTGAACCAAGGAGGAATCAACAATAGAACCTATTACCTCTAGCTTAGAACCCTCCTAAAAATGATCTAGTAAACCAACCTCAGTATCCAGCACAACCACTTCCCAATCCTAAAAATAATCGCCAAAATATGCCAGTCTATTCTATCGAACATGAAAATATTACTGGTCTTAATCTGATACACTTCGGAAATATGTAGTTGCATTCTGGTTGAATTCTCCAGCCACCAACAATTGAAGAATTAGTGGAGAAAAATAAACCTAAATTTCCAACAAGAGACATGTCATCTAAACAAGATATTACTCCTCAAGATGAAGAGCCCTTTTCAGCGGCAAGGGCTGCTGACTTGTCTCTGGGGGAGGAGGGTCAGTCCTTAAATCAACATTAAGAGGATCTTGTTCCTAGGAAGAAAAGGATGGCACCATATCCAAAATGTTTGAAGTCCATAACTCTGGAAGATACTCCGAAAGTATCTTTGGCTATGGAAACTGTGTTAATTCAGGAGATTAAGCAGTTGCAAATTGAAGTTCCTTTATTGCAAGCAATAAAAGAAATCCCTAAATTAAACTAGTTAATCAAATAGTTATGTATCAAAACACCAGGGAGGAAGCCAAAAATGATTAATATCATTCATATTGATGGTTATTTAGCTGATTTTCTATCTAGAAAGACTATTTCTTCAAAATACGATGATTCTAGAAGTCCAGTTATAACTATCACATTCAATGAGGTAACAATACCAAATGCACTAGTGGATCTAGGATAAGCTATTAATGTGATGAACATGGATGTAATGGAAAAAATAGGTTTAACTTATTTACATCCTAAAATTGTAGTCTTACAAATGGAAAACCAGTCTATAGCCATCCAAAAGGGTGTCATTAAAAACATCCTTGTCAAAGTTTATGGATGGGATTATCCAGTCAACTTTCAGGTGATTCAGTCGCTTACACCCAAGGATAGTTATCCTATAATTCTTGGAAGACCTTGGTTGGCGATAGTTGCTCCTAATATTGATTATAGGGAAGGGGGAGTGACCATTTTGTATGGCTACGATAGCAAATGCTTGTTCTTATATCCCCCTGCTAAGCCTACTAAGCATGACAAAGTTTGGGTTCATGCACCTAAGGAATTGAGTGGTTTAGATAGTTTAGGCTCCCTAGCCATGGTGGTAATTAAAGAACACGGGGAAGAACTGGAAGAAGAGTTAGTAAACGAGATCGCATGCCTTGCTATAACCCCGAATGAGGAAGACATGATGGATTCCCCAAGAATTTTTTGGTAGCCAATTGATATAAGTGGAATGGAGCACAATTATGTTACAATGGGAATGTTGTGTCCCTTAGCAAATATGATTCCCAAAACAAGTTATTTCTATGAGGATATCACTAGGTTTCACCAATTGGTACCTCATAGTTGTCATCTTAATACATTATTGTGACCTATGTATACTGTGACCTTGTATCATCTTGGAACAAAATCGATAATGCTATTACTAGGAAAAACCTTGAATATCAATAGCTGGTTGACAGAAACTCGGGAGGATAAGTTATTTAATATGTTGGTACAAAGATCTAAAGCTTTTGCTTGGGATTATACGGACATGAGGGGAATTCACCCAAGTGTTTTCAATCATCACATTTACATTGATATCACTATAAGGCCTATTCGCCAACCACAAAGGAGACTTAATCTGACATTAAATGATTTGGTTACAATTGAGATTGAGAAACTCCTTTGTGCTGGATTTATTTATCCAATCTGTGATAGTAAATGGGTATCACCTATGGTGGTAGTCCCAAAGAAAAATGGGAAGTGGATAATCTATTTAGATTATTGAGAACTCAATAAAGCCACATATAGAGATTATTTCCCTTGCCATTCATTGATCAGGTCCTAGACAACTTGGCCAGGAGGAAGTACTTCTCCTTTCTCGATGAATTAAGTGGTTATAATCAGATACAAGTTGCTCTAGAAGACCAAGATAGAACCACGTTTACCTACCCTTGGGGCACATTTGCATATAGAGTGCTTCCTTTTGGACTATGCAATGCTCCAGCAACCCTCTAGAGAGTCGTTCCTTCTATATTTTATGCTCTCATGAATGACTATCATCATATTTTCTTAATAATGGTGGAGCAAGGAATAGTCTTGGGTCATCATATTTCCTCAGAAGGAATAAAGGTCGACCCTAAGAAAATTGAAGTCATCCAATAGTTGACAATCCCTTTAACTTAGACAGATGTAAGAAGTTTTCTTGGACATGTTGGTTACTACAATAGGTTCATAGAAGGCTTTAGTATAATTGCAGCTCCTATGTTCTCTCTTTTATAGAAAGAAGTAGAGTTTGTCTGGACATCTAAGTGTTAGCAATCATTTGAAGCAATCAAAGAAAAACTTGTCTTTGCTCCTGCTTTGAGATGTCCAAACTGGAGTATTCCCTTTCATATCTATGTTGATGCTTCAGACGATGCCATTGGTGTAGTTCTAGGACAAGAAGATGAGAATGGGGGGAAGTATGCTATATATTTTATCAGCAAAAATATTACTTCGGCATAACATAATTATACAACAACAAAAAAAGAATTCCTGGATGTTGTTCACATTATCAAGAAGTTTTGTCATTATATTATAGGATATAAGGTCACAATTTACATGGATCACTCAGCTGTGAAGTACCTAATGAGAAAACCTATTGTTAATGGTCGAATCATGAGATGGCTATTGCTCCTTCAGGAGTTTAATGCCATGATTCTTGATAAACCAAGGAAATATAACGTGGTAGTTGATTTTCTATCACAAATCAAACATGAAGAAGATGACATTACCCTTGTTTAGGATGATTTTCCAAATTAAAATCTATTTTAGGTTTTTGTAAAATCACCATGGTTCACAGATATTGCTAACTATTTAGCTACATCAGAGATACCCCTTGGATTCACGTCTAAGAAAAAGAAGTAGCTAATAAGGGAAAGTGCCTCGTTTAGGTGGATTCATGGAATGTTATTTTGTTGTGGTCCTGACATTATTTTGAGGAGATGTGTAAGAGCTCAAGAAACCTACAACATTTTGAGGGCCTATCACGATGACCCGTCAGGAGGACATTACTCCGCAAAATTAACTTCCCACAAAGTCCTAGGTGTCGGATACTATTGGCCCTCAATGCACAAAGAAATTAAGAACTATCTGCATCATTGTGATGAATATTAGAGCATAAGAAGATCAACTGCTTCTTTGGAAATGTCGTTGCTACCTTAGGTAGTCCTTGAACCATTTGAAAAATGGGTTTAGATTTCATTGCACCCATAGATCCTTCCTCTCAAGGGAAAGAGTATATACTACTTTTCACTGACTACTTGACAAAATGGGTTGAAGTTCAAGCCTTAAAAATAGCTAGAGAAGAGCAGGTTGCAGACTTCCTTTATAATGAAATCTTCCTTAAATTTGGAGCCCCTTGAACTATCGTAATTGATCAGGGACCCCTATTCATGTCTCGAGTGCTCTTGGCATTTACCAATCATTTTTGGGTATGCCATAGAAATGCATCCCCTTACCACCCTCAAGCGAATGAAAAGGTAGAAGTAACTAATAGAGAACTGGAAAATATTCTAACAAAAATAGTCTCCTCTAGAAGAAAATACTGGGCAGGGAAGCTCCCTCAAGTCATATGGGCATACAACACAACTTGAAAAACTATGACTAGATTCAATCGCTATGAAATCATTTTTGGGAAGAAGCCTCTTCTTCCCATTGAGTTTGAGTTACAAAATCTATGAATGGCTATTGAATTAGTTCTAGATTTTAAAAGAGCCCAAGTTGAACGAGTTCTGCAATTAAGTAAATTAGATGAACTTCGTTTAGATGCCATCCATCAAACTGAACTAATTCAACATCAACGAAAGGTATGGAACGATAAACATATTAACAGAAAGGAGTTTCACAATGGGACTAGGCCTTGTTATTTGATTCTAGATATAAAGATCTTAAGGGCAAGCTTAGGACTCACTAGCTAGGACCTTACAAAGTTGAGGAAGTCTTTTCGAATGAAACTGTTCAGTTAAAGCCAATCGATGGTGAGACGCGAACTCTATTGGTTAATGGTCATCGCTTACATGTCTACCATAAGCCAATCAATAGGGAATACTTTACAAGGATGGTCAAAATGGAAGGTGAGGTCCAATTTGTTGACTCTAACATGACAGAGTCTATTCAGTAATAATGTTAGGCTTGTGATTTCAAAAAATAATAATAATAATAATAACATAAATATTTTTGAAAATATACAATAAATGGACATGTATGCTGAGATATTTTCCTTGATTTATTATTTTGTCATTTTTGGACTTAGCTAAATATTTTTCATATTTTTGTAGGACTTCTCAAAAAGGAGAAAATAACTTCCGGAGCACCCTCCAAAGATGCTTCGGAAAGTTATGATGTCGATCCTCCAGAACTTGACATTTTCAAAGCCCGATGCTCCGAAACTTGTATAGAGCTTATCATGTTAAGGAGGAATTCTGCACCAAGGTTCAAAGTCATAAAGATTCTTTTCTATCTCACTTAAACTTTCATTTTTTTGTTGCTCCGGCTGCATCTTTCAGGGATGCTCCTTAAAACTTTCATTTTTTTTCTACTCTAGCTACATCTTTCAATGATGCTCTAAAACCTTTCATTTCATTGTTGTTTCAGTTGCATATTTTAGCGATGCTCCAAAACCTTCATTTCATTCTTATTTTGGCTACATCTTTTAGCAATGCTCTGGAACCTTCATTTCATTCTTGTTTCGGTTGCATCTTTTAGTGATGCTCTCGAACCTTCATTTCATTCTTTTTTCGGTTGCATCTTTTAGTGATGCTCTCGAACCTTCATTTCATTCTTGTTGCTACTACATCTTTTAGCGATGCTCCAAAACCTTGATTTCATTCTTATTTCGGTCACACAACACACCGATGCTCTATAACATAAGCACTCATTTCAAGCGCATTGACCAAAATATGTGCTCTGGAACTTGTTCATTTATTTTCCACCACCTTTTTCAAAATTTTCGCGATTCTTCCACCAGAATATCCAATACATTTGTCTTTCTATTTTTTGTTTAGTTCTAGGTAAGCCACCAGACTCCATACTCCTCATTAATAGTTTTGTCCCTCATAGAATTCCACAACATATCATAATAAGTCTTCTATCACTTCAACCAATGCGTTCACGTCATCTTGTCAAATCTGTGAGGATTAAGATCTCCGAACGATCACAGAACGAGGGACAGTATTAATTTTTGATTTAAATACATAGTTATTTTCAAATAAAAAATAATTAATTGGCATGAACCTCACTTCCAATTTAGTAATTTATGCCACCCAATGATCAACCGCTTCTACAGAAAAGCCTTTTGCAAACCTCCATGCAGATTGGAAATCATTTAAGCATAAGCCACAAATAAAATAAATAAGTGATTTCAAAGGCAATATTTTCAAAAGGAACCTTCATGGGAGCTTTGTATTGGAATTGAAATTTCTTGCAGTGTGTGAAATCAAGAAATGGGGGGTGGAAAAAGAAAGGCAGGGCCAGATTTAGTAGAAAAATTATTGGGATTGAGTAATATCTCAAGATTGTTTGAGGAAGCAGGGTGGTTAAACTTCATCAGGAAATTTGAAGGCCATAATGAAAAGTTGGTAAGATCCTTTGCTGAGAACTAAACCAATGGCAAAGTGGTACTTCAAGGGAAGCGTTTCAAGGTAAGCTCTAGGATTATTTCTTGCTTATTTGGATTAGAGAATGAGGCATAAATATAAAAGAAACCTCTCAAATAACGTACCATAAATTAGCTGAATTGTTTGTTAGAGAGGGAGACCCATATCCAATGGTAGTAATAAGTACTAGGGAAAAAAAAAGGGATTCCAAAGAACTTCCATATTATAACGTTGGGGTACTGTCGTTGCATGGATTATAAAGTACTTTACTTGTGAAGGTCAACTAACCATAGTTGTAGGGCCTTCCTTTCATTTGTTGACCCATTTATGTCATGGAAAAGAGGACCCAGATCTTAGGGTTAATATGCCATAATTCTTGTATGATTCCTTAAATACTTCCATGGAGAGGTATAAAAAAAGATCTAGGCCTTTGAAACACCATGATTTAGTTTAGCTAATCTGCAAGTATCACTTTTGTAAGAAACTTGAGGGCAAATGGGAGAAATTTTTAGAGAAAATGGAGAAGCCTGCAATTGCAAGAGCCATACAATTAGGGGAACCATCCCAATAGGCTATTCCATTATCCAGAGCAACTTCCCCTAAGGGCACTCTGGTTCTGGAAGCTCTTAATCCCACCACTCCTGGTGAGGATTTTCTAGACCTCTGCGGTGATAAATTCAAAACCCTTGACCTACAAGAATAGGTTGATATTGTTTATTTCTGACGCAAGTAGACCAAGGAAAAAGAAAACAAGGAAAAATCAAACACTTGTCATTTTCAAGGAATCTCCTCCCCTCATAAGGAGTAAGTGGTTTGCTTCTAAATTCTCTAAAACCCCAATACAGGGTAAGGAGGGAAGTTCGCAAAAGAAAAATCCTAAGTGACCACAAGAGCCCATAGAAATTTTAGAGCAAGCCAATGAAGACTAGACACCCCTAAATAGAGAGGATTCAGGTGAAGTACTTCCTTTCAATTCTGCACATATAGAGGAAATTTTCAATGATGGAACTCAGGATAGAGAGCTTGAAGGGGATTATAGTATTCCAAAAAAAAATTCAAGCATTGTGGATAAAATTGTTGAAATAGTTGAAACTAGTTGTGCTAGTGCTGAATTAGAAAAGTATAAACTAGAAATTGATGATTTACAGAGACAACTGTCTAAAAATAACGAATTTATAGAATTGCAGAAAGTGGAGTTGGCTGTAAAAATTGCTATAATAAATAAAAAGGATTAGGAAATAAGAATCTTGAAGCTACGATTGCAATAAAAAGACTCAAACATTTATAACTTGCAGGAACAAGTACAAGAGTAGTACGAAAAGCATAAAAGTTATAGTGAGAACATTGCACAAAAAGATGCAAAAATCGAGAAAATAAAATAAAATTTTGTGCTCATGCTCTCATCTTTCGAGGAGGACAAGAAAATAAAGAATTAAGAATTGAATACTTCCATCAGTAGAGTAGTTGAACTAGAATAGGATTTGAAGGAATGCACTATGAGACCCCAAACTAAGTCCAAAGCAATTCAAACTGAACCATTTGTAACTGACTGGTTCCAGGTTAGCATTCTGCCTCTACTAATAAAATGAATGGAACAATGTTACTTCCTTAGAAATGTCCAAATTGAGAATCATAGGCTGAAGAAAGAAGTGGTGCTCCTAAAGGAGTCATTTCGTAAAGGCTACAGAGGAAAGCAAGATGCTTGTCAACTTGTGGATTGTTTGCTGAATTGAAGAAGGCCATTGAGAATTTACTCAATGTTTTTGAATGAGCAATGGCTGAGACGGAAAATTTTCAAGATCTATAATGATCAACCTTATGAGACTAATGAGAAAGAATTTGTAAAAATATTTGTAGAATCAACTCCTGAGGACCAAGATTTAATTTTTGAATTCTTTCTCCATGATTTGTTATTAGAAAATCATACATATTTCTTTATTAATTTGTTTCTTGGAGAGGTAGAATTGAGGGAACTTATCTCAACTATGAGAAATCAAATTCATTGGCAAGATCGAACAAAGGAATTTGCATAGACAGAGAAAGTAGTGGGTCTCCAGATCAGGTCCCTAAATTAAAGGTGTGATGGGTTTAAAGTTACATTTTTGTCTCTTCTTGTTAATCAAAAGATGAAGGAAAGGTACGACAATAGCCTCAAGTTGTGTTATGAAAATTCATGACAAATGGACATAAATTAATTGGAAAAGCATGGCATGCATGTGAAGGAAGGTTAACCTCTCTTCCAGCTTATTTAAAGAAAAGAGAAGTTGTTTCTCCTCTAAACAACAAATGGTCATTCAGAAGGGCTAATGCTCTAATTAAAATCCTTAAAACACTGAGAATGAAATGGATAGGAATGAAATACAAGCCCCCCTTTCTACTTAATCCATCCTTCACTTTTAATATTTCCATAAATCGGAATGATAGACTCTTTAATGAGTGGAGAGAGAGTGTGATGTTCCATAGAGGGTTCATTCATAACCCTAAAACTTTCAATGCATCAGCTAGAGAAACACATGATCTCAGTACTCTTTATGAAAGATTGGAATAGAACTCAAGGGTTTAACCATGGAGCAGGAGGACCTGCCAGAAATTAGGTAAGGGAGGAAATGATGAGGTAAAATAACCTCGTCATAATAAAATTTGGAAAGCTTACTTTTGCTAATTCAATCCTAATTTTGTGCCAATTTATTAAACTTTAGTAGAAGTAATTACTTATTTTTAAGGAAAATTATGCTTTTTTTCTTTCTTTTCATCAATTGAGGAAATTGTCCAAATCAGGTTTAATGGGTTGATTTGAGTGTTTTTTTAGGGATTAATAGGTTAGCATGCGGTTGTTGCAGAAGTTTTAGCCAACACATGCCTCAAAAGTAATATAGTGAACCCACTCCTAGATGCTTGGATGATGCGCCAAAGATTCAGCTTCATTTATTTAAAATTTTGTTGTGAAAAACTTTATGGCTCTTGTTGAGACTTCTACATGTTTTAAAAGCTTTAAAGACATCAAGTTATTTTTTAGTTAAGGAATAATTTTTCAATGGCTATCCATGCCATCTTAAATTTAGGATTTAGTTAAAAATTTATCTATAAAACTGTAATTTCGTAAGTAGTTAAAGATAGAGAGGAGTTATCATTATGTTGTTCACATGGTTTTTCAAATCACTCTTAACATGAGTCATCTGATTTTTGTCTATTGGTAATTGTTGAATTTGAATGATAGTGATTGTATGTAATAAGAGGATTCGAAAGTCTATAGTTTGTGTGAGTTAACAATGAAGTAGTAGCCCGTGAGCTAGGCACTCGAGGGGAGTTGTACAGGTCGAGGGGAGTTAGCTTAGATAGATAATTATTTTATTGTTAAGTTATTTTGTTTGGTAAAAATAAATTGTTGTTCAGTAGGAAATAACTAGTTGTTGAAGGGTCAAGTCAGTTGTTCGGGAGCACCATTATTTTTAATTTGTATAATTTATCTTCCATAGTTGATAATATTCCTTTAATGTTTAACAAATGTTTAATTGTCTACTACCTTACTTTTAAGTTTATGTAATACACTAGTTGTTTAGTTTGCTTGTTTCCATGCTTTCTAGTTTAGTCGTAATGCTTTCTAAATTAGTTGTCTTATGATTTTTAATTTAGTATTCCTAGATTTTCTTAGAGTAAGATTATTTTTGAATTAAGAAGTAATGGCTTAGATTTGACTTGATTTTTGTAGTTTAAAGAAAAAATGAAAACTTAAAATGGGTTGTTGAAATAATCTCCTTCTACGAACTACCTTGGACACTGTCTTGTCAACAATTGACATTCAATTATTCTAAAGTAGTAGGACCTAACAACAACTTATCACATACATTGAAAACTACCCCTTTATTTGATTCATATAGTTTTTTACTATCAACTTAATGACTTTTCACCTTTCTTTCATCTGTTATGAAATTCCCCCTTTTCTTTCAACTTAGTTAATGACTCACTAGGCACAAACCCTTGAAAATGTAGGGTTCTTACTAAAACCTTATTCATCCATTTTAGGTTTGTGACCATCCTTTATAAGAAATACCTCTTTCAAGACTGTATGTGGTTGTTCATTGTTTAGATTAATGGCCGCCTATTTATTACATCTCTTAAAATATCTCTCTCTAAATGGTGGCTTTCCATGTGTCGTCTTGATAACCATTTATTTACTTAGGGCTATTTTGATCAATGTTGTTGCCCTAGAAAGCCACCATCATTGTTATAAATAACCAAAAAATGAGTTTGAGAAGCAAATTAAGAATTTTTTCAAAGCAACTTTAGTTTTAGTGCATGTTTATTATGCAAAGGAAGTTAACTCTCTGTTGGAAGTTCATGTATAGAGGAATAGATGGTAGTTATACAACTTGCAGGTGTACTTGTGAGGCCTATGGATACTTGACATGTGGCATATAGATACTTTACCTACACCATTTGGTATTAGATAAAGGTTGAACCATTTTGACTATGGATGTGCCTAGTGAGATGCCTTAGGAAGATTTTTTTAGGAAGAGAGAATAAATGAATTTCAAATGAGATAGGGATGCAACACATGAAAAAATGATGAGATAAATCATAGGTAGATTGGAAGCAATTAATGGAACATAATACATGAGAGTGCCTATTGCAAATTTGAGTGAGAATGAATAAGTTAGTGATGAAGAAGTAGAAGAAGGAACAAATGAGTAGGAAATCAGGTTCTTGAAATTAATGACTAGAGATTTCAAAAAAAATCAAGTTGACCTACCTCATTATAATTGTGGCTTTAATTTAGAGGAGGTTATATATTGGATTTTAGAAACAAAAATAATTAATTGTATTAATAATCAACTAAAAAATATCGTTAGGTGAAGATAGCAACTATAAGGCTTAAGTAGAATGCATATCTATGCTAGAACAATGTGCAACTTGATAGACAAGGAGAAGGAAAAGTGAATGTTAAAATCTAGAGGCCACAAAGGGAGCCTTTCAATTTTCCTCAAAGGTATACAAAAAATATTCTTAGAACAGACAAAAAAATGAGAGGAAGAGGTAAATCCTCAAGGGGGAGCGTAAAATCTAATCTTGGATGTGGCTCTGAAGAGAATCAGCAAGAAACAAGCACTGGCATAGATAGTAGCCAATAATGATGGGGAAGAAATGATCACTCTTGAGGTAGAGTAAAATTTTAAAGAGGAAGAGAATTTTTTTTTTGGAACATTCTTTAAGTGTGGAGAAACTAAACATAGGGAGTTTTATTACCCTCAAACCTAATAAAGTAGAAAACATAGGGGAAAAGAAACAAGATTTCACATAGCTCAATTTGAGAATGAAAGTGTGACAATACAACACTAGTTATATGATGTATGCTTAACACAAAATTAAAATGTTGTTTGATATTGTCATGTATTCCATTAAACCTAACGCATATGTCATACTCCATTCAAACAATAAATTCTAAGAGTCAATTTAATTCAATTATGATTCATAAAAAAATGCATTAGGCATGGCATAAAATTTTGATGTATAATGGAAATATAATCTAAGCCATTTAACCCTAAAACATAGGTGAACTAAGACTCATAAAGAAATTTGTAAAGGGGTGGAACTTTCATTCTACAACTCATGTGACCAAATTGATAGTTACAACACATATATATGGTCATTTTTAGACTAGGGATGGTCCTCTTTTTCACTCAAACATGACAAAATAGTTTGAGATACATTGAACCAATGAAATCCCTTAAAAGTCCAAAGTGCAAAAGGGAAAAAATATTTGATAAATAGTTACTCAAAAATTGTGTCACTTAGAAACACTTTATCTAAGGCTATGAGATCGCATCTACAATAACCTCTCCCAGTTGTTGATAACTCTGAGGTGTTTTCTCATGGTGTCAACTTTTTATTTGATGGAAAAGAAGTCAAATGCAAGTAGTGTAAAGTTGCAAAGGGGTGTCAATTTTGTTGTAACACTTGTGCAACTAAAATATCAATTTTAACACATTTGGATGAGTACATTTAGACTAGGCATGGTCCTGTTTCAAACCCAAACACATTGAAATAGTTTGAATTACATTGAACTGGAAAAATCCCTTAAAAGTCAAAACTGCCAAAGAGTAGTAATCTTTGACAAGGAGTTACTTAGAAACTGTGTCACTTAGACACTTTTTTCTAGGGCTATAGGATCATATTGGTCCCCTCTAGAACTAATTATCATATTTTTTGATATCTTTGAGGCATTTTATCATGGTGTCAAATGCAAGCAGTGTAAAGTTTCAAAGGGGTGTAACTTTTGTTTAGCAACTCGTGTGACCAAACAACAATTCAAACAAACTTGAATGTGTATGTTTAGGCTAGGAATGGTCCTCTTTCACACCCAAGCACACTAAAAAAATATGAGCTACATTCAATCGACGAAATCCCTTGAGAGTCCAAATTGGAAAAGGGAAGCAATCTTTGATGAGTAGTTACTTAGAAATTTTGGCACTTAGAAACTTTCTATTTGAGGCTATTATATAATATTAGGCCCCTCTACAATAACCTCTCTCATTTTTTGATATCTCTAGGTTTTCTTCCAGTGGTGTGAATTTTTAGTTGGTGGAAAATGTGTCAAATCCAGGCAGTGTAAAGATGCAAAGGGGTGTAAATTTTGTTCTACAACTTGTGTGACAAAAATAATAGTTCTAATAGATCCAAATGGGTAAATTTAGGCTAGGAATGTGCTTCTTTCACACCCAAACACATTGAAACAGTTTGAGCTACATTGAATTGTTGAAATCCATTAAGAGTCTAAAGTGCAAAAGGGAAGGAATATTTGATGGGAATTTAATCAGAAAATGAGTCTCTTAGAAGCTTTCCATTTGAGGTTATAGGATCATGTTGGACCCCTCCACAATAACCTCTCTTAGTTTTTGATAGCTCTGAGCCATTTTCTCATGGTGTCAACTTTTTAGCTGATTGAAAAAGTGTCAAATACAAGTAGTGTAAAGTTGCGAAGAGGTATAAGATTCATTTTACAGCTTGTGTTACTGAACCAATAGTTAAAAAATGTATAAATTGGTAAATTTAGGCTAGGAATGGTTTTGTTTGACACCCAAACATATTGAAATAGTTTGAGCTACATTGAACTAGTGAAATCCCTTAAGGGTACAAAGTGCAAAAGGGAAAGAATCTTTTACGAGTAGTTACTTAGAAACTATGTCACTTAGAAAAAATTCATCTAAGGATACAATATCACATTGGGCACTTGTAAAATAACTTCTCATTTTTTGGTATCTCTGAGGCATTTTCTCATGGTATCAACTTTTCAATTGATGGAAAAAGTGTCAAACACAAGTAGTGTAAAGTTGCATCAGGGTATAACTTTCATTCTATAACTCATGTGACCAAAAAAATAGTTTCAAAATGTCCAAATGGGTAATTTTAGGCTAGGAATGGTCATTTTTCATAGCCAAACATGGCGAAGTGGTCTGAGATACATTGTACTAGCGATATTGTTTGAGAGTCCAAAGTGTAAAAAGACAACAATCTTTGATGAGAAGTTACTCAAAAATTGTGTGAGTTAGAAAAATTATATCTAAGGCTAAAGTATCACATAAGGCCCCTCTACAATAACCTCTCAAGTTTTGATATCTCTGAGGCATTTTCCTGTGGTGTTAAATTTTCACTTAATGGAAAAAGTGTCAAATGCAATCAGTGTAAAGTTGCAAAGGGGTGTAACTTTTGTTCTACAACTCACACAACCAAATTGAATGTTCCAACACATCCAAATGGGTACATTTAGACTAGGAATGGTCCTATTTTGTACCAAAACATAATAGATTGGTCCAAGATACATCGCATCAGTGATATCCCTTAAGAGTCCAATGTGCAAAAAGGTAGCAATATTTGACAAGAAATTACTCACACATTGTGTTTCTTAGAAACATTATATTTAAGGATGCAGGATCATGTAGGGTCCCTTTGCAATAGCCTCTCTTATTTTTTTATAGCTTTGAGGCATTTTCCTGTGGTGTCAAATGTAAGGAGTGTAACTTTCATTCTATAACTCATGCAACCAAACTAATAGTTCCAACACATCTGAATGGGTAAGATTAGGCTAAACATGGTCTTGTTTCATATCCAAGCATTCCAAAGTGGTCTAAGCTACATTGCGCTAGAAGCATGAAGTGTACACATGAAGTATACATAGGAAGCATGAGGCATACAGATGAATACATGTAATAGATGAATTATACACAAGAAGCATGAAGCCTACATGTTAATAAAAATAATTCATGAAGTATACACAAAAGTAATGAAGCATACACGTGAACACATAAAGTATGCATATGAAGCCTAAATCATACACATCAATACACATAATACATGAAGTATACACAAGAAGCATGAAGCATACATGTGAATACATGAAGTATACACAAGAATCATGAAACATACATGTGAATACATGAAGTATACACATGAATCATGAATATTAAACATGAAAATATGAATTATACATTAGAAGAATGAAGCATACACACAAATATGTGTAATACATGAAGTATACATAAGAAGCATGAGGCATACACATAAACATATGATATATACACATGAATCATGAAGAATACATGTGAACACATGAATTATACATCAAAATCATGAATCATACACATGAATAAGTGAAGCATACATGTGAAGAAGTGAAGCACAAGTACTCAAATGTACATAAATCATGAAGTATACACATGAATATAAAGTATACGTATGAAAACATGTAAGTTGCAAAGTATACACATAAGTTGTAAAGTATATACTTGAATAAACATGACTCATAAGTTTCAAGTGATCAAGTACACATAAAAATACACATTACAAGTCACAAAGTATGAATACA
>CM021100.1:546118155-546342056 GCA_007115665.2 Sequoiadendron giganteum
TTGATTGTTGTTGTCTAGCTTGCACTATAATATTTTCTTTTCAATAGTGTGCTTGTTAGGAGGCCATATTGTTCCATTTTTAATAGCGTGCTATTGAGAAAAGACTATATTTTTGCATTGGTTTGTGACTATACATTTTTTTATTTTGTGGGTTCCTCCATGTTGGTTGTTGTTGACACCAATATTGTTTGATTTATGTGTTGTGTTTTGTCCCTATGGTTGCAATGAAAGAAAATAGTCAGCCTTATACAATTTATGTTGATTTCCATAAGGCATTGTTGATTGTTGTTGTCTAGCTTTAATATAGTTAATGTTATACAGTTAAAGTTAATTTTGATAAGGAATTGTTGAGTTTTGTTGTTTGGCTTAGGGTACATTGTTTCATTTTTGATAAGGTGTTGTTCAAAAGCTATATTGTTCCACATTGTGATAAGGTGGTGTTGAGAAAAGACTATATCTTTGCATGGATTTGTAACTGTGATTTTTTGTTTTGTGGGTTTTTGCATCAATGTTGGTGTTTAGGCCAAATTTCATTTTTTGTGATATGGGTGCAATGCAACGAAATAGTTAACATTATATAGTTTATGTTGATTTTGATAGGGCATTGTTGACTATTGTTATTTGGCTGTAAAATAGTTAACATAATACATTATGTGTTGGTCTCGATAAGGCATTGTTGATTGTTGTTGTCTAGCTTAGGCTATATTGTTTCATTTTTGAGGTGTTGTTGAAAAGGCTATATTATTTCAATTTTTGATAAGGTTCTGTTGAGAAAAGAGTAAATTTTTGCATGTATTTTTTACTATGAATTGTTTGTGCATTTCTCTTTATGGCTTCCATGTTTTCGTTGTGTTTGCAATGGAATAATATTGTTGGTGTTATATAGTTTTTGTGGATTGTTCTTTACTAGCTTGGGCTATATTGTCTCATTTTTTATAAGGTGTTGATGGAAAGGCTATATCATCTCGTTTTCTATAGGATGTTGTTCAGAGAGGCTATCTTGTTTGTTAAAATCATTCATGTTATGTGGCTATGGTTTTCTATGGGTTTCTTAGTGTAATTTTTTGCATTTTGTGGGTTTGTGCATCTGGGTTGGTGTTGAAATGAATATTCTTTGATTTATGCCTTCCATTTTGTGGGTGTGGTTTCAATTGAATAGAATAGTTAATGTTATAAAACCTGTGTTGATTTAGATAGGGTATTTTTTATTGTTACTCTCTAGCTTAGGTTGTATTGTTTCATTTTTTGATAACGTTCTATTGAAAAGAATAGATTATTGTGTTGTTAGGAAAAGACTATAGTTTTGCATGGGTTTGTTACAGTGCATTTTTTGTCTTTGGTTGGTTTTTCCATCTAGGTCACTTTTGAAACCATTATCGTTTGACTTATGGTTTTTTCTTTGTCGATATGGTTGCAATGAAAAAAACTGTTGATGTTATACAGTTTATGTTTATTGTTGTTCTCTACCTTGTTAGCCAATACACTATTTGTAAGAGCTTTGGTTTGAATTTCCATTAGCCTTCCCGATTCTTGAACCTTTTAGCGGTTGTGGAAAAAGGTGGCAAATGCTCTTGAACTTTGGTTGGAATTATCGATGGCCAACTCAGCTATCCATCAACCTCCCTAGTCTTTAGGCCTTTGCGGTGGTTGGTGCATGTTGGGAGCAGGCTGGTGGATTTCCCATCGCATGGATAGAGGAGGCCATTGAAATAAAACGTTGGTTTGCATCAACATTATTTGTTGTATGGCTTGCTTGTGCTGGTGATGGTTGTAATGAAACCTATTATTTATTCATTTTTGGGTTGCATTTAGTGTTCATGGTTGCAACGTAACCAGATAGTTAATTTTGTGTAGTTTATGTTGTTTTCTATAGGGAATTGTCAAGTGTCTTTCTCTAGCTTTGGCTATATTGTTCCATTTTTTTAGTGCAGCCTTGGGAAAATTATTTGAATTCTTCCTTAAATGGTTTCAATTTTTTTGAGAAAAATTGTATGTGGCAACCAGTGTTCCTAATTGTGTTTAATATAAACCCTATTATTGTGATAATTCCTTTTTGAGGATGAAACAAATGATAACTTTCTTTTTTAATAAATAACTATGTTCTCAAAACAATAAATATGAATTTTTTGTTTGATATATAATTTTTGTTATAATGAATTCCACTCATGCTTCAAATAATACTTAATTATCATAGTAAGGTGTTGAGAGTGAGAAATTTGGTCATCAAATTTTAGAATAAAGAACTTAAGTTTCAATCAAGAACAAACACATATAAGAAGATATATATATCTATAGACATGTATATGTGTATTTATATATAGCCTACTATATCTAAATAGATGTGTATACCATATTTTTCCCTCATTGCATAACTCTTTCCCTTCAAATTTTTGAAAAGTGCAAACATCCAAACTGAAATTCCCTTAGTTGACTTAGCATGACGGCTACGAATTCAAATATTTTGTTGCTTGTAATATATAACCAAATCTAGAGAACATCGGTAAACAATGCCCTGTGGACAACAACACCAGATATATAGCACTGCAACCATAACCACAAACATAAGCTTTAGATGAAACAAAAATGGTTTTAACAACAACATAGAAAATCCTTTATTGAACAACACCTTATTAGAAATGGCTATATACACACATACACAACCACACATACATATACACATTTTAATAGTGAACAAAAATTGTGCAGATATAACACTATGTGGTAATCCATCCTGACAAGAAAGAAACAACCATATTGATATAAAAAATAGACATATCTATACAGAGAATAAAGGCCTTAAGGTTCAATCAAGAATAAACCCATATAACAAGAGATATATATATATATATATATATATATATCTATATGTACACATGTATATATCTATTTATATATAGACTGTTATATCTTAATAGATGTATAGACCATATTTTTTCCTCACTACATAACTGCTCGACTTCACATTTATGAAGAGGGAAAACATCCAAACTAATTTTTTTTTCAATTAACTCATCGAGAAGGATGAGAATTCAAATATTTTGTTTCCTGTAATATATTGCCTGGTCTGAAGCAAGGCCTTATTATAGCCAAAAAAAGGTTTGAATTTGTTTCCTTCTCAATGAGTCAATTGAGGTAAAATGCACTGTGGATATTTCCTCTCTTAAACATTGTTTGGCATCAACATTAATTGTTGTATGGTCTGTGTGTGTTGGTGATGGTTGTAATAAGAGCTCAAGAAGCAACCATGTCCTTTGGAAAATATTATAAACTATTTTTGAAATACTCAAGAAACGGTCTTTCTAATATGCACCTCTTCCTTGTACTTCTCCCCGCTTGTGCCAAATACATCTCCTCTCGCTTTCTTTCTCTCAACTCCCTTCTTCCTCCACTACTTGTAAAAAATGGGAAAATAATTATCATAGCCGATAGTTTTGTAATGCTTTTGCAACCATCACCCCCATGCAACAAAGACAAAATAAGCTCCAAGCACCTTTCCAGAAATCCCACAATTGATGATCGTACTTGCACCTTGATGGGGGCTTTCCCTCCTCACTCACAACTATCTTGAGCAACAAGGTAAACCCAGAGAATGACACCTAAGAGTTCCTTAAAAAAAATTATGCATAGGGCATTGTTGATTGTTGTTTTGTGGCTTCGAATAAATTATTTGATTTACACTTTTTGTGTGGTCGCAATCATTGCAACATAATAAATCAATTTACGTTCTTCTTGATAAGGGATTCTTAGCTCTTTTTGAGTTTCTGTAAGGATAGTTCTTATTTGTCTATGCCTTAATGAGGATTTTTTAGAATGGCAATCTATATATTAAGTGTGAGATGGAACATTAGTCTCTCTATTAGTTATAGTGGAAAACCAGAAATAGATTATCCACAACCATAATCAATGATGATATCAATGTTTTTAATTGTAGTTATTATAGAGGTTGTTGTGCATACACATGTTTTTTGCATCTAATTTGACACAGATACATATATGTGCATAGGGAAAATAAAATGAAATGCAGAAAAATAAACCTTGATATCCACTCTACCAAACTAGATCATGGACCTTCATATGTTGTTACACATATATATCCATAGGTGGCCTCCAAACAAGTAAATTTTGTCTACATCTAATGTTAGAAACAAAACCATGTGCAGATAGGAAATATAAAATTAAACACAACAAAATGAGGCATGTTCTTGAAACCTGTCATATTGTGTCATGGAGCATGATTAGCTCTCACCAAAATCTCAAGCGAGAACATACATCTTCGACCCCTCTGATCAATAGTGAAATCAATGTTTCTTGTTACACTTACTATACATTCTATCATTCTAATAACTCCTTTTTTGAGGTTGAAATAAATAATAACTAAAAAGGTGTATTTAATGGATGTAATACATGTATATGCAACTACAAAACAAAATTTGGTCCGATATATATATCAAGCTAGATGCACATATATATGCATTGTTGATTGTGCTCTACAAAAGACTATATTATTTATTGAAATGAATATTGCTTGATTTATGCTTCACCTTTTGTGGTGATGGTTTGGATGGGTTTGTTACTATGAATTTTCATGTTGTGGAGGTTTTGCTATCTGATGTAGTGTTTCATTTTATTTTTATTCTATGCACATATATATGTATATAAAATTAGATGTAGATAACAGTCATATATACTTGGCCTTATAGTATGCATAATAACAAAAATATTCCCACATACAATGTGTTGAAAAGCTCTTTGAAGGTATGTGAAGAAGAAGTTTATAGAGATGGTGGCATCAACATTTGATACAACACTCAAAATATGGCTTATTCTTCCAACAATGTTTTAGTATGTATCTATGTTGTTTGCAATTGCTATGACATACATCCAAATCTGCACATGGCATTGTTCATTAGTGTTCTCGTTGCAACCATTGGAACCATACGCAAACTAGTAATGCCCTATTGAAATTAACATAAATTGTATCTATCCATTGTGGAGTTTCTATGAAGGTATTGTTGGAGGATATTTCCTATTTTTTGCATCAGAAAATGACTTGAAAAGCAATACAAAAGATAAGAGTACATGGAAATCAAACTAGACAAGAAGGAAATAGCTATATTGATATTAAAAACTTGACATATCCATATTTAGATAAACACATGATGTGAAAGATACATATACATAATGAATATATAGACATACACACTGACACCTTAAATGAAACAATAATGGTGTTAACAACATCTTAGGGATTTTTTTTTTCAATAGGACCTTACCAAAGAGGAAACAATATAGCCATAAAACACCAAATTAAAGGGAAATGGCATAAGTCAAGAGGTCAAGCTGACTGAATATGGAAAAAAAAAGTTAAGGGTAGATAGCAAGACTCAACAATACCCTATGGAAAACAATACATATACATACATTGCAACAAAGACAAGAAAAGTGCTTGCAAACTCCAACTTAGAGAGGAAAAATGCAACCAACGAACAAATAGGTAACACAAGATGAAACATAAAATATATAACATTAACTATTTTACTCTATTGCAACCATAACTACACAATGAAAGACATAAATGAAACAATATTCATTTTTCCACCTCTTCCTGCTAGCCTCCCTACAACAAATGGGCACTCTTGTAGAATAACCTCTACTCACCTTCATAGAAGTTGGAAAAAACTGGATCCAACTTTCACCCTCACATAACCTTACCCTCCTCACTCACATTTGTGATAGCAGGTATAGCAGGAAAAGAAGACCCATCAATGCCTTGCTGGAAATTTTGTAGATATTTTTTGTGTTTCCCAAGGTTTAAAATGGTGGTTGTTATTTCAACCATTGCCAGTACGTGGAAAGAATACAACAATTACGCCATGCAAAAAACAAAAAATAGGCTCCAACCATCTTCACAAAGATTCCAGAACAAATGATTGCACTTGCATGTTCATAGAAGCTTTCCCTTCTCACTCACACCTTTGATAGAAGGTAAAGCCACAAAACCACACACAACAATTTCTTATTGAAAATTGTGTAGACATTTTCTATATTTCCAAGGATTTAAATGTCAGGTGTTACTTACAACCATTACCACTACATGGAAATCATACAACAATCAAAATCTAATAGTGAGAAACCATTGAAAAACCTTCATCATAGAACGTGAATCATAAATGGAAGAGTATTGATCTAAACAGTGGTTTAGATGGAAAAACCCACACAAACACAACAATTCACCGTAATAATCGAACATAAAAAATAAAAATAAAATTCCTTCCAGCCTTCATAGCTACATTTATTCAATAAATGACAAATTATCCCATAAGCTAGAGAAATACAATCAACAATGGTCTTTGGAAAAAAACATAAAGTGTTTTTGAAACTATGTTGCTTTCAATAGTAACCTAGATTGAAAAACCCACAAAACACTACAATCCACTGTAGTAACCCAACACAAACAAAAAACATTATTGCCTTTCAACCATTTTGGTTGCATAGAGAGCATAGATTAAATAATATACCCTAAGAAAGAGAACAACAATGAACAATGGCCTATGGAAAATAACATGAATTTTTTTCAAATTCTTTAGAAAGGTTTTTTCCAATATGCACCTCCACCCACACCTCTACTTGCTTACTTCAAATGTACCTCTTCCCACATTCAAAAAACAATACAACAGTCTTTGTATTGGTACTATCGATTGAAGTGATGGTAAATGTATGGGCTGCATGGACATATATGTTTGTATGTCATAGAAGATGCAATTAACATTGATTCCATGAGACATTCTTGATTGTTGTTCTCTAGGTTAGGGTGTGTTGTGTCATTCTCGATAAGAGGCTATTGAATAGGCTATACTATTTGATTTTCACTATTGCATTATGAACCAAATATGAAACAATATAGCCAGAGCTGAAGTTATACAACAGTTTATGCTATTTTCCTAACTTTAGAGAGTTTTTCAGCACATTGTATGTGGCAAGCAATACTTAGGGGGACAATTTTATATGAATTTTGTCTACGTTCTATTTTTTCGTATATGCATGTCTGCATAGAGAAAAAGAACAATGAAATGCAACAAAAGAAAGAGATACTTTTGTGTTTGTTATATGCTTTATGTCTACTAGAAATGCTTGCAAAGTAGTCAAATAGTTCATCATCTTCTCAATATAGAATTTTTTGTTGTCTTTGTGTGGCCTGCACTGACTTTCTACGCTATTTTCCATAGGGCATTGGTGATTGTTGAGCTGTGGGTTTAGCAATCAGTGATCCCACAAAGCTGGTTTATAATTTCTGAGAGGAACTATTTTTTGCTGAAATTGCATATTATTATAAAATATAATGATTTAAGCCTTAAACAGTTCCATTTTAAGGATTCCAATTGAAGAGGGTTTGATCAAACCACCTTAGATCAAACCCCCTTGGATAGAACCTCGCTAGTTTTAAACCATACCTATAAATGAGTCTCCTTTATAACTATCAAAATGCTGATAAAAAATGACTTTTGATTTACCTTTTGGGGGATCAAATGAATTCATTTAAAATTTATTTGAAATGATTATGGTAGTCCTCAAAATGGGCTATCCAACGAATATAATTTTAATATGTTTTGGTTTTATTATGTATTTGTTTTTTTAGTTTAATTAAACATAGGTTTTTCATTGAAAATGAAGGTCTATGTTTTGCACATGTGGAAAAATAGTAGATTATCAAAAAAAAAATTGAAAAATATGAGTGCACCAGATATTGAAGTCCTTGATCCAATTAAAAAAATAATTGAATTTGGATATATACAAAAAACGTTACATGTTATATGGTTGTGCTATGTCTGAATTGTAATTGTTTGACTTCAAAACTTGATTAAAGAAAAAAAATTCAATAAAAAACTATCTAACCAAGTTCAACCACTAGATATCAGAGTTCCATATCTAAGTTTGAAAGAATTAAAATTTTATCCTTTATGGAAAAAAATTTATACGTTATACGGTGTGCTTCACTTTATAAAAAATTTGTTTTCTGAAAAAAAAAGTTTACATGGGAGATGGAAAAAGAAGTGCAATCTGATTTGAAATTTTTTGAAAAAAATATTTTTAGAATCTAGAGAAAAAATGTGACGAGACTCTATTTTTCATCATCTTCAAATTCCTCACAGTTTAGCTGCTATAGGTGCACGAATGTGAAGATTTAGTAAAAAATAATAATTTCAGTGTCCAGTTTGGCCAAAAGTTGTAAATCACTATTGTGGGATCACCCCAATACATCTGGAAAATGCATATAGGCACATAGACAACCAGAGATTCATATAGACATAGATGCATATCTTTAAAGATACTAGTAGAAAATGCATGTATACACAAACACACTTATAGATACAAATGTATTCCAAAGACATTTGCCTACACAACTGTAACAAGATATTGTATGCACTGAGAACATTGAATTGCATGCATACATGTTTTTGTATATGTATATGTATAGATATAGATGTATACAACCATGTCTACAAGTATATATGAGAACAACTAGAAATACAAAGGGTTTTTCAAATTGCACCTCTTCATTATTTGTTCAACTATGCCTCTTCCCACTTTCTTTGTGTTTGTTGCTTTCTTTCTTCAGCATCTACGAAAAATGGGAAATAAATTATCACAACCAGCACTTTTGTATTTCCTTTCCAACTAAAACCCCGTGGACAACAACTTGACAACGCATGATTGAACTTGAACCTTCCCACAAGCTTCCTCTCCTTGCTCGTAGTTGTGGTAGCTGGTAAAGCCACAAAACAACAACAAGAAATGCCTTGTAAAAAATTGTACATACATTTAATTGTACTGATGGACAATGTATTTCCCCTATGTCTAGGAATGTATTTATGTCATAGTGAATGCAAAGAAAATTAATACATAGTGATGCCTATGTTTATCCTATTGGCATATACTTGGAATCATAAAGTTTATTTAAAGTGTTGTATAATATTTCTTTTTGCATCTAATTTCACATATATAGATTTGTGTACATGGGGAAAATAAATTGAGTGGAAATGATAGTCAAGAATTCCTTTTGGATAACAACATAAACTCTATAGCATTTACTATATTATTATGTATCGAAAATGAAATGATATAGCCAAAGCTAGAGAACAATAATTAACAATGTGTTATGGAAAACAACATAGACTATTTTATTGTGTTGTAGCCATTAGCAAAGAATTGAAACCATATATGAAAAAATATTAAATTTCCCTGCGTGTAGATATGTATGTATGTCAAAGCAGATGTAAACAATGTACCTTCACACTCTTCCTGAAGTTTATTACTTTGTGAAATAAGATGTTAATTGTTTGAACCTTTATAGGGCATCCTTCGAATTATATACAGTTTATTAACTGTTGTATAGAACATTGAAGCCTTCTTCCTTATTATTTCTTTCCCCTCGTATTGTTGATGTTTGTATAATATTTTTTGAAAGATTAAAGAGATGAAACAAAAAAAATGGAATAATAAATTGTATATTAAGTTTTATATGAATCATTGAACCCTTTTTATTATTAATCCTTTTTTGTCATACTCTTGATGTCTGTACAAAAAAATTGATAAATCATGTTGTGTTTTGAGGTCATAGAGCTTGTAGTTAGCCACTAGCGTTGCAACTCTCATATTTTATAAACCAACCCTAGTAGTTTCAACCGACATTGGCTCTACCCATGCTGATGAACAATCCTCAGTATGTTCCTTGTTTTTTTCTCATTGTTAACAATTTAATTGATACCTTTCCATGTGCATCGAGTGGAATATGAATATCCTTCATTTGAATTAAGAGTTGTTGTGATATATATATTCTAACTAATTTATATTCAAAATATTCATCTTTCCTTTTCCTTTTGATTTTCTAGCCATTTGGGAGTCACCTATGTGTTAGGGGGGAAAACATTACAATTTTCAAATGTGTTGACATTGTTGTTTGCTTCTAGACTTGTGCCACAACTATCAATATCTCACTGCTTCCGCTTGGCTGAGGGAAACTAGTTTGTAGGATATAAATGTGCATCTAGCCTTGATAGCACACGTGATACAATCTATTGATGTTGGAGATGCTATTCCATCTCTGGTTCTCCAACTAATGTCTTTTCAAAAAATAGGAGGTGATCAAAGCCTAGTTGACCACTACAAAGTCATCCTCTCTGATGGAGCCCACATGCAAATAGGTACTTTCGCTACAAAATACAATGACCTTTTGTTTATAGGGGCATTGAAAATAGGTTCCATATTCTACTTGACCAACTATTTGTGTAGGAAGTTATGGGAATTGAGGTAAAATATTGTTCTACACTACTTGTACTTGTTTTATGCTTTCTTGTTAGTGGAGACCGCCTTTAAAAGTATTTGGTGTTCACTTAATTCCAGGGCGATTGTCATATTGTACTTAGATGTTAAAATGTTATATTGCCACCTAATTGGAAAACCTATATATCTATTTAGAGATCAAGAAGAATAAATAGTTGGTTGTGGCTTGTCCTCCCCATCCAAATGAGCCTCAACATTTGGCATTAATACATCCCCAAGATAGCAAAATACTCCTACAAACACTAGTCTTGTTAAAGGGCTGCATGTTTATCAAACCAAATGGATAATAAAAGGTCAGGTAACAATGAAAAGGGAGATGCATCATTACATTAAATAGGAACTTGAG
The DNA here is from genome assembly GCA_007115665.2 of Sequoiadendron giganteum. Classification (NCBI taxonomy): domain Eukaryota; kingdom Viridiplantae; phylum Streptophyta; class Pinopsida; order Cupressales; family Cupressaceae; genus Sequoiadendron; species Sequoiadendron giganteum. Next base: position 546,128,843 of record CM021100.1, read on the forward strand.
GGCCAAGTATTCAACTTTGACATTATTGACAGTGAGGGAACAAAAATAAGAATCACTTGTTTTAATGACATAAAAAAATTACATTATGATATAGTTCAGGTGGGTCATACTTTTTATGTGTCAAAGGGCTTAGTGAGACAAGATGATCGAAAATTTAATAAGTTGAACAACCACATGGAAATCGTTTTGGATCAAAACTCAATGCTGAAATGTTGTGATGATGAGGCCTTTGTGCAAGATAAAGTATTTAAATTCATCCCAATAAATGAAATTACAAATTGTAGCAATAATAGTTTGATTGATATTATTGGGACTATGGTGCATGTGGGAAAGGTATTGACTATAGAAACAAAGGGTAAGTCTGAAATAATTCAGATAACTATTAAACTTAATTATTTATCATTATTTTGCATCAATACTAATCTTTGGGGCACAAATTGGGAAGAAAAGGGTGATGAGATGGAAAGGTTGTATGGCCCTCCTTCGATTATCATCCTTACTATTAAAAATGCACATGTTGGGTATTTCAATGGAACAGTTTTAAACACTGCAACTATAGGGACTCTTCTCTACATAAATTCAGACATCTCAGAAGCACAACCCTTGACCCAACGAGGACATATTGAGCCACTTGCTATTGATCCCACTCAGATGATCCCTTGAAAGGTTGATTTGGTAAATGGGAGAGTCACCATTTGATATATCTTGGATCACTACCTTGGCTTGCTAGAAAATTTGCGTGCTACTCTCAAGGCAACATTAAAATATATAAAAACTGATGCATTCTATTATGTTGCATATTCGTTGCATGCCAATGGTAGATAATGCAAGAAAAAGTGTGAAGAGTCTGCCCAAAATACATGGTTCTGCCCTAATTTTTAGACAACAATAGTTGAATGTGACTTTCAATATTTATTGATGTTAAATATGGAAGACCACACATGAGAGATTTTGGCTACTACTTTTGATGAGGCTGCAACAAGATTATTGCAGATGTCAGAAAAATAGCTTTACATGTTGCAATATGATTCTTCGAATGCAATGACTGATGAGTTTGTTATCAATCGTGTCACATACAACTCATTCATTTTCACTGTTCTTATTAAAAGTCAGAGCTATAATCCAAAAGCAAGGATGAAAACAACAATAGTCAAAGTTGCAAGAAATAAATTTGAAGCTAAGTGCAAGTTGTTGGTGTTAGATCTGTCTACAATTTCCCTTGCCCTACAAGAGTCTCCAAAGATAGTTTTCATACTGCCTTGAATGCCAAAAAACCATGCCTAATTGTGACTTTGAATATTTATTATAGTTTATATTGACTGGACATCTATTTCCTTCTCTTTGTTTGCACTGCTTGTCACATCAAAAGACCCTTCCTTTCTCTCGTTGTCTTGTTCCTCATTTAACTTGTAATATATTAAAACAATGAAGCTTAACTTATAATGTTTAACAAGACCAGATACCCTTATTATTTTTTATATTGTTTATGTTGCGTAGACTTTTGTTCTCGTTTAAGTGTATGTTCCTCATTTTATTTTATGCTGTTTGTTTATATAGTTATGTTGTCCTATCTAACACATCTATCAGTATTTATAGTTGTTCTTATATATACTTGTGGACATGCTTGTATGCATGTGTATATTTATGTATGCATGCACATAAACATATATGCATGTAATTGAAATGTCTGAGTGCATACAATATTTTGATACATATGTGTGTAGATATATGTGCCTATAATGGATTTGTATGCATGTATGCATGTAGAATTGAATATTTATAGCTATCTGTGACTTGTTCTAAATATTAATATGGTTATTTTCTTCTTGTCTATTTCAATTGCCATGTAGTCTTCTCTCTCCACAATCATTCTTACTATAATTTTCACTCCCTTGAATGCATGGCTATTAAAATACAAAATATAATGGAATTTTTGTCAATTGATTTCTATTCTTCTAATATTTTTTTGAATGTTCTGAGTGCATACAATATCTTGATAGAGTTCTATATAGATACATGTTCTTGTGATGTATTTCTATGTGTGAGTGTCTATGTCTGTATATGTATTTAATGCTTCTTAAATGTTCTCCTTACTACTTTCCCATGTCTAATCATAATGTCATGTTGGATATTGATATCATATGGTTCTTGGCTATAATGTTTGTTGTGTATATTGTGTAGCTCAATCTATAGCTCAGTACTGAGCAATGTTTTATTGAAAATAACATAAACTCCTCAATTATTTTAGTATGTTTTAAATGCAAGGTATTATTGCAACCAACACCAATATATGCAATACATACATTAAACAGTGTTGTCGTGACAAGTTGTACCGAGTAGTGTTTATTTCCTGTGTGCAACCAACATACACATATATATGCATTTAAACCTATCTATATTTCTTTCACATGTATTGGCAACCATGGGTGTGCATATGTATGCATGTTATTAGCATAAAATTTCACCATTATAGTGGCTCATAATTTTCATATCAACTAAAACTATAGAACAACAGTCAATAATGCCTTATTGAAAATAGCATAAACTGTTCAACTACTTTGGTAACTTTAGAGCTCTAAATATTATTGTGGCCATAGGCAGTATATGGAAAGCATATATATAAAAAAAAAATTCTATTTGTCTATTTTATTGCTTTGCAACTATCACATGTATATGGAAATCATAAATGAAATAATATTGATTGCTTTCTAGCAATTACCTCTATATGGAGACTGTTAGCTAATAGGCTATATGCGTGAACTTTGGATAGAAATTTTGGCAACCTTCCTAGTTTCAAATTTGTTGGGAAGCAATCAACAATCGATATATATTTGTATCTGCCTCTACATACATATATATTTGTGTACATTTATTTTTCCACTCACATCTTTTTCTATTGGATATGTTCGATGCATATATATAAATCTGTTGCTCAGAAATATGTTGCCACAAAAAAGTATTTGTTTCTTCTATTTTATTTTATTTTCCTTATCCCATGTGCAAATATGTATGTATGTCAAATTAGATGTAGACATTATATACTTCTCCCTACCTTTATTATTTTCAGAAGATGGTTGTTATTTGTTTCCTCCTCAAAAGGGAATTCTTAAAATAATAGTGCTTATATTAGGCCTAAAAAGAAACATTCATATCACCATTCATCACACTAATGGGTAGTGTATATTCTTTCTTAGGGGTTTGGTGAGAGCCTATTAGGCTCCATGACCTAATATGGTAGGGTGGAGACCAAGCCTTTTTCCATTTTGTTCCATTTTGCTTTCCCTGTGTGTAGATATGTATATTTGTGAATGTACCCATGGACAAAATTCATCCCTATGTCCAGATGTGTAGGTATGTGAAATCAGATGCAAACTGATATTTATCTCTCAACCCATACTATGTGATATTTATTTCCTTTTCTCCCATTGTGATTTCTATATTGATAAATCCACGTATGACTATATATGTGTGTTGCCTAATTCTAAACTTTAGCTCACAAAAAGAAATTGATTCAGAACCTTCCCCACAAAATGTGAACCATAAATGAAACAATATTGGTTTCAACATCAAGCCAGATGAAAAAAACCACACAAAACACATGATATTATGTCTTTTGCAACCATACACATAAAATGGTGGCAATAAATGATGCAGTATAGCCTAACCTAGAGAATTTCAACCATCACCACAAAATGAAAGCCATAAATGAAATAATATTCGTACAAACAATCACCCACAAGAGGAAATGTGCAAAGATAATTTTTTGCTATCTTTCCCACATCGCTCCCAAAATTCATCCCTGTGTGTAGATATATATGTATGTGCGGTCAAATGCAGATAACATTCATATACACTTCTCCCTATGTTTGTTCTTTTTAGAAGGTAGCTAGTTTTTTTCTTTTCTATGTCTATACTTAAACTTCTCCACAAGAATGAATTGCTTCTTCCCTTCACATAGCCCTGCCTCTATTCATTGACAATTTCCATGAAATCTAAAAAAAAAAAAAGGTACATATGTTTTAATTGATTGTTGTAGTTTTGTTGTTCATAATCTGTATCGTGGATTTATTGAAATTGATTATATCAAGTAAAACATGTGGTACCTATTCTTTTGTGAAGTAATTGTCTCAGGATTTTCATTTTGAAGTTATTTTTGCAATAAAAAATGAGGGGCATGATTCACAACATGTGTCAAATTATATATAGCCACATATATTGAAAACTTTAAGAAACATAGTGAATGTCTACCAAATTTTTGATAAGCTATTGTTGGGCCTTATTTTGTTGCTATATCTGCTATCAGACCTGTGAGAAAGGAGAGTAAGCTTATGTGAGGGTGCATGTATGATCATGCGTTGTCACGCTTCTATGAAGGTGGTTGGAGGTTATCCCATGTTTTTTTGCATGGGGAAATGGTTACAAAAGAAAAAGAAAAGGTGTTGCCTGCAATATTTCTTTTCTCACTTCTTGTAGCAAAGCTAGCGAGAAGAGGTTTGTTTGAAGCAAGCAGGAAAAGGTGGATAATGAAAAAAAACCTTTGTGATTTTTTTTCATTCATGGTCTGCATAGAGATTCAGTATGTTCTCAAAGGCTTTAAGAGACATGCATCACTTACAACCATCACCACTACATAAAATCCATGCAAAAATTAATGTTGATTCCATTTTTTTATCCCTCTCTATTGATACAACAAACGATTTTAATAAAAAAAACAAAAAAATGTGCTAACTCCTTCCAAACTGCCACCTATTCCCTAGCCATCAAAAGTCTTCAAAACCGGGAGGGCTAATGAAAATATTGGTCAAAGTTCAATCTAGAATTCCTTCCATCATCTTGTAGTCAATTATCTCACACAACAACCAAGACACTTGCATGTAGCACCTTCCATTTCAAACCTCATGAAACATAACACTCGCTTGTTCCAATACAAGGCTTCTATTGAGGTTCAAGTGTGGTTTCTTGTTGTGGAATTTATGTGAAGGTGGTTTAATGTTATTTTGTGTTCTTTGAATGGGGTGATGGTTGCAAAAGCACTAAAAAAGTGTCAGTTGTGATAACTATTTTTCCATTTCTTGCAAGCATGTAACTTTTATATAACACTTAAAAATTCCAAGAATGTCGCATAAAATAAACAAAGGGATTAGTATGTACCAATGGTGTTTGCATCTTCTATGACATACATACATATCTATACATAGGGGAAATACATTGTCCACCACTATCAACAATGGTGGTATCACTATTCTATAAAGCATTGGAAATAAATCTTATCATTCCAAAAATGTGCTAGTATGTATCAATGTTGTTTTCATCTGCTATGATATGCATCCAGATATGCACATTGTATTTTTCATCACTGTGGTCAATGGTTGCATCAATTTTCCATATAAAAGTTAAAATATAGCTTCTCATTGCAAGAATTTCCCAACAAAATAAGCATAGCGATTAGTATGTATCAATGTTCTTTGCATCTATGATGAGATACATACATATCTACACACATGGGAAATTCATTCTCCATCACTCTAATATATACATGTGCTTAATAGAAAGAGTCATTTTTTTGTGCTTTGTTTAATAATTCTTATGTGCACATCTATATGTTTCTGACATTAAATACATACAAGATTCATATCTTTGAAGACTAATTATGGATATATATGTGTAATAGTGTATGATGGTCCATCTGCCCAATATGGTAGGGTGTAGAGTAGGCTTTCTTTTGTTGCATTTCATTTTATTTTATTCTCCCTATGTGCAGATATGTATCTGTGTTACTATATATTAATTGTAATAAGCAACATTGTTTTTCACCATTCATTAGAGTGGTGCACAATGTATGTTCTTTCTATGCGTTGATCCGCATTTCTTTTTTGTTAGATACTGTAGGATACATACCAACAATTACAATGCATTATGAATCAAAGAAGAGGATCATCTCCAACAATTGTGTTCATTGCCATCATCATTAAATATTGGTGTTCTTAATGGTAACTATACTACTTATCTTTCCCTCTTGATTTCCATGCATATAGAATTTCCACTATTTCTAAATTTTCTTCCTTATCATTTTTTATATGTGACATGTAATTTTGGTATTGCATATTTTTCCCTTATACATCATAGAACTGTTTAAATTTTTTAACTTACATATTTGCTACTAATGAAATGCGTTCACCTCACTAAAGTTTTCATTTCCCTTGTAGATATTGCAGTATACATACCAACAATAGTAATGCATTATCAATCAAATAGGAGGATCGTCTCCAACAATTTTGTTCATTACCATCATGATGAAATGTTGCTACTCTTAATGGTAACTATAATCCTTCTCTTTCCCTCTTTTTTTCCATGCATATATAATTTCCACCATTTCTAAATTTGCTTCCTTATTATTTTTAATATGTGACATGTAATCGTTTTATTGCATATTTTTCCCTTTTACATTATAGAATTATTTAAATTTCGTAATTTAGATATTGGTTACTGTTGTGCACTTTTTGCACACATGCCCCACTTGAGGTGGGCACCCTCTTTTTCTTTTGCATCTTTGCACCTTGGCTTTGTCAATTTCTGGTTTCTCTCTTCTTGGAGGTTATTTTGGGATTAAGTCCAGATTTGGTTTCATGGGTGTGGTATTTTTAAGCATTTTGGGGCATTGGATTTTATAAATGGAGATTTTTAAAATGAATTTTCAATGTGATGTGTGAATATTTTTGCACCAATGGATAGAGGACAAAAAATTTGGCTAAGTTGTTTTTTGAACTTTTTGAAAATTCCTCTGGAAAAAAAAGTTATGGGGTTTCGAAGTTTTACTCCGGATTTTGGCGAATTTTGCCATTTTTGAGGATTTCCACCCGATCCGGATTTTTGTGATTTTTTGCCATTTTTGGGGATTTCCACCTGGTCCGGATTTTTTCAGGATTTTCCACCCAGTCCCGATTTTGGCGAATTTTTGCCATTTTCGGGGATTTTCGCTTGGTCTAGATTTTTTTGGGATTTTCCGTCCGGTCCGGATTTTTTTGGGTTTTTTTGACATTTTCGGGATTTTCCGCCCTATCCAGATTTTTTCAGATTTTTTCAAGATTTTCTGTCTGATTTGGATTTTTCCAGGTTTTTTGTCAAATCCGGGATTTTTCGCCCCGTCCGGATTTTGGCCATTTTACAGGATTTTCCCTTCCTCGTGGATTTTTCTGAACTTCCTATCATGATTTTCTTCAACTCCAAAAGGGTTAAATTTCCAAAATTTTATAACGGAGTTGAAATTTCCAAAGGTTTATTTATGCTTAATTTTAATATTTTTTGGTTGGATTTTTGCATGTGGGCTATTAATGATTATATCTATTTTTCAGAATTAAATAAAAAAAGGAGGACATGCATATGGATTTGTGCCAAGAGAAAAATCTCGAAAATATTTAAAATGCACTTGCATATGAATCGGTGCCTAGCTATTCAAATGAACCCAATTGCATAAAAATTTGTGCTACAACCTGTCTATAGCTGAAATATATGTTTCAAACGTGGAGTGACGTGTGATGCTGTTTTCACTCTCCAATCATAATTTTTATTAAAATCGAGGTGGCAGATTGTTGAAATTCTTATTGTTCCTAGATGTAACTGCTTTAATGCTATTGGATAATGATTTACCACATTTTAAAAAACCCTAATGTAAATTCTTAGGATTTCTTGGCGATTAATTGCAGCCGTTGGATTGAATTTAATCCTGGCCCTTGATTTAAAAATGTAATATCTATAAAAGGCCAGTGCCTTCTCATTTGTAAGGGTTAGTAGAGTAGAAAAGGTTAGAGAATAGTTGGTTAGGGGTTGCAAAGCCAGAATTTGCTAAGTTAGAGGTTAGATTCAGCAAGTCAATAGCTGTAGGAGAGGAGAAAGACTAGAAATTTTTATGTAATTTTGGAGAAGATAATGCAAACAGGTTGTTGATTTGGCAAACATTGTGTTATGTTTCAAAAATTTTATGGTTTCTTGTTCTTGATTCTCAGTGTTAGATGTTAGTTTTCAGTTCTTTCATGATAATGGTGAAATGTTAATGATGTTGATCGATCTCTAGTCCATACTTTTGGCAATTTGCTGATTGTAAGTTGCTATGTAGAGTTAGTCTGGACCTTATTTTGTGCTAAGTTCAACTATGGATGCTTTTTTACATTGCACCATTTACTGGGTATGGGAATGAATGTTCATAGTCTAAAAATCTTCATTTTCCTCAGAAGATTGCACCATTTTTGCAGAGTTGTAGGCTTGTCCTTGATTAAGCAGAAATTGGTTTTATTGGAGATTTGTCTATTTGCAACATTCATCATTGTTGTGATTGATTTTAGGAGTAATTTTAATCTTAGGATCTCTTTTAAAATCTTATCTTTTGCTATTTCTTTTATTATCTGGGTTACATTTAAGAATCTGAGTATCAATATATTGCAAAATTTGATAAGTTTGAAGATCCAGTATTTGTTTTTAAGGCCCCTTGTGATTACCAGCATTTTCACATTATCTATGAGTTGTTTCACTGCATTGTCAAGACCTGACATTAGAGACCTTGTGGTTATCTCTTTTACCATAGAGATTTACCTTTCAAGAGAGATGGGATATCATATTCTGTCTGAGTTGTTGTGCAGAAAACACCATCAATAAATTGGCGCTAGAAGGAGGGTTGAATGCACCAGCTGGATCGATTTTTGTCTGCCATTTCTCCTGAGAGGTTCAAAAGAGGAACCAGATCAACTCCAGGAGAGGAAAAATTAAAAAAACTGCAAGCCCCTACTAGGTCAAGAAGGGCTAGAAGAAGGGGAAAATCATCATCCACCAAGCCAATCCCATCATCCCCATCATCTTCATTCTCATCATCCTCATCCTCTTCTGATTCCAAGAGCATTCCTATTCCGCAAATAGAACCAGCCATTACTGCTCCCACCTCCACCAATGGCTTTCTTGGCAAATAACCCGTCCCCTCTATTCTTCAACAACTACAATGCTATGCCAAAGAACCCTTAGAATGTTTTCTCTAGGTTTCACACAAATGATCCCAAAAGGACCGTCGAAGAGCATGTTATGATTTTTAAAATTACCCTCCAAAATAGGGGAATTAATCATGAGGATGTTCCCTGCAAGCTTTCCCCCTATTCTCTAGGAGATGAGGCATTCTATTGGTATAACAATCTTCCTGCTAGGTCTATCACTACTTGGTTTTAGATGGAGACTGCATTTTTACAGAGATTTGGGGTCCCAATTAGTTCCAGTGGGCTTTATTTATAGTTTACTAGAGTAAAGAGGGAGGCGAATGAACCAATAGGGGCTTTCAATAATAGGTTCCATAGGGCTTATACTAGGCTGCAACCCTCTTATGTTGTGGATGATGCCTCTGCCAGGGAGGTTTATTATGAGGCTTTGGATAGTTTGACATCTACCTTTGTGAAGTGGAGAGAAAACCCTCCTAATAGCCTACTTGAAGCTTATGATGTGGCTATTAAGGTGGGAATAGATTTGAGACAACACTTGTCTAGACCCCTGCCATTAGCTAGTCAAACAGTTATGTTGGGTTCAACTCCTCAGTTGCCTTTGGTCTCACACCCAAGTCAAACATTGAATCAAGCCCCACCCATGCCAAATTACTATCTGAATGTGAATCAGCCTGCATCCTCTCACCAGCAAGCTAATGTACCCAGTTACTTGCAGAGCTCTGAGACATTTAACCAATCCTTGAACCATGGGTTTCATTCTGTTTATATGTAGAATTGAGTTGGTGTTGTTCCTCCATCAGACAATGCACATAAGGGGAGGTTGGATGAACTCACAAAGCTAGTAAAGAAGCTAGCCACCAAAGTCATATACCTAAAGAACCAAAACAAGCAACCTCGGGACATCAAAAGGGTAGATCAGTTTAATCGTGATCAAGATCAGGGAAAAAATCTTGATAGGGGACAATGTTTTAAAGATCAACCCTTAGGTCTAACGTTTGATAGAAGGAAACTACCACACCAAAATAGGTCTTGGGATATAAGGCCTGACAATGAAGGAGTCCTAACATATTTGGAGCATCCAAACAATCAAGAAAATTCTGTAGCTAGTGTATATCTAATAGAAACAACTCTATCCGGATGGTGTAGGCTTCATAACAATCAACACTCTGAATTGGATTGTAAAGAATTTCAGACTGCTGCATCTATTTTCCAACAAAAGATACATCATACCAACATATATTTCAGTGGACAAGAGATAGTACCATCTAGTACTTATGACATATCAGTCTTGGTGGTGGATCATGCACTATTTCCAAGGAGTGAAGAGAATAGACCAGAAGGAAAACAAGACAAAAGTGTTGAAGCAAAGTATGCATACAATGAAGGATATGTGGTTCAATCTTCTAAAAGTGATGAGGAGGATGGTGATGGTCCGCTAGAGGTAGAAGAGAAGGTCTGGTTGTTAGATCATTCAAAAGATACACATCAAACTACAAAGAACCAGTCTCCAATGGAAGAATTACAACAAGCTGTTGAGGAATGCCCAGTAGAAAAGTAAACTGGCATTAGATCTAAGAAAGGCATAGCACTAAACATTGAGGTAGCCCTAGAGGGGGTTGAGCTTTCAATTGAGAATCCTCAACAGATTATCAATGAGTGGTCCATGAAGAAAATTGAAGGAGATGATGTTGGTAATAAAAGGGTTGATGTTCATGAGGGTTATAGTTACAATCCTGAACCAGTGCCAACAAAAGAATTCAGGGAGTCTTCTTATTCATCTAATTATTTTACTTCTCTATTTGTTGGTGGGATAAATATTGGAGATTCACAAATTTTATGCATTAATGATGGGATAGCTAATTTGGTTCATTTTGATGCACAAGGAAAATTGAATGATGTTGAAAACAATAATATTATAGTCAAAATTGAGCACATGGTTGTAGGTGAAAATTTGCTTGAGGATCAATCTGTTATGCCTCTTGATGAACATCTTGTTGAGACACTTGTCATGCATGACAAAGCTTATGTTGTTTCATCACTAATTCCTCATGAAGATACTCAAGCAGGTGATAAGTTCCATGACATTAATTTTGAATTTGTTCAATCTAATTTTCACCATGAATTTCTCATTGATGACTCTGATTTTGTTGTGCATGTTTCAAATGCAAGAGGAATACTACATCATCAGTTGAGACCTCCTGACGTCATGGATGTTAACTCTACACGATTGGAGGACAATAAATTTAACATTCAGTCTTAACAAGTGCAATGCCAAGTTGTTTCTCTCCTTACTAAAACTCCTAAAGTTTATCATTTTGATTATGGAGGTTTAGGGACGACAATGTGCATATGGATTTGTCATGGTTTCAAAGAGTTACCTCAATTACTAATGATTCCTGTTGAGAATTTTGAGTTTGAATGTTGCCTTGTTGAGGTTCATTTTGTTGAATATAAGGATGAATTTGCATTCTTGAGGACTGTTACCATTACATTAATGCTTGTTTTTGCATTGATGAACCATTTAGGAATGAGTCTCAGTCTACCTTGTCTTATCATGATCCATTTTCAGTCTCTTTGTACAAAATGTTCATCTGAGTAAATGCAGCTTTCCTTGTTGTTCTTTTGATTTAGTTTGTTTTCATTTTCTCTAGGATAGATTGCTTTAGCATTAATTTGCTTTGGTTAGTTTAGATGGCTTTAGTTTAGATTTCTTTGGTTTGCCTTTGGTTGGCTTATGTGCTTCTTTTAGTTTTTCTTTGGTTGCCTGCTTTGCTTCTTCAGCTTGGTTTCCCTTGTTTTTTGTTAGGAGTGTCTTATTTGCACAACAACAATTATTTTATTTGGGACTGTTTTAGGTATTCCTTTTACAAACTCTAATCATCCTTTCAGGATATGTTGGTGGAAATATTTTATTCAATGTCACATATGCTAAATATTTAAAGTGGATAAGTCATTGGATTGAATTAGCTCTTGAATGTGCTCAAATATTACATTTTACACACATCTTAAGAATCCTAAGGTTGCCATAGGATCTTTGCGAGGCCTTGTTAAGTGAAAAATCTTATATTTCTACTTTAGTGCCACTGTGATTCTCAACCCTAAGTGTGAGCTTCATTGCTTACAGGTTGAAATGAAAAGAATGAAATGAAATATCAAAAAAAAAAAAAAATTGAATATCAAGAGAAAGCGAGTTCAACCTTTTAGGGGTATCTGAATATCTCTACCGAGGCTATGGATGCCTGGCTGGCAGTAGAGCTATGATCATGAGAATCACAACGATAACCTCATCAGGGCTATGGACGCCTAACTGGCAACAAGGCTCTATCCATGTTGCTTTTTAAGTTAGAATCTTTATGTATCTTAACATGAATGAACTTGGTTTCTTGCAACAACTTAAGGAGGGAGATTTATACACTTGCACACACTTGGATTTCTAGCATAGGAAAGGCTAGCTTGTCCATTGATTTTGAAACTTTAGTTTTTTTGGTTGACTGGATGTGAGGATCAAAACAAGAGATTCTGGGTTCTTGATTCTAGTTTGTCATTGAAATGCTTTGAAGCATTTCCCTAGTGGAGTCGCCATTTGTTGTGAAATTTTTGCACACATGCCCCACCAGAGGTGGGGACCCTATTTTTCTTCTGCATCTCTACACCTTGGCTTTGTCAATTTCTGGTTTCTCTCTTCTTGGAGGTTATTTTGGGATTAAGTCCGGATTTGGTTTGATGGGGGTGGTATTTTGAAGCATTTTGGGGACTTGGATTTTAGAAATGGAGATTTTTAAATGAATTTTCAATGTGATGTGTGAATATTTTGGCAGTAATGGATAGAGGATGAAAAACTAGGCCAAGTTGTTTTTTGAACTTTTTGAAAATTCATCCGGGAAAAAAAGTTATGGGGTTTCGAAGTTTTCCTCCATATTTTTTTGCCATTTTCGGGGATTTCCACCCAGTCCGGATTTGGGCAAAGTTTACCATTTTCAGGGATTTCCACCCAGTCCAAATTTTGGCGAATTTTTGCCATTTTCGGGGATTTCCACCTGGTCTGGATTTTTCCAAGATTTTCCACCCAGTCTGGGCTTTGGCGAATTTTTGCCATTTTCCCGGATTTCCACTTGGTCCAGATTTTTCAGAGATTTTCCGTCCGATCCGGATTTTTTCGGGTTTTTTGACATTTTTGAGATTTTTTCGGATTTTTTCAAGATTTTCCGTTCAGTTCGGATTTTTCTATGTTTTTTGTCAAATTCGGGATTTTCTGCCCCGTCCAGATTTTGGCAAATTTTTGGCCATTTTTCGGGATTTTCCCTTCTTGGCAGATTTTTTTGAACTTCCTATCATGATTTTCTTGAACTCCAAAAGGGTTAAATTTCCAAAATTTTATGATGGAGTTGAAATTTCCAAGGGTTTATTTATGCTTAATTTTAATATTTTTTGGTTGGATTTTCACATGTGGGCTATTAATGATTATATCTATTTTTCAAGTTTAAATAAAAAAAAGGACTTGCATATGGATTTGTGCCAGGAGGAAAATCTAGAAAATATTTAAAATGCACCTGCATATGAATCAGTGTCTAGTTGTTCAAATGAACCCAATTGCATAAGAATTTGTGCCACAACCTGTCTACAACTCGAATATATGTTTCAAACGTGGAGTGACATGTGATGCTATTTTCACTCTCCAATCATAATTTTTATTAAAATCGAGGTGGCAGATTGTTGAAATTCTTATTGTTCCTGGATGTAACTGCTTTTATGCTATTGGATGATGATGTACCACAGTTTTAAGAACCCTAATGTAAATTCTTAGGGTTTCTTGGGGATTAATTGCAGCCATTGGATTGAATTTAATCCTGGCCCTTCATTTAAAAATGTAATATCTATAAAAGGCCAGTGCCTTCTCATTTGTAAGGGTTAGTAGAGTAGAAAAGGTTAGAGAACAGCTAGTTAGGGGCTGCAATGCCAGAATTGGCTAAGTTAGAGGTTAGATTTAGCAAGTCCATAGTTGTAGGAGAAGAGAAAGATTGGAAATTGTTATGTAATGTTGGAGAAGATAATGCAAACGAGTTGTTGATTTGGAAAAAATTGTGTTATGTTTCAAAACTTTTATGGTTTCTTGTTCTTGATTCTCAGTGTTATATGTTAGTTTTCAGTTCTTTCATGATAATGGTGAAATGTGAATGATGTTGATCGATCTTTGGTTCATACTTTTGGCAATTTGTTCATCGTAAGTTGTTGTGTAAAGTTAGTCTGGGCCTTATTTTGTGCTAAGTTCAACTATGGATGCTTGTTTACATTGCACCATTTACTGGGTATGGGGATGAATGTTCATAGTTTGAAAATCTTTATTTTCCTCAGATGATTGCACCATTTTTGCAGAGTTGCAGGCTTGTCCTTGATTAAGCAAAAATTGGTTTTATTGGAGATTTATCTATTTGAAGCATTCATCATTGTTGTGATTGATTTTAGGATTAATTTTAATCTTACGATCTCTTTTAAAATCTTATCTTTTGCTATTTCTTTTATTATCTGGGTTACATTTAAGAATCTGGGTATCAATATATTGCAAAATCTGATAAGTATGAGGATCTAGTATTTGTTTGTAGGGCCCCTTGTGATTACCACTATTTTCACATTATCTCTGAGTTGTTTCATTGCATTGTGAAGACCTGACATTAGAGACCTTGGGGTTATCTCTTTTACCATAGAGATTTACCTTTCAAGAGGCATAGGATATCATATTCTGTCTGAGTTGTTGTTGTGCAGAAAACACCATCAACAGTTACCAATGAAACATGTACACTTTGCTAATGTTCAATTTTTACTTGCTTATGCATAAATCTATGTTAAACCATTTTAGATTACAACTACATTAAATTTATATACAAGGTGTAGTGATCTCCAAAATGCTAAATAGCTTTACCATTGCAGATTTGCATGGTATATGGCCTTCACCTGCATTCTAATTGTATACATGATAAGGCTATATATCTTTTACCCCATCTCTTATTTCACAAATGTATGTCAATTTATTAAAAAATCTATAGCATTGATTTGAAGACAACCAATTTTCTCAGGTCCCATAGCACTGTTTTAACCATTGTTCAAAGTGGTGGAGAATTAATTTTTTTGCTTGAGTGTTTGGTGAGATCCCACGAGGCCCCATGAGACAATATGGTAGGCTGGAGCACAGGTCTTCTTTTTTGGTGTTCATACTGCAATCCATTCCGTGTAGAAGGTATGCCAACATATTTTTTAATTGATGTGTTCTATTACAACTACATTACATATCATTTCTTATACATTGTACAAGTCTTTATATTTCCTAAATTATTTATTGTCTATCAATAGCATGTGTTTATTGCACTAAACTTCACATTTTCCTTTCACCTTTGTCGACCATACTCAACCCAAATAATCCTCCTTTATCGATGATTTCACGCCATTAGATCTTCTATAAAGTCAAAAAGGCCTAAAACATTGCTCTCGCCATTGATTAAATAATGTTGGTATTCTTAATGGTAATTGTACTGCTTCTCTTTCCCTCTTCACTTCCATGCATATAGAATTTCCATAATTTCTAAATTCACTTCCTTATCATTTTTTTATATGCTACATGTAATCATGGTATTGCATATCTTTCCCTTCTCCATTGAAGAACTATTTAAATTCCATCTTAGAAATTTCTTACCAATGAAACATGTACACCTCACTAAAGTTCACATTTTTCTTTTGTGTGCATATATCTCAATTAAACCATTTTAGATTGCAACTACATTCAATTTATATACAAGGTGTAGTGATCTCCAAAATGATAAATATCTTTACAATTGCAGATTTGCATGGTGTATGTCCTTTGCCTGCATTCTAACTATATACAATGTAAGGCTATATATGTTTTATCACATCTCTTATTTCCCAAATTCATGATGATTTATTAAAAGACCTATAGCATTGATTTGAAGACAACCAATTTTCTCAGGTCCCAAAGTATTGTTTTCACCATTGATCAAAGTGGTGGAGAATTAATGTTTTTTCTCAGGGGTTTGGTGAGAACCCACAAGGCTCCATGAGACAATATGGTAGGGTGGAGAGAAGGCCTCCTTTTTTGGTGTTCATACTGCAATCCATTCCCTGCACAAGGTATGCCAACTTTTTTAATTGGTGTGTTCTATTACAACTGCATTGCATATTATTTAATATACATTGGATGCATTTAGCTATGCCTATATCTTCCATCCCTTCTATTAAAGGTGTATTATATGTTATCTACTATAAATTACACAACTCTTTATATCTCTTTTTTTAGATATTTTCTACCAATGACATCATTGCACTAAACTTCACATTTTACTATTATTCTTGTAGAGCATACTGCAACCATGATGCAGATTTTGATGAAGTCATGTCTTATAACTGACATTTCAGAATTACCATACTGACTACAAAATCAATTACAATGGTCAAATAAATAATTACATCCTCATAGACTCTATATTAACTGTAATAAGGAGCATTAATTTCCCCATTGACCAGGGTAGTGAACGATGTATGTTCTTTCTCAGGGGTTTGGTGAGATCCCATGAGGCTCCATGACCCAATATGGTAGGGTGGAGAGCATTCCTCATTTTGTTGTGTTCCATTTTTTATTTCCCATCTATAGATCTATATGTTTCTCAAAAAATATTCAAAGAAGATATCTATGTTTCATAGTCTATATATTAATTATAATATTAAAGTTTTATTTGAGAATTGATTACATTGAGACAAAAATCTCTATTTCTAAATCTTGTGCCCAAAAAGGTTACATGTAATCTTTCAAGATTAGCTTTGAGATAATTCTATTACTCTTTTTCCATAACCTACATGTATTAGTAACTTTATCTTTCCCCTATCATTTTGGTGTACACGTATTGTAAAAGAGTTATTCATCATGCCATCAACACTCTGAAATTTCATCACTTTATCTCTCTTTTTATGTATCAATTTTCTTTCAATGAGCAATAGCGTACACAAATATATGCACATTCTCTCTCTCACATTCCATCCCTACCATTTGTGCTTCGCTCTGCCTATCGCCTCATCATTGCATGTCACTACACACAACCTCTAGTATTATTTGTTAATTGAACACATAATCTTGAGTTATACTCATCCTAATCTGTTAGTCATATGTAATAGGGGTTAAAATACTAGACAACATATATATGATAAGAAATATGTGTTACAAAAAAATATAGGTCTATTGTCATGCCCATATTTTTCTCCTACCTAAACACACCCCCATCCAAAAGAAAATTATACAACTCAAACATATTGATATATATTTAGTGAAAATGTACTACTACTTAAGAGACTTTGATGACATCAAGTTTACAATGTCATATTATATGCACCACAATAACTCACACAAGGAAAATCTCTTTAGGAGAAAAATTCTATACTCCAAAAAGACCTATTATATTATTTAATAACCAATGGTTTAAATACTATTCCAAGTGTGCAATATTTTATAGGGATAAATGATTTTGACCTAGAGCTATTAATCAATGGGGTTACAAATGGGTGAACCTCATTCCCAATATAAACACACAAAAATGCCAACTCAATGGGATTTGAACCTTTAGTAAAATAATGACAACAACACAACTTAACCATCACACTATGTTACTATTGGAAATATTTTATAGAAGTTATTTACAAAAAAGAGTATCTATAGCATGAAAATACCTAAAAAATACTCATCAAAATCCAATAAATAGGATAAGTGACATATAAATCTAATAAAACTTAAATACAAAATTATGAGCTAAAACCACTCAAAATGGGTTAAGAAAATCTCTAGTAAAAATTTAATGTATAAATTCGAAGAAGTGTGTAGCGTAAAAACCACATAATCCTTACATATACAATAATATCATCATAGAAGACTAACCGCTTTCCACATTTCACTTTTTTCTCCATTATCTTCATTCAACATTGTCTTATGATATGCTATAATATGTGTCCTAAGATTGTCAATAAGCTTTACTCACTCCAATAGCTTTCTTGTGTAGACAAATTCAAATAATTTTATAAAAAAATGAAATTTTATTATGTTTGAATAGAATGTGTCAGAACTCATTATTTTACATTATCCAATAATTGTTGATTATTTCTATATAATTGAGAAAAAATAAAAGAATGATGATTTTTAGTGTCTCATTCATACCAAGGACTAGGAAATTCTATTTCATTATTACCTAGATGTGAAATATTGAATACATCCTGATTCATGGTATTATTAGTTCCTATTGGGAACTATAGTGCATGCATTGATAGTTAAACAATAAATAAACTAGGGTTTAAGAACCAATGATTAAATACAATATTTCCTAGATTTGTTACCTGCTCTTTAGTTTTGTAGGAAAAGGTGCATGTTTTTTATCTCAAAATATTTATTCAATATTTTTGTCTGCCTGTGGTTTGTTCTGCATTTTCTATTGAACATTGTCAAGGGCTATTGTAGCCTTTCAAAGAAAGATAGCACACAAAAGATGACTTGCAAGTGATGGGCTTTGGAAGAAGACATAGTTTATGAGCTCCACCTTATCAAATTTCCAGATAGTTGGTGATTAAAAAGAAATCAATTTTTGCATAGAGAGGAGACGTCTGTTGGAATTTCTCCCAACTATTTCCATTGTCTCATGTCGTGCCTTCCTAGGCTTCCCCACTCTACTACCTTATCTCCTATAGCTTTGTGCAGTAGTGTAGTGACTATAGTTGACCCACAACCTCTTCTTCTGAGTTGTGTGGTGGTGTGGTATCTACCACCATACTGAAATTCCTTCTCCAATCTTGTGTGGTGGAGTGGTGCCCCCACAGTCCTGTAGGTCTCTATTCTATTCCTGGAGGTTGTGTGGTGATATCTTTTCTACGAAGACAATTTTTTTGTGAAATAATTTTTAGCTTATATTTTTCATTTAATACATGGAGGACTATATTTAATGTGATTTTGTGTGTAATATAAGTTAAAAATCCTTTTCACTTGATCTGAATAAGAAGTTACCAATATTATAATTAATGGAATTTATTTTCTTCAGTTTGCTTGTTGGTGAAGTTTTTCCATAGTTTTATTTATTTATTAAGTGAGAAGAAGGTTTTATTATCATTGTAATCATTAGAGAACAATAGCATGTTCTTAGAAGAAGCAATTTGTGAATTGAGAGTAGTAGCTCTGTGAGGAAAATATATTTTGAATGAATTAATACAATATCATTTTTTTTGGGTTTATTTTATGTGTTTTAATTCTATGCTCTTTTTATAATTATGTGTTCATTCTAATTTGACTTGATTTAGTTTTTGTATGATCCTTTTCCACCGGCCTTCACATGGCATCAAAGCAAGTTCATTTTAGTAAAATGGTTGTCTTAAGAGTTTTAGTGAAAAATAGCAGCAAGCACAAGCTTAACTAACCAACCAATCCCACAATTTAGTGGGAAAAATTATGACTACTAGGCAATCACCATGAGGGCATTGTTTTTATTACAAGATTTATGGGAACTAGTAGAGAATTGTTTTCCAGAACCAAATGATGCAACAGGATATAATGCAGTAACTCAAGAAGAGAAGGATTTATTGAAAGATAATAGGAAGAAGGATTCAAAAGCCCTTCTCTTCATCCTCCAAGGAGTGCATGATAGCATTTTCCCAAGGATTGCAGTAGTAGAAAGGTCCAAACAAGCTTGGGATACTCTCCAAAAATCCTATCAAGGTATGGAAAAGGTGAAAACAACAAAGATACAAATACTAAGAAGAGACTTTGAAACAATCTACATGAAGGATAATGAATCAACAGAATCAATCTTCAGTCAAACCATTGGACTAGTAAACCAAATTAGATATCATGGTGAGAATCTAGAAGATGTCATAGTTGTTGAAAATATTTTGAGGAGTTTTCCCACAAGGTTTGAATCAATGGTGGTGGCTATAGAGGAGACAAATAACCTCTCATATTATTTAGTTAATGAGATCCATGCATCTCTTATTTATCATGAACATAGGTTGAGAAGGTTAGAAAACACATCTCTGGAGCATGCTTTCAAGTCACAAGATTCAATCAGCCAAGGAAGAGGCAGAGGAAGATAAAATTTTAGAGGAAGAGGAAGGTTTTTTTAGAGAGGTGGAAGAAGCATCCCTTAAAGCTCAAGTTCATCTCAAAAAATTTCACAAGGAGAAAGGTATGATAAGTCTCAAATCCAATTTCACTACTATAAAACTTTTGGGCATTGCATGAATGAGTGTAGAAAGAAATAGTATAGTTATGGTAAACAAAATGAAAATTTTACAAAAGAAAATCAGATCCAGAAGTCCTGGAATAGAGTACAACATTTTTGGCATGTAATGTTGCACACACAAATGAAAAAGATGTGTGGTTTCTAGATTTAGGTTGTAGCAATCATATGATAGGAAATTTAGAAATGTTTTTAAATTTAGATGAAAATGTAAAGTCTAATGTCACACTAGGCAATGACAACAGAGTGTTAGTTAAAGAAAAAGGAAATGTCAATATTTTAAATAAACATGGGGATCCAAAGTATATTTTAGATGTGTATTTTGTTCTTGGTCTAAAACATAATTTAATGAGTATATGACAACTAGTTCAAAAAGTACCATATCGAGTAACTTTTAAAAAGAGACCATGCACAATTTTAGACAAATATTCAAGCAATCAACTCATTGCTAAGGTTAAAATGACAAGTAATAGAATGTTTCCCCTGAAGATTCAGCAAGATTTGAATATAGACTATGCACAACCACAATAATCCATAATAGTTATGCAATCTACCTTTTCTAAGGCATAAATAGAAGATGAAAAGTGGTTATGGAACTTTTAAGATTCGGGAATCTTAATTTTGGAGGTTTAAATTTTCTTCATAAGAAAAGTATGGTCAAGGGATTACCTCTAATAGAAAACCTAAAAGAGTATTTAAAGGATTCATTTTAGTAAAGCAACATAGAGAATCATTTCTAGCATGTAAGTCAACTAGAGAAAAATCCCCTTTGGAGATTTTACATTCAGACTTGTGTGGTCCTATGCAAACACCTTCAATTGGTGGTAGATTTTACTTTTGGTGCAGTCACGATAGGAGGGTCCTTAAAGAGAACAATCTTGACCATGCAACTAGAATAACACAATAGAAGCAACACAAAACATGGAGGAAAATGAAAATAAAAACTTTATTATTATCATAAATTTTGATTACATATAGTTGACCACATCCGGCCATACAGATTCGGCTTGTAGGCCTTCTTACAACATACTCAAAATAAAGTGCTCATACATACAAGCAAAAATCTTACAGATCAAATTTTATATACATCCTAATCTACTGGATCTTGATTCACTGCTATTCTAGTGATTCATTACAATATTTATATCACATCCGTGGGTCAAGAAAAATTTGTGTCGGCCTAAAGATCATTACAATATCTGATGAAGAAAATGTAACGTGTGCAAGAACAGGTCAGCCACAAATTTGAAATTATTCCACGGTAGATGTGCATGATGAAGTGTGGACCTAAGATCAAGGTTAGGGACACTCCATGAAATTATTCAAAACACATCGTGAGAATCCAGAAGTTACGGGAAGGATCCACGATCGATCAAACTAGCCTATAGGTTTTGAAATTATTCTACGGCTAGTTCCAAAAACTATAACTCAATCCAGAAGCAATAACTTGCCAGAAAAAAATTGAATCAAGCTAAAAACTTGGAATAAGGTAATTTAACATGTCCATGAAGAAACCATAGGTATGCGAAATCTAGTGAGAAAAAATGAAGAAATACGGGATCTACCAACTTGAGCAAGAACAAGAACAAAACAAGAACAAAACTAAATAAAAAAAATTTAGTTGATGCAAGATTGCCAACAACCAAGGATGCTCCTACATCAGACATCTAGGCTTATTGAAAAGTGAGTCCCTCACTTTGCTATGGTGAAAGGAAAACCAATACGGTCTACCTCAGCCTGAGAAATCCAAGAATAATCCTCCACTGGTCTACCTTTCCACTTCACCAGATATTATTTGTATTATCTTCCATGAGTCTTTCTCCCATCTCTAACATCAAAAATCTCTTTTATCTCATCTAATTGTTGTTTAGGAAGTTGTTCTTCCAATTTTTCTTTATTGTCTTCACTAAATCTTGCTTCATGGTACTGATGAAGATCTGCAATGTTGAATATAGGTGATATATCCATGTCATCTGGTAACTCTACTTCATATACATTTCCTGAATCAAATTTATTCAAATCTTATAGGGTCCAAACTTCCTCATCTTGAGCTTATTGTATGTGCCAACTGGGAATCTTTCCTTCCTCAAAGATACCATCACTTCATCTCCAACTTCAAACTACTTATTTCTCCTCTTTTCATCTCCTCGATCTTTATATTATCGATTCATATCTTCCAAATGTTGCTTCACTTGAGTATGCACTTTATTCATATGTTTTGCAAATTCTTATCCTTTTGCACTCTTTCTATCTTCTTTACTGATGTCTCACAATTTTGATATACCTCTAGGATTAACTCTAGTAACAATATCAAAAGGTGTCTTTCTTGTACTCCTGTTCACTGAATTATTGTAGGAAAATTGTGCTTGTGCAAGGGCTAAATCCCAACTTTTGATCTTCTCTCTAGCCAAACATCTTATAAAATTTCCCAAACTCCCTATTCACTACCTTTGTCTTTCCATCAGTCTATGGCTGAAAAAGTAGAACTAAACTTCAAGTTTGTCTTCAACTTCTTCGAAAGTTTCCTCCAAAAGTAACCAGCAAACTTTGTATCTCTGTCTAAGAGAATACTCCTAGGTAATCCACATAATCTGGCCACTTCCCTAAAAAAAGGTCTACTACATGTATTGCATTTGTTGTCTTCTTACAAGGTATGAAATGTGTCATCTTGGAAAATTTTTCTACCACCACAAATATAAAATCATTACCTCTTTGTGTCTTCAGCAAACCAAGTATGAAATCCATGTTGATATCCTTCTAAGGTCTTTCTGGAACTATCAAAGGTTTATACAATACAATATTCTGACTACTCCCTTTTGCAACTTGACAAAATCTGAAACTCTGCACAAATTTCCTGACATCCTTATGAATATGGGGCCAAAAGTAATTATCACTTACCAATTCCACTGTTTTATCAATTCCAAAGTATCCTTCCAATCCTACAAAATTTTTCTCATTTAGAAGGCTATCCCTCATTGAACTTCGGGGTATACACAACTAATTTCCTCTGAAAAAATATCTTCTTGAATGAAATAATCCAACCACTAACTTCTATCCTCCAAAATGGGTTCTCTACATGCTCTCCAAGGTTCTGCAAAATCCGAGTCTCCCTCATACAAGTTCTTCAATTCATCAAAGCCTAATAATTCCACCTACATGTGTGCTAGTAAATTCCTTCTCCTACTCAAAGCATTAACAACTCTATTTCACTTCCTACTCCTATGTTTCAAAACAAAAGTATAACTCTACAATAATTCCACCCATTTCATGTGTTTCTGATTTAACTTACCTTAACTATTCAAGTATAGCAAAGCTTTATGATCTATATACAACACAAAATCCTTAGGAAACAAGTAATTTCTCCACTTCTTCAAGGCTTGAACTATGGAAAAAAACTCCTGATCATACACTAAATACATTTTCCTTCCATCATTAAACTTGTCATTGAAATAAGCTATCGGTCTTCCTTCTTGACTCAACACTACTCTAATTATATTTCCACTTGCATCAAAGTCTACCTGAAATACCTTAATAAATTCTGGTAAAGCCAACACAAGTTGCTCAGTCACCTTCTATTTAACAACTCAAAACTTATTTCTGCTCTAGATGTCCATCTAAAATCCTTCCTATCTCCTCTCATTTTTTCTATCATAGGACTGCAAATGGAACTGAAATTCCTAATGAACTTTCAGTAGAAACTAGCCAATCCATGAAATGATCTTATCTCTCCAATGCTTTCAAGTGTAGGCCATTCAACAATTTCTCTTACCTTCTCGAGGTCCATCTCCAATCCATTCACAGCTATCACAAACCCAATATATACCAATTCTTCATTCATAAAAGTACACTTTTTGATGTTTATCAACAACTATTCTTCCCTCAACCTCTACAAAATTTGTCTTATATGTCACAAATGTTCTTCTCTAGTATTACTGAAAATCAATATGTCATCCAAAGAGACAATCACAAACTTACCCAAGAGTTTCTTCAATACTTCATTCATCAACCTCGTGAAAGTACTCGGTGTATTTGTTAGTCCAAAAGGCATCACCATCCACTCATACAATCCTTCATTTTTCTTGAATGCTATCTTCCACTCATCACCTTCTTTGATTCTGATATGATGATATCCAATCTTCAAATCTATCTTTGTAAAGTATTTAGCTCAACTCAAATAATCCATAATGTCATCCATCTGGGGCAAAGGAAATCTATTCTTCACTATTATCTTGTTTATGGCTCTAGAGTCTATACACATCCTCCATTCTTGATCCTTCTTAGGTGTTAGCACTGCAAGTATTTCACAAGTGCTTAAGATTTCTATGATCAAACCTTTTCTCAAAAAATCTTGCACTTGTCTGTTCAATTCTTTATTCTGTCAGTGTCATCTAGTGTGCTACTCTATTAGGAAAACCAGCTCCAGGAATCAAATCCATGCAATGACTAATGCTCCTTACAGGTGGAAATCCATCAGTTACATTATTTGAAATGATAGCTTCATATTTTGTTAACAATTCCTTTATCTCCTCTAGTTGTTCTTCTACACGCTTCAAGTCTTCCACCTTCTTAAGAACCAAGGCATATCACATGTTCTCATGTCTTAGTCCATCCCAGAATCTCCTCCCATCAACCAAACAAACTCTAGCATTCATACAAACCTCAACTTTAGGAACATCCTCCAAGGGTAACAAAGTTTGTTTCATTCCAAATTTGTAAGAATATTCTATATATTCTTATTTCCATCATGAATAGCTTGTCTATCATACGGCCAATGTCTTCCCAAAAACATATGGCATACATCAGTAGGCATGATATCACACAAAAATTCATCATGATAATTTTCTATCTTCAATTTCACCAAACATTGTTCACTTACCAATAACTTATTCTCATCTTGAATCCAAGCTATCTGATAGGGCTTCAGGTGTTTCAATCTTTCCAACATAAATTTGGTCACAATTTATTCAAAAGCTAGGTTCTGTGAGCTTCCACTATTAATGATTACTTTGCAACATTTATCAACTACCTTGCATCTGGTCCAAAACAGATTCTTTCTCTGCAATAGTTCCTTTTCCAATTCACTTTGACATAATTCTCTCCTATTCACCAACATTTCTCCATCTTCTAGTTGATTAGGTGATCCAGCATGATTCTCCTCAATAAAGGTTGTTCTTCTATTTTTCTCAGTATTTTTGTTTGTCTCTCCCTATTTGCATTCAAAGGATCTATGTCCTTCTCCACCATATTTGAAACAAGTTCCCATGTATACTCTTTTCTCTTGTTCTCTATCATCTTTTCTATATCCTTCATTTCGGTAACCACCATATCCTCCTCTTTGGTAATATTTTCCATCATCTCTTCAGTATGAATTCTCATTCTTACTAACCTCCTTATCCATGTTCTGATCTAGAAAAGACCCTCTTCCTCCTCCAGTAAAAATTCTTCCTCTCTAATATCTTCCACCTCTTCCTCTGTGTCTTTTCTCATATCTTTTGTTTATCTTTTCTTCTTATTTTAGGTCACATTGATATTCTTCTTCCACACTCAACAACTTAATCAAAATGATTTCATCTTGTATAAACAACCTCAAACCATTTACATATCTCACTACTTGCTTAATATCATCCTTTGAATGTCCAAATTTGATGTTCAACTTATAGAATTCCTTGGTATACTCCATCACACTTGATTCCTTCTATTTAAGGTTCTGTAACTTATTCAACAAACTAATCAAATAGTCAATAGGCATGATCTTTGTCTTCAACTTATTCACCATATGATCCCATTATCTTATCTTCTCCTTTCCTTTTCTTTTCCTATTTGTCTCCAAATGTTCCCATCAAAGTGATGCATGTCCTCTCAACTTTTTACAAGAAAATTTCACCTTCTTATCTTTTGGGGTACCTTCAAAATCAAAGTACATTTCCATCTATGTTATCAAATCTAGCAATTCATCTGAATCCAACTTACCATTATAATCTAGTGGGTTAAAATGTGGCTTAGTGTTTACTCTGGTTAGGGCTCTTATGAACCTTTCTTCTCCCTAATCAGGACCAGATTGCTCTTCTCTTGCAAATTATTCTTGTTCTTCCACTTCTTCATCACTCCAATCATCAACTAGCCAACCTCTCCTTTGGGCCATTTCAACTGCTTCCTCTCAACATCTCCATTACATATGGGTTTGCATTTCCACACACTCCATTTTCTTCACCATTTCTTCTTCCCACCATCTTCACACAGTTATTTTGTAGTTGTAGGCTAGATCCTCAGTCTGCCACCCTAGAAAAAATCCTCAATAAGACTAGGCAAACTCTAAATATCTCACAAGGAACAAATCTCTCTTTGATACCAATCTAGTGCAGTCATGGTAGGAGGATCCTCAAAGAGAATAATCTAGACCATGCAACTAGAGCAACACAATAGAAGCAATACAAAACATGTAGGAAAATGTAGATACAAAAATTCTTATTATTGGAAATTTATATTACATATAGTTAGCCACATCCAAGCTTACAGATTCAGCTCACAGGCTTTCTTACAACATGCTCAAAATAAAGTGCTCATACATACGAGTGAAAATCTTAAAGAGTCAATTTTATATACATCCTAATCTACTTGATCTTGATTTTCTATGATTCTAATAATTCATTACAAGCTTTATATCACATCTGCAGGTGAAGAAACATTCGTGTCGGCCCAAAAATCATTACAATCTCTCATGAAGAAAATTTAATGCGTGCAAGAACAGGTCGGCCACAAATTTGAAATTATTCCATGGTAGATGCGCATGATGAAGTGTGGAACCAAGATCAAGGTTAGGGACACTCCATGAAATAATTTGAAACACAGTGTGAGGATCCATGATCAATCGAACTAGCCATTAGGTTTTGAAATTATTTTGGGTCCAGTCAACTTGCTAGAAAAATATCCAATCAGGATGAAAACTTGGAATAAGGTAATATCGCATGTCCAAAAAGAAACCATAGGTACACGTGATCTGGTGAGAAAACATGAAGAAATACCGGATTTACCAACTTGAGCAAGAACAAGAACAAAACAAGAACAAAAATTAATAAAAATATTTTTGGTTGATGCAAGATTGCCAAGAACCAAGGATGCTCTTGCCTAAAATTTTTGACATTCATTGATGATTACTCTAGGAATACATGGGTTTACTTTCTAAAGCATAAGAGTGAGGAATTTGAATATTTTTGTTAATTCAAGGCTCTTGTTGAAAAAAAAAGTGGGTATTACATTAAAGCATTGAGAACAAAAAGAGGTGGTGAATACATGATATTGCTATCAGGATTCAACTATGTATTTTTTGAGTCAAAATCATTGACCCATGGGATTCATAAGATTTTATAAAATTTGCAATGACCATGGGATTTACAATCAATTTACAACTAGATACACACCTCAACAAAATGGCGTAGCTAAAAGGAAAAATAGAACAATCATGGAGATGGCTAGAAGCATGTTGAAAGCCAAACATTTGCTAAATGAATATTAGGTTGAAGTTGTATCATGTGTAGCATATATAATGAATATATTTCCAACAAAAAGTGTTATGAATATGATTCCTAAAGAAGTATGGGCTGGAAGAAAACATAATGTTTCTGACATGAGAGTTTTTTTTTCTGTAGCATATGCTCATGTGCCTAATCAATTAAGAAGAAAGGTAGATAACAAAGGAGAAAAAAATATATTTGTTGGATATAGTGATGAATCCAAGGCATACAAACTTTATAATCCAACAACCAAGAAAGTTATAATCAACAAAGATGTATAGTTTGTATAAAATGAAGCATGGGATGGAAGTGTTGAAAAAATAGTCAATATATCAACAAGTATACCTCAAGAGGAAAGTGAAGTTTCTATACCAGAAAATATTCCTACTAATGTGGCTCCTTCCACACCCATTCAACTTCAACCAAGTGGTCCACAAGTGATGCCATCATCAAATGTAATAAAAAAATCAAGAGGACAACAACCAACATATGAAAAAATAAGTTCTAGTGTTGGACTATCAAGTCCACATTTTGCAAGCTGAAGTGATTTATCAAATCTTACATTGGCAAGCATGAGAAGACAAAAAATTAGAAGTATAAAAGAAATTTATGACCAAAATAAAGGAGAAAATAACAATGATCAAATTTCTCTTTTTGCATTTTATTCACAAATAGATGATCCAATACATTTTGAAGATGCGATTAAAAATGACAAATGGATATGTGCATTGGATGAAGAAATTGATGCAATTGAAAAAAATCACACATGGGAGCTGGTAAGTCTTCCAAAAGAAAAATATGTAGTAGGAGTTAAATGGGTTTACAAGACCAAGTTAAATGTAAATGGTTATGTGAAAAATCATAAAGCAAGACTAGTGGCAAAGGGTTGTTCACAACATCCCGGAATTGATTATAATGAAACATTTGCTCATGTAGCATGCCTAAACACTGTAAGAATGATACTTTCCATAGCAGCACAAAACAAATGGTTTGTTTATCAAATGGATGTAAACTCAACATTCCTAAATGGTTATCTTGAAGAAGAGGTTTATGTAGAACAACCACCTGGGTATGAGATTATGGGTCAAGAAGACAAAGTCTACAAGCTGAAGAAAGTGTTGTATTGTTTCAAGCAAGCCCCAAGATCTTGGTACAATAAAATTGCTACATATCTTTCACAAAATGGCTTCAATAGCTGTAGCAACAAGCCAAAATTTTACATCAAGATGAATGAAAAAATTGAGTCAAAATAAAAATTGTATTTTCATCTCTCAGACAAAGTATGAAAATGATGTTTTGGAAAGGTTTCATATGTTGAATTGCAAACTGACATCCACACCTATAGTGATAGGTTTAAAGTTAAGTAAGGATGATGAAGTTTCAAATGTGGAATCAATTTTGTATAAGAGACTTGTTGGAACTCTCATGTATCTAACATCCACAAGGCCAGATATAATGTATGTTGTAAGCTTAATTTACAGATTCATTAGACTCAAAAAGAAACACATTGGAAAGTTGGGAAAAGAATACTAAGATATGTAAGTGGAACAAAGAGTTTTGGCATGCAATATTCAAGTTCAAAGAAGTTCAAGCTGATTGGTTATACTAATAGTGATTGTGTTGGAAGTTTTAATGACATAAAAAACATGTTTGGTTATATCTTTCACTTTGGCACTAATGCAGTTTCATGGGCATCAAAGAAACAACCTATAGTCACTCTTTCATCAGCAGAAGAAAAGTACGTAGCAGCAACAAGTGCATCATGTAAAGTAGTATCGATGAGAAGAGTGTTGAAAGAGCTAAAGAATGAACAAGTGGATGCAACAAAGATATTTTGTGACAATAACTCAACAATAACATTGTCAAAATATCTAGTTTTTCACAAGAAGAGAAAACATGGGTATGTGAAGAATCATGATGGGCCAAAACGTGGTGATATGTAAGTGATATGATGGCCCATATGGCTGACGACTTTTTTTTAACAAAAAATTGATGAAACAAAAAGGTTTTTTAAAGGAGATTCTCAACTTTCCACCAATATAAATTATTGTTTACTTTGAATTTAATAAATAACTACTATTCATTTTCTATTTGAATTATGACTAAATTCTTGATTGATAGGCTAATTGAAAAACACCTATAGCTTTCAAACGACATCACATTTTTTGAATCTAAAACATGCGTCACATTCTATGCTTCACATACTATAGGATTAAAAAAAAAAAAAATCATGAAGTTTTTACCAAGTTAAGGTTGTCAAACATACGATTTCTTATATTTTTTATAAAATTTGTAATAAAAAAATCATAATTAATAATTTACTTGGAAAAAAATTACAAAAAAATATGCATCACATTGGGACATGAGTCCTCTACATATATCTAAAATATTATAAAATAATATTATCATTTTATTATTTTTAGGGTGGTCAGATAGACACCTACATCTTATTTTTTCCTTGAAATTTAAGTACTACTCCATTGAAATTTCAAATATTCACCAAATAGGTTTAAAAAAAAAAAAAACCTAGTAGTTTAGAAACTACATTCAATTTTAAACAGATTCTATTCTTACATATTTTTGAAATAATATAGATAACTTATTCAAATTTTTATGTCAAGTTGTCTAACTCTGATTTTATAAATTTTATTACCACTTAAGGGCTTGTTTTTTCCATGATGATCCTACACATACCCACATATTGATACCAGCTATTCTTTCATTGGAAAACTGATCAATGGAGAAATCTTTTTGCAATTTTGCAGGTTTGAAGATCAGTGTGCGGATATTTTCACAAAGGCACTTGGAAATGATAGTTTTGTTTAACAAAGAAATCATTTAGGAATCACTGATGGCAATAGTTGTGATTAAGGACAAGTGTTGGAATTTATCCCAACTCCTATTGTTGTCTCATGACGTGCCTTCCTTGGCTTCCCTTCTCTCTCACATCCTCTCCTATAGCTTTTTGTGGTAGTGCGGTGACTACCATTGACCTACAACCTCTTCTTCTAAGTTGTGTGATGGTGCGGTATCTACCGCCATACCAAAAATCCTCCTCTAGTCTTGTGCGGTGGAGCGGTGCCCCCACGGTCCCATAGGTCTCTCTTCCATTGTTGGCGGTTGTGCAATAATGTATTTTCTACGGTGATAATTTTTAGTGAAATGGTTTTTAGCTTATGTTTTTCATTTAATACATGGAGGACTATACTTAATTTGATTTTGTGTGTAATTTGAGTTAGAAATAATTTTCACTTGACATGAAAAAAAGGTTATTGATGTTGTAATTAATGGTATTTATTTTCTCCTCTTTGCTTGTTGGTGAAGTTTTTCCGTAGTTTTTTTATTTATTAAGTGAGAAGAAGGTTTTATTATCAGTGTACTCAGAAGAGAACAATAGTGTGTGCTCAAAAGAAGCAATTTGTGAATTGAGAGCAACAACTCGTTGAAAAATATATATTTTGAATGAATATATACAATATCATTTTTTTTGGGTTTATTTTAAGTGTTTTAAATTTCTTCTTTTTGTATAATGGTGTGTTCATTCTAAGTTGAGTTGATTTAGTTTTTGTATGCTCCTCTTCCTTTGGCCTTCAACGTGGCTAGTCTTCAGGATGAGGATAGGGAGGAAGATTAACATTTGAGAAAAGAAATGTGCCTCATACGATTTCAAGGTCTCAGTTGTACAAGAGAATTTGTTGACCATTGCCTGTTAGTCACAGGAACAAAAAGTGTTAAAGGAAGGATTGTGGGGAAGCTGTTGCAAAGCATCTGCTGCAATTGAAATAATTGGATTTACTTGAAAACCTCTCATGCAGATGCATCTGACCTAAGCACAAAATATTCTTATCAGGTCTCAATGTTTTGTCTACTTCCTCAAGTTCTTGGTAATACTATTTTTCTAGTGCTTGTGGCTATAGTTCTTCTTAAGTCAGTTTGGCCAATCTTAGCTCTGACAAAATTGAATTTGATTCTTGAAATATATTATGCATCACTTTCTCCCTATGAATAAAACCTATTATGAATATAGAAAAGGTCATTATGTCAACAGTAAAGGCTAGTTTCTTGAGCCCTAATCTTGAATATAATAGTAGGTTGAAGCATATCAGTAGCTTTGTCAATTGTAATGTCATTAATCATAAAAATTCATTAATAGATACATTTGATGATGGTTTTCACTTCTGAAAGTTACTCTGCAAAGGCTAGATAGAAATCTAAGATGCTAAAAATTTTGAACCCCAGAGCCCTAGCCCTAGACAAGCTTAATAATTTTATTTAAAATATAAATATTCTCATTTTAAGCATTAAAGCTATTGTTGTAGGCTATTTTTTAAGCTAAGACGTTTCTCACTTAAATCAAGAGGATGCAGAAAGAAGTTGCATGAGGTTTGCAACTACTTTTTTAGTTGACTTTGTGATATTTGAGATATTGCACATGATATTATTGTTTGAATCTAACATCATTAATATACGAAACAACATCTGCAAGTAGAGAAGTCTTGTTGTCCATCGTTCAAACAAATGAAGTTTGTAAAATTTATTCTTTAGTTCCTCTCGCTTCCACATTTTGCATACATGATTCAAACCTATTATGTTAAAACAATTTATACACCCTATACATGGGCATATTTATTTAGGAGGAACTTTTCC
Organism: Sequoiadendron giganteum; assembly: GCA_007115665.2. Taxonomy (NCBI): domain Eukaryota; kingdom Viridiplantae; phylum Streptophyta; class Pinopsida; order Cupressales; family Cupressaceae; genus Sequoiadendron; species Sequoiadendron giganteum. Next base: position 546,161,243 of record CM021100.1, read on the forward strand.
AAACAATTCATGTGCTTTGTCTAGTTATTGATGAAGGTTGTAGAGTCTAGATTTAACCTGCCAATTGAATTTAAAGATTCATACCTTCTTTTACACATTTGTTAATAAAAATGAAATCTTGCATGATGATAGAACATATGTACAAATATCTAAATATTCACATGTGATCTACAAATAATCTAATGAATTACTTACCTAGTTTTATGGGACACTACTGGCTCATGTAATAGTGGATGAAAGTATACACATCTTGTTTATACCTTCATTTTTTAAGTAATTAGAAACATTAAATTATCATCATGTGGGTCAAAAGCGTTGGAATGAATTGTAATTTATTAAATGTACTTGGGATGTTTTTTATATATATCAGTTCAGAACTTAACATAAAAACTATTCAGGCTTGTGGGTTTTGTTCCAGTAGGTTGGAGAGCTTTGTTTTTGTTGAAAATTTAAAACCAAGCACATGCAAAGAATGCTTGATTGTGTTGTTGTGGGACCATCCTTATTTTGGAAGCATATTTAAACCTTATAGTTTTAGCTAGGTGAACACTAGGTTTGAGAATGAATAATGAATCATTAGTTGATTATAGATTTTTTCTTATATATTTGAAATATAAAATTTAAAAACCACCTAGAGATTGTTAGTTTATTAAAGTTGTCTTATGTCAGTTTGTACATCTCTATATCTTGTTGCAAAAACAAGGGTAATGTTTATTTTTTGAGATATTAGTGAATTCTAAATAAGTGAAAGATGCTTCTTAGCATAATACAACACAAAATTTTCTACTACAAGTTAAATGGAGGAAAAAGAAAATAATTTGATCATATGTTGCCCAAGTCTCTGATTAGATGTTTATAGTCTTCATTAGTTTTTAATTAATTTGTAGACATATTTCTGAAAACAAGCCAGAAATAAAATAGGCCATGAGGAACTTTTAAATGAACATATATTTGATGATGTATACATCATTTTGGAGTTGATTTTCAGTATATAAAGATACAGCTTAACACCATCTTAATGGTTTTTTCGTTGGTTATTAACTTCTGATTATTGAGTAAACTAAGAAGTCTCTTTTGTTATCTAGTGCAGGATCTTTGTTTTTGTGTTCCGTTTAGAGACCAATTGTTGGAGTATTATAGCCACAATAAGCCAACAAGGGAAACATAGGAGAATCTTCTAACATGCTTGACATATCTCTTTATGCAGATCAATAAATTCATTGGTTTTTTTAGAGTATTATTAGGAAGATGGAGTTCAAAAATTGCTTTGAATGGATAGATAGTAGTGTGAATAAAATTTTAGCATTTTTTTTTGAGCAATGTGTCTCTACATATAAATTGACAGCTCAAATATTTTGACTTTCCTTATACTAGAAAGTGAAATCATAAAGGCCATTTTAAAATACTGCTTACTGGAACAGGCTTGTTTCTTGCCCAACCTTTTTATCTAGAGAGTATATAAATAGTTCTGATTTTATCAAAGGAGATAGAAGACCCTTTAGAATAGGGAAGTGGAATGATTGGAGAAGCTTCATTGTCTCTATTTCAACATTTTTTATTTGGCAACGTACCGATTCGTATTTTACTGTGTTATTATTTATCCTTTTCTTTTCAATCGCAATTGCCTTATACTATATGGGCTTATTATTTGTTATATGTTGTGGTTTCTCTATTTCAACCAATTGGTTACGAATTGAGATTAGCTAGATAGAGAGCCATTGCACATCCCTAGATAAAATCAATCAGGAATAGAACTATTAGTAGTGATTGTTAAGAACATCCATAACAAGGGCATACTTGTTTGTTTTTTTTTGAATTCTATATTCATGTATATCATAGTGTAGTGTCCCCATCCTTAACTTGTGCCTGGATCACCGCCATGAGTTTGTCTTGTAGGGTAATTTACTGCCAAAGAGAAAAATATTTTGGTGGTTTTCTGCTGTGAATTGACTATTCCCCTTATGGGTCTAATCACTTTCCATGTTGTCAGTTTGCAGACTCCAATTCTTGTAGTTCATTTTCTTGCTATTTGGGAAATTTGACAGCTCAGCTATATAAATTTATGATCAATCAGAAATAAAGTCATTAAAGATCCTTACATATATGATCCACCAAAACAAAAGAGGCATTGTTGATTATCCTTGTAAGTCCATCCATAACAAGGCCATACTTGGGTACTTTACCGTGTAGCCAATTTTGCATTTATTTGGCACTTCTGACCGTTAACTAAGCGCTGCTGGTAACTTGTAAACACTAAAAGAGGTTGCTGCTGCAAATTGAATATTTCCCTGGGCTCTTCAATCTTGTCTCACTAAAAAAATTCTTGGTTATCTATGTGCTTAGCAGTCAACATTCCTATGTTGTCGTTAGGCTCTATGCCTGCTTTTGAACTTCCTTGTTGCCTGATCATTACCTAGAATTGGTCCTTAAGCCTAGTAGACTCCATTAGTCTCTTTCTATGTTTCTCACATTCTATTATTTTTGTGTATACCGATCTGGCTTACTCCTCTCAGCGCAAAACATCTTACTCATTAGTGGGGCCAACTATCTCCTTTTTGAAGGGGCCTAAGAGAGTCAACTACCCTCAATCAGTTGTGGTGCTCAACATTCTGCTTTCTTTAACCTTGGATCCCTCGACCTAGTATGCAATCTCAGAAGCTACAAGAAGAAAAACTCATCATAGCATACAGAGATTGTTAGGCATAGCCTTATCATCATAATAAAAATAGTGTCTAGCCTGATAGTAATAATCATTCCATAGTAGGCTAGCACCACTTTTTTATTTCCTATCTGTAAACCTTGGGGATTTTGAACAAAGAGGCGTACATAAGAGTGGCAGTGTTGCCACATTACAATAAATTAAGATTTTCATTCTTCCATGACACCTTGCATAAAATTTATAATCTATATTTAAACATGTTCTGTATCAAAAAAAAATTAGTCACATTGTAGACAACTTGAAGTTGATAAGTGTTATCTTCTTCATTGCTTTTTTTCCTATTTAGGTCATGATCCCCCGTTTATCTTGTTTCCTCTTTAGGTCTTTCACTTAAAAAAATTGCATTGCAAGAGATGCTGAATTGGGCATCCAAACTTTGGCTGATCGTTTCTTTCATATGTCCTTGTGCAACTATACCATGCATAATTCCATTAGCTTCAAGGGATCAAAAAGTGGTTTACTACACAACTTATTTAAGATCAAATAAGTTAAGCTTGAGATGGTTATTAGAGTTTGTAACAGTCCATTTGCCAAAGATTATGTAGTGCTTTAATAGAATTAATTACACCTTGTTTGTCATTTAGCTGATAAGATAGATTATCGAACTACTTACTTACTCCATAAGAATTGTACTTTTATTGACATCTTGGAAGACTCTGAACATTTTTGGTTGATATTGAAAACTTGTCACTTGCAACCTTTTTCTATAACTTTTCAGATGTGTTTTGGATTAGATAGCATTCAGTCTCAAAACCACCATAGAGATCAAGCAGTCACAACTATCATTTTGGTTTCAAAAAACCTTAAAATGTCTTTTACTCATTTGGTAAAAATGAAAGTGTCAATTTTCCCCGAATCTACCATACCCATGTGAGTTAAAGAATACTCTCACAAAACTGAAAGACATTGTAAGAGAAAAAAGATTTTATGTTGTAATACATGTATTATATGTGTGCTAGATCACTCATTGTATTGAGCAACAGTGTAGGGAAGACACCTTCTAGAGAATTGGCTGAAAAATTAATTTTGGATTGTCATTTTCTCAAAATTTATGATGGTTTTATTAATTTTGGTACTTTTGTTGTGGCCTCATGTTTCAAATGCACTATTTATATCTTTGAGAAGTCATACTTGTTCACCAGTCCAAATCATATCTAGTTATCATTTGTTGAAAATCAAGGAACTGTTGAAATGCACAAGACAACTGAGAAGGGGGGTGAATTAGTTGTATCAAATTACTTTGATTATAAGCTTAATCAATTCCAGTTTATCTTCAATTTGTTATTAAATGTGATCATGAAATGAAAATAACATAAAGCAAACACCAGAGACACCAAATTTACATGGAAAACCCAATGAGGGAAAAACCATGGTGAGGATTAACTCACGATATAGTAGTAATGCAATACCAAATACAAAGGCTCACTACCCAGATTAAGGGCTCACTACCTTAAGAAGGACTCACTATCTAGAAAGAGGCTCAGTGCCTACAAAAAATTACAAATAAATAAATAAAGATCCACCACATGGGTTCCACACACTTCACAACTTGATTAGAAGATTGTAGACACGATCAACTTATTGCTTTTAGGAATCTAACACAATAGTCAAAGGTATCCTTTGGAAGGTTCTTAGTGAATATGTCAACAATTTGTTCCTTGGTAGATACATATTCAAGTCTAACTTCATTCTACAATACCTTCTCCCTCAAGAAGTGATACTTGATAGATATGTTCTTTTTTTTAGAATGCATCACTGGATTCTTTGAAATGTTTATAGAACTTGTATTTTCACAAAATATAGAGATAGGTTCATCGATCACCACACCTATGTCCATCAAGGTTTGCTTCATCCAAAGTAGATGTGTACAACATGATGTTGTTGCAATATACTCTGCTTCTATAATGGATAAGGAAACTAAATCTTATTTCTTGCTCAACCATAAAACTAATCTTTCTTCAAGGAAGAATGCACCAACACTTGTACTCTTGCAGCCATCTACATAGCCAACCCAATCTGGATCAGTTTAGGAATTCAATATAAAATCATTATCCTTCGAATACCATAGCCCATGATTTGGAGTTCCTATAAGATATATGAATATCCTCTTCATAGTTGTAGCATGTTCTTCCTTAGGTTCTTCTTGAAATCTTGACACTAAACATATTGCATGCATGATGTTTGGTCTATTAGCAATAAGATACAACAGTCCACCAATCATTGATATGCACATGCTCTGATCAAATTGAGTAGATTCATCATCCTTAGTCATCTTGCATCTGGTTACCATAGGGGTACAAACTGTTTTGGAATCATCCATTTCAAACTTCTTTAACAATTCCATAACATACTTAGATTGGCCAAAGAATATCCTTTTGTTAGTTTTATTTACCTGAAGTCCAAGGAAGAAATTCAATTTACCAATCATATAAATTTCAAATTATTTTTGCATCTCTTTAGCAAATTTCTTACACATACCTTCATTTCTACCAAAGATGATGTCATCAACATATACCACAATTATCAACATTTTTTTTTTCTCAACCTTGAAGTAGAGATTGATGTATGTAGACACTTTGTTCAATCCTTGTTTTGTCAAGTATCTATCCAATCTAGCATACTAAGATCTGGGATCTTGCTCAAGTCCATATAATGCCTTCTTAAACTTACAAACCATGTGTGGTTTGTCCCATAGTTGAAAGCCTTCTGGTTGCTCCATATATGCTTCTTCTTCTAGTTCTCCATTCAAAAATATAGACTTGACATCCATTTGATATAGTTTGAAGTCTTTATGAGCTAAAAATGTGAGGAACATCTGAATGGCCTCCATTCTTGCTACATGTGCAAAAGTTTCTGCAAAATCTAGTCATTCAACGTGTGAATATCCGTTTCATACAAGTCTTTCTTTATTCCTTACCACTTCACCATCTTCATTTAGCTTGTTTCTGAATACCCATTTTGAACCAATTACATTTTTGTTTGTGGGTCTAGGGACTAGTTCCCATGTCTCATTCTTCAATCTCTACTGTAGTTCTTCTTTCATTGCATGTTTCACTCACAGTCTTTCATTCTATCTTAGAATGTAAACACAAGTTTACCTCAACTAATTTTCTTCTTGTCTTCACTCCTTCACTTATGTCTCCAATTATCTATCCATCCAGATGATTTCTCTATACATATTTAGGAGTCTTAGGTGTAGGTTTTGGAATTTCTTCTTCATCACTTTGTTATTTCTCTTCCTTTTATTCTTCTTGTGCTTTCCCACAAATAGGATCATCATGTTCAACTTCATTTATTTCCACAAGTCTAAACATAGCTTCATCAACCTTTACATTAGCACTTTCAATGAGTTTTCTCAACCTCTTATTAAAGCATTTGTATGCCTTGCTTCTATTTGAATATCCAAGGAAAATTCATTCATCACATCTAGCATCAAACTTTCCAATATTTTAATCATCTCTTCTAATGTAGCATCTACTTCCAATACCTTAAATTATTTAACAATAGGAGTCTTACCAGTCCATAACTCATAATGAGTTTTAGTGTTGTTACCTCTGATTTGAACTATGTTAAGAATGTGGATAGTAGTGTGGATTGCTTCTCTCCAAAACACATGAGGAACATTTGTTTTTTTCATCATTGTTCTAGCAGCCTCTTGAATAGTTTGGTTCTTTCTTTCCACAACTCCATTTTGCTAAGGGGTTCTAGGAGCAAAATAATGTCTCTTTATGCCATCTTCTTCACATAATGAATTGAACTCACCAGATGTAAATTCTCCACCTCTATCAAACCTTAAGCATTTAATTCTTAGGTTTTCCTCATTTTCTACTCGTGCTTTAAACACCTTGAATCTATTAATATCTTGAGCCTTTTCTCTAAGAAATGTAACCCATGTCATCCTAGAGAAATCATCAATTAAGAGCATAAAGTACCTGTCACCATTCAGACTTCCTATTCTTGTAAGACCATAGAGGTCTATATGGATTAATTCCAACATTCTGATAGATTAATGTTCCTTTCCTTCAAAATTGTTTCTTGTTTTTTTTCCAAACTAGACAATTCTACAAATTGAATTCAAAGTCTTTGTGATTCTAAGCAGATCTCTCACAACCCCCTAGAACTAATCCTGATGAGATTATCAAAATTAACATGTCCCATCCTCCACTACTAGATCCAACTCTTATTAATCTGAGAAAAAAAAATTGACAATCACCACCCTTAAGTTGATAGATGTTTTCATGAGTTCTTCTTTCTGCTGCTACCAAAGTTATAGATCCTTTTTTGATCTCACAAGATTATCCTAAAACACAACCTTAAAACCTTTGCTGCACATTTTTCCAACACTTAAGAGATTATTCCTTAAACCCTTTACATAATAGACATTATCAGTATTATGTTTTCCATTAAAACTAATTGTTCCTTTATCAACAATCTTAGCACCAAAGTCATCTCCAAACATAACTATTCCCCTATCATACTTTTCAAGTTTAGTGAAGGGTGATCCCAGAATACTGATTTACAAATTTTGGGCAAACTGAACACTAAACTGATTATTTTTAACTAAATATTCACTTTCGAGCTTCTATAGTGGCTAAACCGTGAGGAATTTGAAGATGATGCAAACTAGTGATTTGTGAAATTTTGTCTATAGATTCTAAATATAATTTTTTCAAAAAAATGGGAATCAGATTGCACTCTTTTTCCATCTCCTTCGAAAACTCGTTTTTATCAATAAACAACAATTTTAAAGAGTGATGCTCACCATATACAATATAACTCTTTTTATATGAAGGATAATTTTTTTTTTTTTTTTAATTTAGATTTTTAACTATGATATCTAACTAGTTCAATTGGTTTCATCATGTTTCATTAAATATTTTTTCCTTAATCAAGTTTTGAATTCAAACCAATTACAATTCAAACATAGGTGGACTGCATACAACACAAAAAAATTTGTATCTATCAAAATTCAAAAAAAAATTAATGGATAAAGGACATCAATTCCCAACTTGAACATATTTTCCAAAATTTTATTTTGATAATCTCCTATTTTCCCACATGTGCAGAACAAAGAGCTTGATTTTTAGTGAAAAACCCACATTAACAAGAAATAAAAAATAAATATAATAATCAAATTAAATTTAGTTAAAATTATACTGTTTTGGAAGCTTATAGTAAGGACTACATACTTACAAAAGTTAAATTTTAAATGAATTCATTTGATCCCCCAAAATGTAAATCAAAAGTTGTTTCTTATCAACATTTTGATAGGTGTAAAGGAGACTCCCTTATAGGTATGGTTTAAAACTAGTAGGGTTCTATCCACGCAGGCTTGTTCTAATGTGGTTTGATCAAACCCTCTTCAATTGGAATCCTTTAAATGAAAATTTACAAGGTTTAAATGATTATATTTTATAAAAATATATGGTTTCAGCAAAAATCAGGATCTTCTAGAAAGTGTAAACCACTATTGTGGCAACACCCTGAACTTACTCTTATCTCTAGTCATATGATTTTAACATCCACTATCAATTACCCGAAATTCTTCATCTTTTCTAGCATGAAAAGAAGTCACCAGAGTACCTTATGTTTCATCCTTGTTCTCTGGACCAAATTGCTTTGCACATCTTCTAGGGTTAGAAGATACAACTTTATTTTCTAGAGCTATAAATAAGCATTCATCCTTATCCTCCTTGGTTAGACTCATCATCAAAAATTCCTGCATCTTCTTTGACATAATAAAACTTCTTGAACTTATTATCCTTTTTATCTTTCTAATCCTCATTCCTCTTGTGTGTAGTTCTATTAAGACATCTTGATGCATAATGACCAATATTTCCACAACTAGAACACTGAAAAAGAAACTTACCTTTGTATTTACCAGTACCTTTCTTCAATCTCATTGTGAAATTTTCTTCAAAATATTTTGTATCATCGTTATCGAAGTCATCTCTTATCATCATTTCATTAAAATTTGTTTCAATATTATCCTTCTCTCTTGCAAATTTTCTCATCTCGAATGCAGTCAAGAAACCAAATAAATGCTCCTTAGTAAATTTCTTTTGATCATATGATTCTTCAAGAGAAAATACTTTTTCAATATAGTTGTCTGGTAGGGTCATCAAGATCTTCTCAATTATATCTTCATCTGACATGGTACCAAGTTGATTGTTGATTTCAGTTTCTCTAAGTTCAATTCTCTGATAATAGCTTGTAATATCTTCTTCGTCTTCCATTCTCAAGTTCTCAAATTTTCGTTTAGTAGTTATTTTCCTTGACAATTTTACTCTATCATTCCCTTCATAAATGTCTTTCAATTTTTCCCATACTTCATGAGCAGTAGCTAGAGATATAACTTTTTTCTTTTAGTTTAGATAGATCACTAAAGATAGCATACTTTGCCCTTTCATTCTCCTCATAAGCTACAATCTCATCAGCTAAGGAAGGACCAATTGTGGGTTTAGCATACTTTGTCTCCACATCTTGCCAGGTCTTGAAACCAATTGAAACAAAATAACTTCTCGTCTATTATTTTCAGTCAGTGTACTCAGCTCCATCAAAAATAGGAATCTACAACTTGTGCGCCATATGATCTACCTCAATTGGTTAAGCTTTTCAGTGAGGAAACAAAGCCTTGATACCTATTGTTGAAATGCACAAGAGAACAGAGAGGGGGATGAATCAATTGTATCAAATTTCTTTACTTCTAAGCTTAATCAATTCCACTTTATCTTCAATCTGTTATTAAGTGTGATCATGAAATTGAAATAATAAAAAGAAAACACCAGATGCACTAGATTTACATGGAAAACTGAATGAGGGGAAAAACACAATGACAATTAACTCACAATATATTAGTAATGCAATACAAGATACAAAGGCTCACTTTCAAAGGACTCACTACCCAAATACAAAGGCTCACTACCCAGATTAAGGGCTCACTACCTCAAGAAGGACTCAATATCGATAAAGAGGCTCACTATCTATAGAAAATGAAAAAGAGATAAATAAAGATCCACCGCGAAGGTTCTACACACTTTGCAACTTGATCAGAAAATTGTAGACACCATCAGCTTACTGCTTTCAGGAATCTAACACAATAATGTATTGTTGCTCCAATTCACTCTTACACACTCTTCTTTTTGTAATTGTTCGCACACCTCACTTACTTTCTCAATCAAATGATGTATGGATGATTAATTTTTCTACAACTTGATTTTCTTTTATACCATCTTCAATCCTAGAAATATTCTCCATGTTCGGCTATACAACATTTACAAATATAAACTAGGTCGGTTACTTAATATTCTCATGGTGGATAAAAATTAGAGAGGACAAATTACATGCTTACTTTAGGACCTAAACAACATCTTGGATCAATCACACACTTCCTCAAATTCAATACAAATCTTAGTGTAACGTGTAGACACCAGGTCCGTCAAACATAACAAAAACACCAATGATCTTTGAAGTACACTCATATCTAGCAATATGATAACACATGGATCATTTAACACACTTAACCAAACATATTTCCATATTTTTGAATTCCTTAGATACATCCGTAATAAATACATCAAACTTCATTCATAGAGAACTCTTCAACAATTCAACCAGGCCAAACAACAAAACACAGGAGCTCTGGAGAAGGTCTTCCAGAGTGCCAAATCACAAGAAAGTTTTTCAAAACATAGAAACCATCATAAAGAATCATCTCTTAGATCCACAAGATCTGAAGTAAAATAACAAAAGACTACAGAGCCAAAACATCTCTCCCAGTGCAAAAAAAAGTAATTCTACCAAACCAGTTCACACATCGGTGAACTTGTCTTTTACTCTCCATCAAACTAGAAGCTAAAACTTGAGATATGTTATCCATTGAAGCTCATGTAAGTACTTAAAAATCCACACAATCATAGGATCAACATAGAGAAAATGTAGAGCACAATACCAAAGCACACTCAACACTACTTTCATTATTTCTCAAATTTTCTCAAAAGAACTTGGAAAAAACACATCTACAACTTCATAAATATAGCTCCATGTACTCTAAGAGCTTCTGCAGTATCTCGCCTATATGAATTTCATCTGCAATCAACCCGAACTATGTTGACAACAATGACAACATTAATGAAAACACCACCAACACATTCATACTTTCAATGGGAACAACTAGGAATTGCACCTTAAACCATCCATGCTCACTTATATGTGCCATGTCAGTGAACCACCAATCCCTTTGAATTTTTTGTTCCCTTTGTAGGTGATACTTTCCAAAGTGTGGATCAATATGAATTGTCTGAAAAAATGAAAATGTGGGTTGAATGAGGATAAAGAAAAAACTATGGAAATGTTTAATTTTAAAAATCAAAGTGTCTTAGTTGGTGGTCCATAGAAGTCTCATCTTGGAACAGTGCTCATTATCACCACTTACTTGAATTTTTTTTTTAAATACCTTAGGAAGTGTTCCTTGATTAAGAACTAGTAATCAGACAAGAACAAGGATGTCATGTCTCAGCAAACTCACCATAAGAAAAGATCTAATTACCTATAGTTGTGCCACTCTTCTCCAAACAAAAACCATCTTCTCATTAACTTTTTGACTTATTTTCTTTCTCTTCCCAACCCCATTTATCTAAGACTTAATCAATCAATCACATCAGGCACAACTAGATTGTAATTTCCACCTACATATGGATATGTTTTATGTTACACATTCACATATTGTCAAAGGTAAAACGAAACTTCATCAACTAAACAATAATTCTTCAATTGAAGATCTAGCCATACTAGTTACAAGGCCTAGCTAATTCTACCTGGGGTTATTACAATCTAAAGGCCCAACTATCAGTCCATGATCATAGGAAATTGTTCCTAAATTGGGGCCAGTTGATTGGTATGTCCACACCTCAATTAGCGGAGTTAACTAATAGGCGCCAAATAGTTAACACCCCTCCATTTTTCTTTCTGGACTAGACAATGTGTCCTTGTTTTTCTTTGATTTGTGTTTTTGGATATTCAGATACTATATTATGTGTGTGTTATTTGATTGCTATTTGTAGTGCGACGAACTATTTTATGTGATGTGATGTGGCTTATTTGATGTTTTATTTTACATGCTTTAATTAGTGTAATGATGTTAGTGATATAACATATGATTGCATATGAGATTATTGAGTATGATGGAAATGTCAATTATGATGATTGTATTGGTGAAGGGGATGGGTTCAGATCACTTGTTTGGGAGTGCCCTATGATTATGTGATTTCCTCTTCACAGTGTGTATTTTATGCTCCTTATATATGTATGATGTTGGTTACTATGTTTTTAGGTTTGTAGGTACATGACATCAACTCCACCTGGTTTCATAGGTTTGAGCATGTCGATCCAATGGTTAAGTTAAATGAGAGATAGTAGCCAGGTAACTTTTTTCAAATGTACACCCTAGCCATAGTGTGTCGTCAGTTCTATCTATTGAGTCGTTGATTGCCATGTTTTAATGTTATCTTATTTTGAAAGGTTCTTGTTCATGAAATTAATATTTAGAATTATTGCATTAAATTATGTTGATTGTTATTAAATTAAAATTATGCATTGTTGATAGAAGTTATTCTTTAAATTAATTAATTGAATTAAATTTATTTAATTAATTGAATTAAATTTATTTAATTAATTAAATTTAATTCATTTTGGAATTTTATTTCAATTAAGTGGGAATTAAATTAGAATTCGGAAATATTAAATTAAATAGAAATTAATTTTTGGTTGTTAGAAGATATTTTAGTTTTGCCAACATGTTGGAGTTGAATTAATTAGAAAGAGTTTGTTGAAAATTCATTCATGGGAGAGAATTTTAGAAATTGAAAAGAAAGAGGAAAGTTTACTCATGGGAATGTGAGGATATTTTGGAGAGGGAAAGCTATTTTCAGAAGAAGATATTTTGGGAAAAAATACACAGAGGTTTTTTGTTCGGGGGGAATTATTGGCTGTGGAATTACATTGGAATTGTTTTGGTAAACCTTCTTGTGTTTGTTGGTTGCTTTCTTGGCTGGAATCACTGTACTGTTGAAGAGAAATCATGGAAGCTTTGGAGGAGGCTCTGCATCAAAATTTATATTTCCTAAAGCTTCTTGACTCAGGTTTTATTTTGTGTTTTTGTTTTGTTCTTGGTTTTATTTTAAAATTTTAGTGATTAAATATTTGTTGTTAAATCTATTTAGAAAAAGAATTTGTTGTTAGAAGAAAGAAAATAAATAAATAAAATTAAAAGCTTATGTTTTTTCCTCTGAAATTTCTTCAGGGAAATTAAGAAACCTTTATTGAATTTAGTTTATTTGAGGAAAATGTTAGTTCTTTATTAAATCAAATTTATGGGTAAAACAACACTTAGATTTTTTTTAGAAAATATCAATCTCTGTAGAAAAAAAAAGAATTTATTTCCAAAAACCTCTATAGAAATTAAGGTGGAAAAACTTAGAGGATTTCCTTGTTGAAAGTTTCTGGTTGTAACCTAGATTCCTCTTATTTCTTGTTCTTTTAGTGTCTACGAATTTGAGAAAAATTGATTAAAAGAATTAGTTTTGAACCTCTGTGAATTTTGGCTGTTTTCTGGAAAAATTGCATAATTTCACCTAAAGTTAATGCTTTCACAAAATTTCTCCAATTTTGTTTATTATGTTAAATTCGTTTCTTTATATATATATGTGTGTGTGTGTGTGTGTGTGTTTATACATATATATATTATATATATACATACAAGATTTATTTTGTTAAATATTGTTTAAATTCTATTAACACCGCTGTACGGATTGGTAAATGCGAATGAATATTAAAAATAAAATTTAAGGGAAACGAACTCAATCTCATTCACTGCTATATTTTTTTTGAAATAGTGTTTGGTGGGGGTGCTATGCACACCCCACCACCCCCTTTGCTTTGAGGGTGCGACTGTGTCATGGACATCGCCCTCCACTAAGTGGAGGGAACACTGCCTTGAGGCAGCACAACCCACTTTGGGGAGGCCGCGCCATGGAGTGGGGTGGGTTTTTAGCTATAGCCGACCCCTCCCCAATGAAATAAAAGGTTTTTTTTTATAATATTTGTTTTCTTTCAAACCTACGAACAATTCCACTCATCTCCAAAAGAAATTCGGAATTAAATATTATTTAAAGTCAATAATAAATATATATTAAATATATATATATACATTTATATATAATGTATATATGTATATTTTAATATGTATTTTATGAAATATTAATAATAGAGATTTAAATATATTTGAAAACATCGAATGGATACTATGTAAAAGATAGTAGATATTATAATGAATATATATACAATTAAATATATGGATATATTTAATGTATATATTACATGAGTAGTTTCTATTGGGAGTATATGCAAAATTTTATGTTGTTTTATTTAGATGTGTTTAAATGAGTTTTGCATGGAGATTTTAAAAGATAAGATTTGAATGCATGGTCAAATAGATGTGGAAAAAGATATTTTAAATTGAAGATATTACATTATTTAAATAGAAAATTGAAAGAGATATAGGTTTTGGATAGAAAATCGAAAAGATTATTTGGAATAGTTTTATGTTGTATTAAAAGTAAATTAAGGAATTGTTTATATTGATGAGGCAATTAATTATTTTTATTTAGTTAGTTCTATTAGAGCAATTAAATCATTGTGATTGGAATATAAAAGAGATATGGATTTAGTATATCCAAAAATAGTAATATCCTCGTGATTATCTTTTTGATTTATTTTCCTTGTATTTCACAAAGGGATGTGAGTTTAAATTGTTTAAGATTCCCTATTATGAAAATGGAAAAAGGGTTATATGATTATTTGAGTTAACCCAATTATTGTGTCTTTGAATTTTTCAATGCTACCTATTGATTGAGGATGGATTTAAGAAATACAAATATTAGATTTGATTAATGTCGTGAATTACTTTTGTAACTTCTTCTTCAAGTTGTATTTTCGAAATGGGATTAAGTGTTAGTCCAAAATTGTAAGTCTTCTAGAGGATCTTAGAGGATGAGGGTTGTCAATTCTTTATGTCAACCGGTTGTTTTTTCCCTTGGGTAGTGCATGGTGTCCTTTCTGTAATTTACCCAGTTTCCTTGAACGGGGATGTTTTGTGCCTGCTATGAAAGTTGTTGACTATGTGTTTTGTTGCCTCCAAGATGTTTGGAGTTAGTTCTATTATTTGTTTCCTCCTTCAGATGGAGTGGTTATGATGCCTAAATTGTATGCATTTGTGATTCCTAGGGTGATTAGTTTGTTTGTGTGTTGTCAAATAGAAGAGTGGCTTCCATTAGGGGCCGAAGCCTAAAGAGGTAAGACCGGGTAACCTTTGGAAGTATTTTAATCAAGTGATAACTAAATTAATGTACTTAGATGATTAGGATGCATTTCACACTAAACAAGATAATTTAGCCTCACTCATAGACACAAGGGCTCATTTAGACTTGGGATGAGTGGGAAGGCCTAAAATGGCATGGTCATCTATCTTGTCCTTATGAGAGGTATTTGATTTTGCATGATTGAGCATGAGGGCCAGGGTTCGGTTGAGGTCACTAGGAAATTTGGAGCCTATGAAGAATGCCCAGAGGAGATCTCATGACAAACTATGAGATGACACTCTGTCTAGGACAACAGTTGTTAATTTTATTATGTGTATGGTTCTCTAAACATACTTGATCTATTTTATGTCTTAAAGCAATGTGACCTATTTTAGTGATGTGTGAGTTGTACTTGTTTAGTTCATTTGTTTGGTTGTGTCAATATGAGTCAGTATGAGTCTGCCTATGGTTAGAGGTTGTAGATCTTTGTCCATATTATGTTGTTACTATCTCCTAGCATGGGGGATGGGCCTTTAGGTACCACTTCATTGGGTGGAACATGCACCATACACCATTGGGTCCCCATTTATCTTCAGTACTTGGTGGCGAGACATCGAGTTGGACAGCTCGCGGGTTCTTTTTTTAAATTCAAGCATTGTAATATTTATATTTGTATAATCTATTTACCCCTCTTGTATTGACGAGGTGGAATTATGTAATTGTAATACATTTTTACTATTGTCTCATTCTGGGAATGAGTGATGTAACTATTTGATTAAAATCTTTATGAAATTGTATCTTAGATGTTTATCTTATTATGTTATGATGCATCCTTATGTTGTATGATGCATATTTCATAAATTTATTTAATGCTATGGTTATATGTAAGATGTATGTGTGGGGTTAAGTAATCACAACCTTATAGCCTTAGAGATTGTTAATTAGTAAGTGAATTTGTATGTTAATTATGCTTTATTAAAAAAAATTGGTTCGCTTAAGTTGTTAATTACAACTTCCTTTAGGGTTACTTGGTGGGGCATTACAGAATATTCAACTTGTACTTAACTAGAAGATGCAAATATTCAATCATTGCTCCACTGGAGGATACAAGAGTTAGCTAGGTTATTCTTAAAATACTACATAGATCTTGAACTAAAAATTGAAAGTAACTAGCCTATCTAATAACTAGTCTTGTGTTGAGAGTCCATTTTGCTAAATAGTTAGGATTGAAAAACGGGAAATAATAAATTCTCCCTTCCTGAATTTGCTTTCCCTCAAGCAAAAAAATTTGGGTGATCTATACATGATGTGAGTCAATTTCCAAGTTGCATCCCACAACACTTTGTACTATGGCTACTTGTTTTACCTTATTTTTAGACTCACTAATTTTGTTCTTTCTTGTCTTGGGAATTCCTTCCAATAACTCAATGAATTGAACATGTTTACCCAAGATTCTTAAGCACAATTCATCAAGTGGAGGAATCAAACTCATAATTTTAAAGTCTTCATGTTGCATAGGTGCTCATTCAATTAGAGAAGCAGATTTTCTACTTCTAGTAAGAAATCTTGAACTTGCTACACATAATAGTAAAATATTATTAAATTTATTTCATATTCCTTTCACTCCTAATGATTCTTGTACCCCAAAAGAACATGAAATCCATCTAATTTTAACATTTAGATTGATCACACTTTTGTTGTATATTGGGTAAATACATAATATTTTCTTTTCAAATGACAATAATTGATAAAATCAAGTATTTAAATAATAGAAATTGTAGACACTAAAATTTTTCCAAGGCTCGTGACTCTAATTCCCTTCATAATTCTTTCATCCTTTTCCCTTTCGTTTTTCATAATTAAATAATGTTAATTATTTAATATATCCTTTATTAATTAAATAATTTCAATAACTCAATTAATTCATTCCCGTCTTTATTTCCCTTTGATTAATTAAATAAATTTTATTTATTTACTTACGTCACTAACTAAACCCATCTTCTTTCCAATATTAGATAAATGACAATTTATTTAATCCCACGCTACTTTCCACTATAGTTAAATAATTGTTTTAGTTATTTAACTATTTGTTAGCTAGCTTGTTCGCTCTTTTTAATTAAATAAATCTTTATTTATTTAATTAGATTCTATATCTTGTTTTGAACTAAAAATCATTATTTAATTAAAAATTGTGATTCTTTCCTTATTATCCATAATTAAATAATTGTTTTAATTATTTAATTGGAATTTTCCTCTTCTTAATTAAATAAATCTTTATTTATTTAATTAGATTTCATATCTTGATTTTCTGAATTAAAATCATGATTTAATTCAAAAATATCATTCTTCCCTTATCACAATCTTCTAAAATTAAATAGTTTCTTTATTATTTAATTGGTCATTAGTCACTAAAATGGAAAAAGATTTGATTTCTTTCATCGCCTTTTATGTATCTTCTACATCCAATCTTTATCCCTCTGTGTCTCAACTAACCTCAACCATTGATTAAATTGTCTTTTAATTTAATCTCAACCATTTGTGTGTTATAATTCAACTCTAACCCTATTCCAACATATCTTTTAATTCTGACCATCGATTAATTGTTGTTCAAATCTTGTCCTTTCATTTGAAATCATTTTTTTCCTATAAAGAGACTTTACCATTCTCATTTCAAACCCTACCCAAAAATCTTTGGAATTTTTGAGAGCTTAGTGCATTCAAGTTATCTTCAATATTTTGCTTTATCTTTACATCATAATTGCATTCTTAATAAAAATTTGAGGGCAATAATACAACACAATAGAGAAGGGCTACAAAGGTTAGACAATGGATGCATGAAACAAATTATATTGTTCTATTTTCTTTTGTGTGTCCTTTTCTCTTTGTAGTTGATTAGGATTTTTATTCTGACTAATTATTTTCATTTTTTAATTTGAAAGCTAAAAACTGCCTAATTACATTGGTGGGAATTTTAGATCATGCACATTGTTTGCAAGAAGTGAATTTGACTATGGGTGTTTTAAAACATGGCAAGGATAGATACTATGGGCGTTTGGATTTCCAACTGACTATTTTTGTTTTGCAGAGAATCCGGTTTATTTGAAGCTTCATTGCCTAAATAATTGGCTTAGTAAATCAATTTCACTACACTTCTGTTTGTCCATATATATCTTAAACTGTGGGATTTTAGTAATGGTATTTTTTTTCTTACTATTCCCACTTAGGCATGCCTGATTTTAGTAGATATTGTGAAGTCTTACACCTTTGTTTGCTTTCTTTTGTCTTTTGTCTATGTCCATCACAACATATGCCCTAGAGATTATTAATTTAGATTTTCAATTAATTTAGATTTTTAATTAGTTTGTTAATTTAAATTTTTAATTAGTTGGTTAACTTAGATCTTTTTTAATTTATATTTTTAATTAATAATGTTAGATTAATTTTATTTCTACTTTAACTTTTAGTTTTGGAGACTAATATTTGTTAATTTGGTTTTTATAGGTTCGTTTGTCCAAGATTTAAATCCAAAACCATTGATTGTGGAAGCCTTGAATTGAAACTATAGAGAGGAAGGAGTTTCTAGGTGGACATGGTAAACCCGATCCGGAGAAGAGTGGTGGGTGGTCATGCAAAGATTTCAGAGAAGGGTAGCCTAGTGTGTAAGTACAACAATGAACCGTGAACCCTCAGACATAGCTAAGATAAGGGGGGGGGAGATCCCAAGTACGAGCCTTCTCCACCTATGCATGTGTTGAATGCTCATATGGGGAAATGCACAACTTGCTCCTTTTCCTATTCCCCTTCGTTGGGACGTGGTTGGGGTGTGGATATACCTACGTGCATTGTAGGTGATGGCTATCAGATTGGTGGGGAAGTGAACAGTACCCATGAAATCTGATGTAGGATGCTCGCTGAAGAATTGATTTAGAAATAGATTGTTTGTATTAGCATAGAAAAAAAATCATTTGGTACCTAAAATGAACAATTTCTTTCTGTGTTTGTTGCTTTTGCATGTTTATGTTTAAATCCAAAATTTAATAACAAAAGTATCCTTCCCCCTTTCACACTTTTGTGATCCCTAGTGCAAGAGAAATTGTTATTAAATTTAGAGGGTCTATCTCCCCACTTTGAAAGGAGGGAACGGACCAAACTGGTAATGAGCTAAATCCAAGCTACTCCCAAGTGGTATATGAATTTGAATGTTGCAAAAATATCTGCATTACAGGTGCTCCTACAGACAAGCAAGTGATTGTGATTCCCTCATTACCTGCATGGTGCATTAAAACCTGTAGAGTGTAACCTCAATAATTTGGGAAAACTCCTTATCAGAGATAATATTGCCTCTTTTCTGGCCACCTAAATAGGTGCACTAATTAAAAAACCATTTGTTTAAAATTGTCAAAAATGTTCTATCTATTGGTGTAGGAGGTTGGACCTCAGAAGTCATCCCACATACTTAAGGTTCTTAGTAGAGATGAAGATTTTTTCATTGGAGATTCATGAGAATTCAAAGCTTGGATGACTTGAAGAAGTTACTATTGTGAAGGGGACCCGTTGTGGTCAATCTTCTAATCATCTTCTCTGAATAAATGCAACTAGAGAAATCCAAGTGGGAATCCAATGGATATTCTCATTACTAGCCCTAGGATTATGATTGTCTATTTATTTTCAAACAATTTTATTGGCGTATCTTACATGTGTCTTTAGTGCGATCTAATCAAATAAAAACATCCAACATTCTATCCTAAACAAGTTGGAAACAAAAAATAGATAAATTCTCTTTTATAGTGCTCTCTGAATAAAAACTAGAGAAATTTTCTCAAACCGTGGATCATTTCATCTTTTAGCTAATCATTTAGTCTTCACAAATAGGACATACAATTTGCAAACTGTAGGTGCATCTTAGGGTCCATAATCATCTTCAGCTTAGGTGAGCTCTTAAGGAAATTACCCTTTACATGTTTTTAGAATAGGCCCACTTTCCACACTTTGTTAAACCCTTGCTTCAAGAAAGATTTGCCTTGGACTAGGTCATTTGTCACACTTTTTCCTTCTTGTCATTTTGGTTGATTCTTTTCCCAACACACAAGTCTAGTTTGGGGAAGTTCACTTTGATCGTTTTACTTGGTCCCACAAAGGTCTTTTGACAATTCAACACTGAAACATTGGTAAAACTTTGAGTGGTTAGATAACCTTTTCTTAAAATATCCTAAAATGTTGATAACCTTTAGAGTTTGCACATTGCATATAGAATGCTTCCATTAGATATCATTGACACCTTATTTTTAGGCATTTAGCATTGCATCCATTATTCCAAAAATCCAAAAAAATAGTTGTATTTCCTTAGGCATACCCTATTTTAAAAATCTAAAAATAAAAAAACATAGAATTAGTTCATTTCCACATCATTTGCATTACCCCCTTTTGTACAAATTTTACATGGTCAAAACTAGCTTGAAAAGAAAACAAAGAGATAGTATGGATGATCCACAAGACTTTATCAATCCATTCTCTAACCCTTCACAAGGGACTTCAAGACCTCACAAAACCTTATTGGACAAATTTTTCATTAGAGACCTCAGAGGACACATTCTAGTTGAAGACATTGAGGTTGCTGCTCAAGATCCATATTCTACCTCTTTCATAGATGAATACTTGGCACATGACCCTCAACGCTATTTAGAAAATTTATTAATAGAAGGTGCCACATTACCTCCTATATTTGATATCTATAAATTACAAACTTCATATACCCAAGGAAACAACACAATAGTCTCTAGTGGTTCCATCCCTCAAGTAAACACATCTATACAATTTGGAGCATCTACACAAGCCACAAAAAAGGTCCACACATCACCCTTTGGTACATCAAACATGACACAAGGTCTTAACTTCAACATAGGGGCATCATTGTGAAATGCACTTAGCATCAATAACATAGGAGAAAGGCCCAAAGTTAACATGAACACGACAAATGCCACATCAAAACAACTAGTTCCAAACCATAAATAGGGGTTTCACAAATGGGACCTGTGCCTCTCATGCAATTTAGAAACCAACACAATCCCTTGCATAACACTCACATTCCCAACAAACCAACATAAAACTAAAACACATCCTCTCATATTCCAAACCAAAATCCATCGTACACATATACACTTAACCAAAATATGTCACCTAATGATGGAATCCAAATCACTTACATAGACACCAATAATCTAGCCAACACATCATTTACACAAGTGGATGTTTTGCAAATGAAATTGCAATCCCTTCAACAAAAAATGGATGATATGGCAATGTCTAGCAAAAAGACCTTTTCAACAAAAGACTTGTGTCCATTTCCCTTTGACAAAAGTTTACATATGCCACCCTTCCCAAATGGATATATCATACAAAACTTACATAAGTGTAATGGGAGGTGTAATCCAATTGAGCACATAAGGTAATTTTCCACAATGTGTATAGACATTGCATATGACCACACATACCTCATGAGACTTTTTCGATGAAGCCTTATTGTAATATCACTTGAATGGTGTTCTCAACTTCCACATGGCATAAGGTCATGGGGAAAAATTGTTGAAAAATTTGTTGAACATTTTTCCTTTAACATCGACAATGAAATCACAATAGCAACCTTATGTCACACTACACAAGATGAAGGAGATAAATTTATCACCTTCTTCCAAAGATGGAGGAATCTAGCTAGTTGATGTCTAGTGGAAATACCCAAGAAACAAAAGGTCACCATATTTCTAGAAAATATAAATCCAAAATTGAGAAGTGACTTAAGAGTACATTGGTTTACCTCCTTTTCTGAACTAGTAGAAAAGGGTATCATACTTGAAAAGACCCTCATAGACATAGGTGAAATCAAAATGCCAAATAAAAATATAAATGCCCAAAATGCTCCTTATGAAAAGAATAAGTATTGGTCCCGAAATAAGAACGTAACCAATCATGGAATTATCGATGCTAAAACTACACACACAATACCATTCATTACACTTTGTGGACACAAACCCTCTAACAACATGCCAAGAAATACTGATCAAACTGCTAATGCTATCAAGAACACACAATAATCAAGAACACAAAATAATTTCACAAAAAATGAATACACTCCCCTAGGGGAACCCATTGAATTAGTCTTTAAACAATTATTGTAACATAATGTCATACAAATTCTTGAGCCAAAACAATATGATCCTGGAAAATTTAAACCCTCCTAGTGGAATGACAATTCTTTTTGCAATTTCTGCTAAGCTAAGGGGCATAAGCTATCACAATGCTGATAGTTTAAAAAAAATTACAAGATCTTCTAGAAAATGGAACTATTAAAGTTAACGGACAAAAATAACCATCCTCAAACAGTGATAGAAAATTCTTCTTTGATCTGCTACTTGACCATGGAATAGAAAAATAATTCAGTTCAGGAAATAAGACTAGTGATAATATAGGAAATTATGCTAGTATCAAATATGACTACAACCACAATACCATCATAAACCACATTCGAGCTGCCTATGAACATGCCAACACCATTACCATCAAGAAACTTCCTGAATGTGATATCAATACACACCGAACTAAGGTAACCATTTAAGGTCCTTCATGAGAACAACCACAATAGTCCTCGAAGCCTCAATACAATTTACTTGACTAGTTGGGGAAGACCCCAACACAAATTTCTATCTTGGAACTATTGCGTATATCACCTAATCATCAAGTCATTCTAGACAAAGCTTTGCAAGGAATGACTATCCCCACTGATCTTGATGTCAATCATTTTAAGGAAATGGTAGGCTACCTAACTAATTCCCATCATGCTACTTTCTTTGAACAAGATTAATCAACTCATAAGATAAACCATAATGACGCATTGCACCTCAAAGTCTCTCTTCATAAAGAAAAAGTTAGATGAGTCTTGGTAGATGCACGAGCAGGGTTGAAAATTTACACTTTGTCACTGATTAAGGCATTAGGATTATCAGAAGCATGTATAGACACTACTAAGAGTATTGTCATTAAATCATGTGATGACAAAGAAAGGAGATCTAAAGCAGTCATAACACTTCCTATCGGAATTGGTCTTTCCATTATGGATACCACTTTCCAATTATTGGATCTCGTCCTCCCATATAATCTTCTACTAGGTAGACCATGGATACATGGCATGAGGGTTGTCCCATCCACCTATCATCAATTCCTTAAGTTCCCACACAATGACACTAGAATCACGATAGCTGATGATCCTAATCCTTTCTAGTATTTCACTAACCTATGAGCAATACCCCAACAACAGGTGCCTGCTAATCAAGAGGTTTCATCATCCACTTCATCCCAATATATTGACCCATCTACCCTTTATAAATTGTCTACTTTACAAATACTACCTTCTGCTCCTAAATTCGAGATCCAAGATAAGGGTTGCCGGGAGTATCATATAAAAAAATCTTGTTGTATTGGTCAGCTAATTTCTCCCAAATCATATAGTCAACCAATAATAGATAAGAGACAATCCAATGTCACTATGCACCTCCCTCCCTTCAATACCTTCAAAAAATGGGGGGAACTAAGTAAATAAGTTATAAATGAAGAGGATGTGACCTTGTGGCTTTATAAGGAATACAATGAAGAACCTCCTCCACCCACTCATATACCTACAAAACAATATGGAAAAGCCTTCAAAATAATGTAAGACAAAGGATATGATGGATATAGTGGGTTGGGATTATATCAAAATGGGAGGACTGAACCTATCATTATCTCTAAATGGACAAAAGTTTTAGGGCTTGGGTTTCAACCGATTAAGATTGATGTTTCTAGTACCTCAACACCATCACAAGAGGAAGTAAGTGCTTCTAAAGCTATCAAGACATCCAGTGAACCATCTAGCTAAAACTACTGAAATTCCTTGACTCTAATGAATATGAATGGGATTCCCTCTCCTCTACCAATTTCATGGACCTTGATAAACCATTTGGGGAATTCGACCAAATGCTTAATTCCTCGCAAAATCAACCCAATTCTCATCCACAAACACCTTTGACAAAAGAAGAATGGCTAAAAATTTATTATTTGGAATCCATTGATCCTCCCTCTTGGGAACCATTTGAACTCACTTCTGATAACCAAACCTGTACAATGGACCCATCTCAGAATCTACCTATTCCTAAGAAAATTAATAAGGATGATTTAATACAAAATATTTGTGACCATGTCAACAGGTCTATCCTCACCCTATCAACCTCTATCTTTGAAACTACTGGTGATGGCATGCCCTTAATTTATCCACAACTTATCAATTGGGATCAACAAGAACCTCTTAATTTGGATACATTTTAGAACGACGAAGCACTAGCTGAGTTCTTGGGATTACATGAAGGAAATCCTAGTGGGGAAAATATGGTTGGATTTACCATACACCTAGATAACACGACTTATTTTGGGGATTATATTCACCCCTCCAGTCGCAAAAGAAAAAACAATAAAGGAAAAAAGTAAAAAAGTAAAAATAACAAGTCCCTAGGTGAAAACTAAAAGGTGCCTTTGGACAATGAAAAAGTAAAAATAAAGGACGCATCCAAGGGAAAAAACCTCTTTGAGGCACCCAAGGATGGAGGGTTGAACATTCTCCCCACTGTTCAAGAAAAGTCACTATTATTGATTGAGAAATCTCTGGAAATCAACTTTGACACCAAAAATAATCCTTGGTTGATCTATTTCATAGCATCTTCGACAGAAGTAGAGCTACCTGAATTCCATAAGTTTTTCAAAGAAAGAAAAATAAAATTCACATGGTCATATGCCAACATGCTTGGATTAGATCCTAATTTGATACTACATCATTTGCCATTATAGCTAGGTGCTAAACCAGTGAAACAAAAGTTAAGGAAAATGCACCCACAAATTTCTTTATTAGTCAAAGTTGAGCTCAAGAAACTATTAGATGTCGGCTTTATTAGGCCAATTGATTATGCAGATTGGATTTCCAATCTAGTACCAATAAAAAAACCAATAGGTGGCATCTACATATGCATAGACTTCAGAGATCTAAACAAAGCATGTCTTAAAGATTAATCCCCTCTTGTAAATATCAACATGATTATGGACCTAACGAAATGATATGAAATGTTATCCCTTATGTATGGTTTCTTAGGGTACAATAAAATTAGAATCGCACTTGAAGACCTTGACATAAAACAACTTTCACTTGTCCATGGGGAACTTATTACAGGAATTTCATGCCCTTTGGACTAAAAAATGTCGAAGCCACCTATCAATGTGCCATGAAAACCATTATTCATGATCTCATGCACACTCTCATGGAAGATTATGTGAATGATTTGTTAGCTAAATCATTGACAAGTGCTGATCGCTTACGGGTCCTTGATCAAAATTTCCAAATATTGGAGGAACACAAGGTGAGGCTCAATCCTAAAAAGTGTGTATTTGGGGTGTAATCAATAAAACTCCTAGGATACATTTTTTCTAGATGAGGCATTTAAGTGGACCCAGCAAAATTAAACACCATAATCGACATGCCTCCACCAACCAATATAAGTCAACTATAGACACTACAAGGAAGACTACAATCAATTTGTTAATTTATACTACAATTGGTAGATAAAATACATCCCTTCCAACATATAGTCAGAAAATGGGTACCATTTGTATGTATGGATAAGTGTCAAGAATATTTTCAACAGATCAAGGATTACCTACTTACACCACAAGTTTTAGCGCTGACTATTGATGGACAACCTTTGATTCTCTATATTTCAGCAACCACATCAGCACTAGGAGCCTTATTAGCACATAATGATAGCGAGGGTTGTGAAAGTGTAGTGTATTATATCATCCACACTTTGGTCAAATATGAGTTAAATTATAGTCCAATAGAACGTGCTTGTCTTTTGGTAGTTTTCACTACCCAATGACTAAGGAACTATGTGTTAAATCACCAAGTAATGTTGATTGCAAAGATAGATCCATTGAAATGTCTCCTTAGTAAAGAAGCATTAACAAGATGCCTGGTGAAATGGGTCATGATACTCAGTGAATATGATATCCAATATGTCGATAGAAAGGCTATAAGAGGAAAATTTATTGTTGACCAACTGGAAGATGCACCAAATAAGGAAGATCATCCTCTAGCCTCATATTTTTCTAATGAATCTATCTTCACTCTAGACATTGGAAAAACATGGAAGTTATAATTTGATGGATCCCACACAAATCATGGCTCAGGGGTTGGAATATTATTAATCACACCACAAGGTAACACCATTCCTAAGTCATTTACAATTGATTTTCCATGTACACACAATATAGAAGAATATGAGGCTCTTTTAATAGGACTATGTATGGCCATCGAATTGAATATCAAGCACCTCCAAGTCTATGAAAATTATCAGTTAGTAATTCGACAAGTTAATGATGACTATGGCACAAAAGATGAAAATTTGGACCCCATACAAATGAATGATAGATAGCTTCAAACAATATTTTGATAGCATCCATTTTCATTAGATACCTCGGATTCAAAATAAAGAAGCAGATGATATGGCTACCATTGGTTCACTCTTGTACATACCCAATAAGATGCCTAAATTCTAGTTTTTGGTAGAACAAATTTTGGTCCCTACCTTTCACATCCCAGATTTAGAGATGGTGTGTGAACTTGTTGGTCCCAACTCCCCATGGTACAAAGACATATATGAATACCTTCATGTCCAAATCCTACCCTAGTATCTCTCAACCAACCAACGCAAGGCATTTATTCATAAATATTCTAAGTATGCCATCATCAGTGATACCCTCTATAGACATGCCCTAGATAATACCCTATTGAGATGTTTCAATACTGAGGAAGCACAAGTGACTTTGTGTAGGGTAGATGAGAGTATATGTGGAGCCCACTAGATAGCAATCTGAACTTAGCCAAAAATATTATGAGAATAGGCTATTACTCACCTACAATGGAAAAGGACTCATACTTCCTTGTCAAGAAATGTCAATAGTGCTAGATCCACAAAGACTTGATAAATGTGCCAACACGGGAGCTCCATTCGATCACATCACCATGGCCCTTTTCCCAATGGTTACATGAACTCATAGGGAAGATACATCCCACATCAACCAATGGTCATAAATTTATCATTACTGCAACTGAGTACTTCACCAAATGGATTGAAGCCATTCACCTGACATACATTACTAACATATAAATTTATAATTTCATCCTTAACTACATTATTTTTTGGTATGGGTTCCCTCAATCCATAATTAGTGATGATGGCCATCCATTTAAAAATCAAGAGTTTTGCCATCTCTACGAGCAATTCCATATCCAACACCACTTTTCCACTCCATATTACCCACAGGGTAATGAACAAGCTGAGGTGTCAAATGAAACAATCCTTAGA
Organism: Sequoiadendron giganteum; assembly: GCA_007115665.2. Taxonomy (NCBI): domain Eukaryota; kingdom Viridiplantae; phylum Streptophyta; class Pinopsida; order Cupressales; family Cupressaceae; genus Sequoiadendron; species Sequoiadendron giganteum. The sequence goes on from CM021100.1 coordinate 546,188,752, forward strand.
ATCCCTAAAAATACCTTAAATGATGCTACTCATGACAAGCATTTACAACTTAACCCTTCCCTGTGGGCTTACCACACAATCATTCACACTCTCACCGGTGTCACTCCATATTCCTTAGTATTTGGTTCTAAAGCCATCTTGCCTATAGAGGTTTAAATTACTTCCCTAAGGGTTTATTTGAAAGGGTATATTGGCGATGAAGAGTACCGTGTGTCAAGATTAAATGAGCTAGATTTCCTAGATGAATGAAGAAAAAAGACACTAGATCACCTCCAAGCATATCAAAACCTTCTTCATCACAAATATAACAAGAAAGTCTTGAGTTGACATTTTGACATTGGTGACCTAGTCTTAATGGAAAGTCTAAAGAATCAAGAAGAAAGAGAAAAAAAAGAAAATTTTGAACCAAACTAGTTATGGCCTTATATTGTTACAAAGGTCTTCGGATCAGGAGCATACCATCTTTCTACACTTGAAGGAGAACCATTTTAAAACCTAATCAAAAGTCTTCATTTGAAGATATTTTATACATAGCTTCTAAGAACCTTGTCTTAATCATGGAAAAATACAAACAAATAGAAAAAAAAAAATGTTACCTTGATGAAAACTTGGTAAACATGCATCTTCATAACACCATAAAAAATGAAAAATCAACAAAATAGTAAAGAGAAATTGTGAATGGTGAATCTATACCTACACAAACACAAAATTAACAACATATAATTAGATCATTATGCAAGATAGATCAACATTCCCCATGAAATTAGTTTGAAACCTAAAAACAAGAAATTAAATGAAGAAAACAAGAACAAAGCTATCAAATCCTGTTCTAATGAGAAAAATCTCAATCCCACAGGGGAATTGGTGCCATTTTGATGTGGAAAATGGCCCTTTCACAATTCCTTGATGCAAAATGATCTTTGGTGATGATTTTTGCTTCCTTCATGAAATTTTCCAATAACCTAGCTAAATTGATTGAAAAATATGAAAGATGCTATGAACTCAAATGCTAAATGCCTATAATGATTGTTCTCTTAGTTGGTGGATCTAAAATTCAAATGAGAGTCTCCTATAAATAGGAGATAATGATAGAGGAAGTGGCAAAATGGATGAATGTGGGACAAAAGACCAACTAATGAGAGAAGGCCACTTGTCCACATGTGATTGGAGGAGGAATGAGTACATTTTGATGAATGTGCACATAAATATGGTTAGGTGGAATTTAAAAATTGTGAAATGACAAGTTGGATGGAGAGAAGAATGGAGTAAATGCCACTTGGCTCAAGGCAAAGGACATGTAAGAGGCCTTTAATGCCTTGTTGGATGTACTCATCCCTTTTGGAGGGATTTTCAAATTGGAGGAATATTCCCTTATTGATGCCAAGTCGAGAGAAAATAGAAGAATTAATAAATAAAATAAATTGATTTATCATGCAAGTTGAAAAATATAGAGTATTTGATTAATGTAGGTGAAGATTAGCTGATTTGACAATTTTGAATTAAATATTTCCAGATTTGAATAAATCAAAGTTGAGAGGAATAATGGATTTAGATTTAATTAAATAAAGTTTGATTTATTTAATTAAAGAGGGTCGTATTAGATTAAATCAAATAAAGATTAATTTATTTAATTTAAAGGAGATGACCTTAGAGATTAATTAAATAAAGTGAATTATTTAATTAAAAGATGGACTATAAGATTAATTTAATAAAATGATTTATTTAATTAATAGGAGATGATGAATTAATCAGATATATTTGATTTATTTAATTAAGAGAGTAAATATGATGAATTTAAGAAAATAAAGATTATTCAATTAAATTGATTAGTAAAGGAGATGATTTAGGAAGAAATGATGTTAGTAAGATCAGGATCAGATGTGTAGGATCAAACTGTATATTTTTCGTGTCTACATTTTGCCCCTCTTTGAAGCAATGTACTTGTTGCATTGGTTCAAAGAATAATTTGCCAAGATCAAAATTCAATAAAATTTTGATTCTTCAAATGCCCCACTGCTACCCCAACAAGAAGGATTATACTGGTATACTGCCCCCTCAAGAGATCAGATGAAAATTTGGGTTTTTGTGTGATCTCACCAAAAAAAAAGAGGACAAGCTGCCTGATGAGTCTGAAAAGGGTCCCGAATGCCAAAAATGTGTCGAAACATAAAAAAACAATGCAAAACTACTCTCATTCAGGCAAAAATGGGATTAGGGATCCAAAACCCTAATTTTCAAGCTTAAATAGGCCCCAAGGGTTCACTTTCAATTCATTTGCACACTTAGCCTTTTGAGATTTTGCATTTTTTGAGCTCTAACCACTGTTCAAGATGGCACAATGAGTGCTTCCATGAAACATTTCTGATCGAGTGTGAGTGCATCCGCAACTAGCTAACGTAGGACCAATGGTATGTGACCCTTACTTAACTTTTGATTTCAATTTTTACGTGCATTTATTACGGTCAAAAGTTGAAACAAGGTCAAGTGGTGCTATATAGCACCACTAAAAGTCCACAATCAGTGTCACACAACCTCAAAGTGCACTGCACTTGCAAACTATACTATCATAGTCAAGTTTAGGAATTATGGTTTCAGTCCAAAGTTTGTCACATATGAAAATTAAGTCACATGGTGCCCTTTGGAAATTAGGGTTTAGGGGTCAAACTGATGCACGATCAAACTATGACATGGCAACGTAGTTTAGAGTTTGAAGGGTTCTAGTAGTACAATTTGGAACTTCCAAATAGTACCGCAATTGCAAATAACACCACATTTGTTGTTTTAATTGTGTTAACTTAGAATAGGAACCCATATTTTTATAAAACTTGATGCTCTGACTTTTCTTGCATAGAAGGCCCTAGGGATACTTCACTCATGGGAGCATAGGGCACCGATACTCAACAGATTAGTTAGTCTACATGAGCTGCTATAGGAGCACCTTGGGGCAATTGGGTTATGGTATGTTGTGTATGCCAACCCTGTCTAGACACATTTGGGCATGATGACTGCCCTAGCAGAAATATGGCACAGTGAGACATCATCATTTCACCTTCCCACTAGTGAGGTTATAGTCACATTGGAGGATCTCTGGCACATTCTTCGTTTTCCCATCCATGGAGAGCAAGTGATCTATGATATGGATTCTAGAAGGAATTCTTGCTATGATGTGATGGAGCTTGAGGAGATTGTATTTGTCGAGGGACACATCGAGCTATAGTGATATAGGAGCACAATGCCAACCTTTATATTACTTGTTGCTGCCATCATTTCAACCCTTGTGGCACCAAATCGATGTGGCTTATATTTTACTTCATGATGGGGTCTTTCTTGGGAGTGAATGCTCTACTAGAAAGAGTGCTTTGCGTGGGGCCTAGTGATGTTGTCTCACTCTCAAATGACCTTCATGAGTTTTTGTACTTGTATAGTAGGGCCATTGTGGTCGGGGTCACACTCTTACATATCTGGGCCTAGGAGCAGATTGAAGTGCTCCACCCATAGGTTACACCAATTTCCATGGAGCCATATTATCCTATAGTCTGGTGATACAGAGGAGCTTTGACTTTCACACACTCAGAGGAAACCAATATCCCTCACTAGAGGAGGGTTATAGATGAGATGACAGTGTTCACCAATTGTTCTTTACTCGGTAGGACATAATTATTCAGGGGAGGGAGCATACCATGATAGAGATGTATCTATTAGATAGACTGGTTAGATAGTTTCGGGAGACATGAGATTGTCCCAATGACCAGTACATGGCCATATTTTCTCGTACTATGAGGGAAACTACATGGGGTAGGTCGATACTGGCTAAGGAGGTAGTCACATATTTTAGACAGCTGGTGGCCAAGCCTTAGCCTTATGATCAGGGGCAGGCAGATGCATAGGTCACAACAACATATACAACATGGTTAAGACCACCATTAATATTGACAATGCCTGGGTTAGTCCTACCACAAAGGAGAGCCAGAGGTGGATGAGTAGGGTGAGGGCAAGGAGGAAAAAGAGATGGAGATGGAGATGGGGATGGAGGCAGAGGCCCAAGAGGAGGAGCAGGACCACCTCCACATCAACCAAAGCAATAGAGGGACCAACAATTTCCTCGGGTAGATCAATAGAGAGATGGAGATAGAAAGAAAGGAGAGGTCCCTAGAGACCACCAGTAGCAGCCCCTTCCACCACCACCACCTCATCCATATCAGAGGGATGTGCTGATACAAACCCTTTAGGCATAGGTGTAGGTACTCACGGTTGAGAGGGACCAGGCCAAGCAGTAGGTCCAGGTCCTTACCCTAGAGAGAGATCAAGCATGATTAGAGAGGGATCAGGAGATAGGCCAAAGACTACATCTTGAGAGTATGGTCTCCAACTCTCAGGGCAGGACAGTTTCGATATGGGTATACCGTGAGGAAATCAGAGAGGTGAAGTACTACAGGTTGCATTATCGACAAGCTATGCAAGCAGGGGCTCGGGTGCAAAAGTATTCCTAGCAGACAGGGATGAGGCAGCCTAAGGATCAAGTTGAGAGATAGGTGGGTGAGGGAAGCAGCCAACAGGGCTAGCTACCATTTTTTGTTCAGAGACAACATTCCTTTTGAGGTCTACAAGCTCTATTTTTGATAGCCCCATGAACATTTGTTTACTCTAATTGATGTAGACACATTTGATCTTGATTTTTGTACCATGAAAGTTACCATTTTTTGATGATATATATGAGATAGTTCAATTCATTTATGAGATGTGTCATACTTTACTTATGCATGATGGATGTATGTATTTAATTTCTTATATGTGATGTTATGAAAATGTTACGCCTCTATCTTATGTGATGCATGTTTTTATTGTATGTGATGTAATACGATGTATGTTTCTATATGATAGATGATGTGATGTAGTGATTACACAGATAATTTATGGATGCACATGGTTATGAATGTATTCATTTTTGTATATTTTCTCATGTAGAATGTATATTATGACATGATGATGTGAAATGTATGCTTATGAGATGTTTAATAAACCTATGTGATATGTAATGTTTTCATGTGAAATGATCATGATAATGTATGATATGAGATGACCTATGATATGTGATGGTTTTATGACATGCTTTGTGATTTATGAATGTAATGCAATAATATAAATGTAATGCTACAAATGCCGCATTATGAATGTCATAATTTTAAGATGATGTGATATGTAATGCACATGATTTATGAGATGATAATGATGTAGGATGATTATGCTTTTGTATTATGTGATATGATATGCCTATTTTGTAATGAATCATGGATGCAAATGTTATGATATCAAATGATGTTTTTATGATATGCCATGATTTGTAATGATATGATTAATGTGAGATAATTATGACATGTAAATTACTATGATATGTAATGAGATTATTATGATGGGATATGACATAAATATGTAATGATTTATGATTTATGATGGTGCAGGTGAGATGATATGTGTTTATGCAATGGATGACCTAACAATGTCTATGTGATAATATGAATACAAATGAGAGTAATGAATCTATATAAATGATGAAATGTAATGAATTTGTGTTCCCTATATGATATGATATGCATTATTCTAATGATCTTTAGATGTAGGGTGGATGCATTTAGTGATGATTTTGAGTAAATGTCATGGTACCATGTTAGTATGGGAAGAAGATAGAAGAAATAAGAAAATGAAAAGAGGATCCAACACCTACACCATTAATGATGATGATGAGTTGCATACCAAGAATTGGGATTTTAAAAGGGATATTTACCTTATGTTTGACAATACACATAGGTACAATGCATCGAGGTATAAAGAACTAGGATGATGTTCTACCTAGTGTGATGGACTTTGTCTCGACAATCAGATAGGTGTACTCTTATTCACACCTAACATACAAAACCTTATTCAGAATGCAATTTAGATATTATAAACATGTCAGACCAAAACATAGGAAAACAAGCCTTCCTATGTGGTCAACAAGACACCTAAAACACCCTCCCTACAAACCAAACAAGGTACACAGGACCAAGTTATATTACAAGAATATCCAACAAGCACAATAGATAAAAAGATAATGATCATTCTCCCATTCCCTTTCTTTCTAAATCCATTTGTTTGGACATCCTCGAGAGGTCATTGGAATGAGCAAAATTAGATAAGTCAAAAAGACAAAGATAAAGTAAACAAACAAGCTAATGTCCTCCATACTGCTAGCCAAGACTAAACTACGATGATCCTTGATGTTGATGTCCATTGTAGGAAGGATGCATCCTAGGACATGTTATGACATGATTTTGGGATTGAATGGATGATAAGCTATTGATACTCAAAGCTGATTAAATTGCTTACTTATTGACCTAGGCTTAAGACTTTGATGATTGAGTTTTGACTTTAGAACCTGCTAGAATTGTTTTTGACTGTTTTACCAAAGGGTGAAAGAGATGATTGATTTATTATGAATGAGATTATTTTGGGTGAAAGTGAAATGGGACAAGTGGATTTTTTTCAAATATTTGGATGTTTTTGGTATTTTGAAATATTTTTATTTTTTGAGATGTATTACAAATTTTTTTCTTTTCAAAATTTTTGATTTTTTTTGGTTTTTCTTCGATTTTGACCAAGAGACTAATTTGAAGACCTATCCTAGGGGTCTCGGAACTGATCAATAGATTATATTTTCCTATGTTATACACGTAGAGATCACGTAGTTCGACTGATGCAGACCTGAGTCACCAATGAGATATGAAAAATGGATTATCAACTTATTGTAATGGACTTCTAAAGGACTAACCTAGGGTGTCTCAGGGGATAATCAAAGATCAACCTTTCCTATGTTCAAGCTCAGAGGTGATGTAGTTCAACAAGATGACTCCAATTTTTTGATTCTTTTGATTTTTGAGGAAATTTATGAATGTTTTTGGATTTTTGTATTTTAAGGAAGATTGCAAGAATATACTCGAATCTGACCTAATGCAGGTAAAAGAACATGCCCCTATGGTGATGTGATAGACTAATTTAATATGGTCAAGACAAAATGACCTTAGGAATGTGTCAAGTAGTACTAGGGTGGAACATGATACGAACACAAGATCAAGCTATGATATGAACATGGATGGATGATGGAATGATCAAAGGAATGCAATGGTAAAATGAGTGATGTGGGGTCAATCGTAGAGATCCTGGTGGATGGAGAGTACTTAATTTACACAAGGCATCTGTTTACTAGGTTTTCACCAAGGTAATTACCCAAAGCACCACCGAAGTGGTTTTCACTAGAGGATGATTTTTTTTCTCTTTACTGCTTTTCAATCCTTTTTTTAATTTTTTTGGATTTTAATATCTTGTTATTTTTTTATATTTTTAGTTTTACCCTTAAAAGATCAGGCATAAATTTTTTTGAGATGAAAGTTGTTCATGGGCTCTTGTAGAGGCTTGCCTTCAGGAGTTGATAGATGGTATTCCATTGATTTGTAGCTCATGGTGATGATGAATGGCCCCAAAAAATTGGGTTCAAAATTTCACTTGCCATATGGATTTGGCATGTTCTTCTCATTCTCCTTTTGTACTAGCTTGCCAACTTGGAAGGTTTGACTCCTCATTTTATTGTTGTAGCTTCACTTGAGGCAGTTCTAATAGGCTTGCAAGTGGTTTAAGGCATCCATACACCACTCATCCAGTAGTTACAGCTCATTCAATAATGAGACATGGTATTCTTCATCTATTATGAGATTATGTAGTGATATTCTTAGGGACGATAGCTCGATCTCAATGGGGAGGATGACTTTTGATCCATAGACCAGGGAGAAGGGAATGACACTTGTTGTTGTGTAGATTCTTGTGAGATAGGCCCATGAGACTGGATTTAGCTGTAGATGCTAGTCATGACCAGTGTCATTGACTATTTTCTTAAGGATTTTTAGGATGGTTTTATTGGTAGCTTCTACTTGGTCATTTCCTTGGGGATAATACAGAGTGGAAAGGTGATGTTGGATATTGAATTTTTGGCATAAGTCACGAAAATCTTGATTTTTGAAAGGTGCCCCACTATCTAAGTTAATGGCTTGAGGGACACCATATTGGAAAATAAAATAATTTAGGATGAACTTGTATATCTACTTTCCTATAATTTAGGTCATGGGAATGGCTTCTATCCACTTTGTGAAGTACTTTGTGGTGGTGATGATAAACTTATGACCATTAGATGAGGTGGGGGTGATTTTACCAATGAGATCAAGACCCCACTATGAAAAGGGCCAAAGTGTGGTAATTGGGTTAAGCTCTTGAGATGGTGCATGGATGAGGTCAGCATGCTGCTAAAACTTGAAACACATTTTGACATAGTCATGTGTTTCTCTATCCATTGTAGGCCAACAATACCTCATCCTTAGTAGTTTCTTGGCCAAAATCATACCGCTCGAGTGTGAACCACAAATATCATTATGTACCCAAGTTAAAGAAGCCAAGGCTTCCTCAGTGTTTAGGCAATGTAAAAGGGTCCCTTCAATGGTCCTACAGTACAACGTATCTCCTAGGATAACAAAACAAGATGAATTTTTGACAAAGCCTTTTTTTATATTTGGGGTTATGTCGATGGGGAGAACTTCTATTCTAACGTAGGTGTATATATCATGGTACCTTGGATCATCGAGACCAACGATTCCGTAAAATAATTTGGACTCTGGTACCTCAAATGTTGGTACAAGAAGCTTCTTTATGAGGAATTCCTATTTTGGGACATTATGTGGGATCTCTAGGAGTGATCCAATTGTAGCCATTGCATTTGTTACTCTGTTATTTTATTTGGGTAGCTATTCAAATGTGATATCAATGAAGGAATCCTTAAGCATTTCCACCAACTTCTTGTATGGATTCAATTTGTCATCCTTTGTTTGATATTCATTATTTACCTCATTGATTACAAGATTTGAATCTCCATAGACTTTAAGTGCCATGATCTGCCATTGTATTGCAATTCTTAGCCCTATGACAAGAGGCTCATATTTCATGATGTTGTTTGTGGGTGAGAATGATTTAGGTATACAGTCCCCTTGCAGAGTGGTGAAGAAGATTACCACTCCTGACCTGTGTTGCATGTAGGATCACTCAAAATATATTTTTCATTGATCTGCTACACTAAGGTTGAAGATTGATTCATCGGGGAACTCTGCAACAAGTGGAGTCTCTGCATATATTGGTTCTTATGCAAGTTGATTTGTAATTTATTTTCCTTTGATAGCCTTTCATTCCACATACTTAATGTCATAATCTTTTGGGATCATGAACCACTTTTCCATTCATCCTGTGAGAGTTGCTTTAGAAATTAGATACTTGAGCGGGGGTGCTGCCATAATAATGGGTTACACTTTTTGGGACATCCTGATTTTTGCTGAAATCGCATATTTTTAGAAAATATAATGATTTAAGCCTTAAAAAGGTTCCATTTTATGGGTTTTAATTGAAGATGGTTTGATCAAACTCGCTTATATCAAACCCCCTTGGATAGAAAGCTGCTAGTTTTAAACCATACCTATAATGGAGTCTCCTCTACACCTATCAAAATGCTGATAAAAAACCACTTTTGATTTACCTTTTAGGGGATCAAATTAATTTATTTAAAATTATTTTTATGTAAACACATAGTCCTTATTATAAGCTTCCCAAAAAGTATAATTTTAAATATATTTAATTTTATTATTATATTTATTTTTTATTTCTTGTGAATGTAGGTTTTTCAACGAACATCAAGGTCCTTATTTCACACATAAGGAAAAATAGGAAAAGAGAGAAAAAAAATTCTTAAAAATTCACGTACACTAGCTATTGATGTCCTTATTCCAACAAAAAAATAATAAGTTAATTCAAATGAATACAAAAAAAGTTATGCAGCTGAAAGTATAATATATCCAATCTATAATTACTCTGAATTAGAAAATTAATTAAAAAATATATATGCAACAAAAAATTATGAAAAAATATCCATCCCCTAGATAATGGTGTGAAAACATTGTATTTAAAAAATTAGAATTGTATGCTTTCTATAAAAAAATTTATTCAGTCGAAAGTAAGCATCAATTTTTGAAGATGATGTTTAGTAAACAAAATAAGTTAATAAAAACTACATAAAATAATTCACAATTTATTTTTTAATTTTTTTAAAAAATATAATTAGATTCTCAACACAAAATATCACAAATCACTAGTTTGCTTCATCTTCAAATTCTTAATGGTTTAGCTTCTATAGGCATACGGAAGTGAAGATCTGGTGAAAAATGTTGATTTCAATGTCAAGTTTGGCCAAAAAGTGTAACCCAGTATTGTGGGATCACCCGCAGGTCTATTCTTGCAATGAGCTTGATCTGACGTGCTAGCATGTTATGTCTAAATATGTGCTACAAACATGACTGCTAGGCAAGATTTCTCAATGGGTGTATAGTTCAAATCATGCCCCACCATGGTCTTGTTGATGTAATATATAGCTCTCCCCTTCCTGTTTTCATCGTGTTGTGCCAAGAGAGCACCAAGGGACACTGTTCTTATTGATATGTATAAGATCAAGGGTTTGCCTAGAACTGGTGGTGTGAGCAAGTACTCCTTGATCTTATTGAATTCTTGGTCACATTTCTCATCCTATTTGTATGCTACCCCCTTCAAAGAGTAGATGAGAATATGAGATTTCCTTGTCGGCTAGTTATGCTATGAATTGGTAGATGGAATGGAGTCTTCCTTGTAGGCATCTTAGTTGCTTCAATGTATGGGATGATTCCATTTCAAGGATTTCCTTGACTTTGGTGGGATCTACCTTGATTCCTCTCATTGATACGATGTGCCCTAGGAGCTTACCTTATTGTACCCCAAAGACACACTTCTTTAGATTAAGTCAGACCTTGTACTCTTCCAATCTATGAAAAAAAAGCTTAGGGCTGATATGTGGTCCTGTCATTTCTTTGATTTAGCCAGTATGCCATCCGCATAATCTACCAAAGTTTTATGGATCATGTCATGAAATATTACTATCATGTCCCTTTGGTAGGTTTCTCTTGCATTCTTCAACCCGAATGGCATCATATTTCAGCAATATGTCCCCCATGGACAAGTGAACGATGTTTTGTGTTGGTCTTCTTTAGCTATCTTGATTTGATTGTATCCTAAGAATCCATCCATTAGTGATAGCAGCTCATGTCCTGCTGACATATCCACGATCAGGTTAATTTTGGGAAGTGGAAAGTCATCCTTTGGACATGCTTTATTTAGATCTTGGAAATCCATGCAGATGCGGATGCCCCTAGTGGGCTTTGAAATAGGTACAATATTTGAGACCAAGTATAGATAATCGATTCGCTGTATGAACCCAACATCCAAGAAATTTTTTAGATCCATTTTGACCAACAAGGCTATTTGGGGATGCATTTTTCTCAGCTTTTGTCTCACAGGCTTCGCTTCAGGATATACAGTTGGGTGATGAACTACAATTTCCAGATCAAGTCCAGGCACGTTGGTATAGGTCCATGCACATTTTATCTTTCTTTCCTTTAGTAATAAAACTAGGAGTTCCTATTATTTTTTTAGAAGTGAGTCAACATAGAATATTATGTGTGGTAGTTCCTCTATTCCCAGTTTGACTGGATTGCACTATTCTGCAGAACTATTGACTTCTCCAAATGGATGGCACTAAGAGGAAGATTGAATCCTTCATCCTCTGATGCGTCAAAGATATTTTCACTATTGGATGTGTCCTTTATTTTTACTATTTTTAGGTCAGAGAGTGCCACAGTGTGGTTTTCACTCAAAGATCTAGAGATTATTCTCAATTTTTCACTTTTGTCACTAAAGGATTCAATCATTTCCATGTAATAGTCTTGCGTATCTACTATGATGTAGAACCCAACTTTATGATCCCCATATGGTACTATATCTCACAATCCCATTAATTCTAAGAGTGCCTCATCATTTTTGAATGTATCTAGAATTGGTGGTTCTCTTTGGTTGTAATCGATGAGTTGGGGATAAACTAGGTTTATTACATGGGTTTGATGGTCTGACTGAAAAGATAGGGTTTTTATCATGAATAGGGAGGAATATTTGAAAAGCATAGGCAAGTCAGTTATGGGATCCTTGTCACTACTACACACATCGATTATGTCAAAGGTAAAGCTATGTAAGGGTAGACCTATATATTCTGGTACTTGAAGGGCGGTTATCGATAGCTAAGGGGGAGTCTTGACTGCTTTAGTGGGATGAATTCTGCCACATATTGTTACAATTAGAGGGGTACACCCAAGGCCAAGATTTTTCATGTGCTTTCCAAAAATCATAGGTTCCAATCGACCATTGTTGTTTTTCCCAAGACTTTCATTCCTGTTATAGCCCATTCCCATCATTAATTAAATTCCTCTATTAGAATCATCCATAGGAAGAGCTAATATGAGTCTTTCATCTTGATAGAGGAGACTGGATATGTCTCTCTCATCCACCACTTCTGAATCGAGAGGGATCCGCTCTGAAGGTTTGTGTTGTTATATTGGCAGGTTGCAACTATTTGTGGTATCTAGGGGATTGAGGTAACTCCCCTACCACGAAGGCTCCTTTCTTCATTTTGTAATCCCCACACCCATTGTCTTGGATTATAACCTTGATTTTACATATATTAGGAATGGCGGGTGTAATTTTCCCAGAGGTAGAGGCAATGTTAGTTGCATCTATATATGGATTTGAAGGCCCTTCATTATTCGGTGGGACTTGGTAGATCTTATAGTATTTTGCTTCCAAGTTTTCGCAATAAGCAAAGGGGTTTGGATGACCATAGACTGTGACCTCTTGATTTTGATATGAGAACTTGACATACTGATGGAACGTTGATGAAACTACTCTCATCTCATTGATCCATGGATGCCCCCAGGAGGATGTTATAACAAAAATCAAGGTCAAGGACCTAGTATGTGGTTTCCATAATGGTTGGCCCTACTTGAATAGGGAGTTGGATAGTGCCTTGAGACACTCTTTCTTGATCATCATAAGCCCAGATTGTGATACCCTTGCCTTTTTCAATGGAATTCTCAGAGAATCCCAAATTCTTTGAGTTTGATAGAAAAATGTTTAGGCCTGCACCCCCATCCACCAAGACCCTTTTGAATTTGTTTTTATGAACCAGGACCACACGGTGGAGTGGACAATTATGAGATGGTTGGGTTGGGAAGTATTGATTAGAGAATGTGAGGAGATTTGGGGAGGTAATATTTTTTACCATAGCTTGGAACTATTCAGTATCAAGATTGGAAAAGATAATAGATGAAGCCAATGCTTCCTTAAGGATTTCTATATGGGTGGGTGAAATCTTCAGTAACTCCATGATGGAGATGTGAGTGGGAGTTCTATTCAATTGGTCAAAGAAGTTGTAACAATTAGAAGTAGATTTTGGATTTGAGGTGGATGCCCTAGGTGGCTGTGATGACCTGAAAATGGTGACTTTTTTTCCACGTGTGGTGACTCCACAATCAACTTTGGCTCCCTAGATGCTAACAACAATGACCCACTCATCCAAGGATGTGACAAATTTGTCATGCACATGGTTCACATTGGCATACTTTTGTTTGCCTTTGTTATTTCCTCTGTTATGATCTAACATTGGATTCATGTAGATCTTAAGATCTTGATTTCCTGCTGGTTGTTGTACGTTTATCATGTTGTCATCAATGAGGTCTTGGATTATATTTTTCAGCTTCATGCAATTGGTTGTTGTGTGCCCCTTGATGTAATGATAATCACAAAGGTTATTTTCATCGTACCATGGTGGTTTCACTTGGGGCTCTTGATAATTTTGATAAGTGGGAATTTTTATGAGATTCTCCTTTACCAATTTCTTCATGATGGATTCGACCAATTCCCCAAGGGCTATGAACTTCCTCTTGGAGGGATATTTCCTTCATGGAGGTGGCCCCCCTTGATTATTCAGATTGTTAATTTGATTATTGGGTGGTTGTTATGCTACCATATTGGTTTGAGTGTTGTTTTGTTGTTGTTGATATGTTTGGGAATTTTATTTTGGAGCACTCATTACAACCTTGGCGTCGACCAGACCGTCATTAGTGACATTCTTGTTTTTTTCCCACATGCAAGGTTTTTCGTTATAGCTAGTGGAAGGGCAATTTTCTTGATGTTATGGATATGTGGGTGTCCACATTTGTGTAATAAGGGATCATTCGTTGTTCAACACCTTAGGGATCAATTGGTCATAAGTGCTAATGCACTTAATTTTTAGATGGAATGCCAATGTTTTCTCAAGATTCGATATGATGGTGCAAATTTGTTTCTCTTACGGCATGGCCCACTTGCTCCTATTGGCCTGAGATTTCCATTGTTGTAGGAAGGAAGCGAATGATTCCCCCTTAACTTCTCTGAGCACAAATATTTCCTCTACACTAACATCCATGCCAATGTTGAATGCATAATTCTTTATGAATTCATCTATGATCTCCTGGAATTTTTTGATGCCAGTAGGCAAGCGAGAGAACCACTCCATGGTGAGGTCAGCCAAGATTCAAGGAAATTTCTGTGTTAGACATGTATCATTATATGTGACATCCATACAATGTACTTTGATTTATTTGATGTAATCCTCAGGGTTTCCCATCCCACAATATTTATCAAATTTAGGGATTTCAAAAACCTTTGGGAATTTTACCATTTCCAAGATCCTCGCGAAAGGATAGGGGCATAGATTGCTTGGTTTCCTTATTGTTTTCCATATTGGAGATTGAGAACTTGTTGCAAGGGAAATTTAATTTGTCTTGTCACATATTCTTACAGATCAAGAGGTGGAGTGAATGTCTTCTAAGGTGGTTGAGGTGTTTGATTGACAAGTGGAGTGTTAGGTATGTTGGTGGGAGGTTTTTGCAATTGTTTTTGTGTGATTAAGGCTTGCTGATATGCATACATTTGTTGTTGTGCCAACAATTCTTCTTATTGGTCTTATTTTTGTTGTGCGAATTTTTTTTTTGTTGGTCTTTCTAATGTTACGCCAACAAAGCTTTTTGTTGGGATTTCTATTGAGTTTCTCATTGTTTCACTTGATACTATTGCAGGGCTTGTTGATATGCTTGTTGTTGGGATGCTCGCAGTTGTGCTTGGTATTGAGCTTGCACTTGTGTTTGTTGAGCTTGATATTGGGCTTGAGCTTGAGCCTATGCTTGTTGTGTTTCCTATGTAGTCTGAGAAACCTATGTGACTTGAGCGAATTAAGTGGCCTACACAACTTTGGTGGATTTCTATTGTTGGAATAAAGCTTGGGCTTGGGTAGCCTATTGCACTTAGTCTACTGCTAATTGTTCTTGTGAATGTTGGGAAACTAGTTGTGCAACTTGTTGATTTAAATTTTTCTAAAGTGCCTTTTTATAGGCAGCTTGTTAAGTTGCTTGCAACACAATACTAAATGAGTTTTACATGTTGGGTTTTGGTGGTGGTGGTGGTGGATTAGGAATAGGGTTGGTTGTTGTGATGAGAGGGACCGTGGTATTGATAATTGGGGTTTGGGTGGTGGATGGTGTGGTTGATATTCTTGGTCCCTAGGAGACCATGTTTTGAGATACTTGGGGGAGGGTAGATGTTTTGTTCATTGTTGGGGTTTCTTGAATGGTTTCCACCTGTTTTTGTGATATCAAATGCAAGATGGGAGGAGTTGGTATGAATTTTTGATTTATGGTTGGAGGGTTGCTCAGATTTTTTTGATTGATGGTGGGTAAAGGGGGAAAGCCTAGCCCATGGGGTTGTGTGGATGTTGATGGTGAATGTAGAAATGGTGGAAAAATGGGTGGTTTATTCCCTTGGAGAGGTGATAATTATGGTGAGGGATCGAAAATTCCCCCAGCTCCAAATAATTCACCTTCCCCCTCTGAGGTCATGGGGAGAGAGGTTTGTGTGTTGAGAGGATAAACCGGTGTTGCATGAAAAGAAGTTGGATGGGTAGGATCATGAAACACAAGAGGAATGCATGGGTGCAATGAATTCAATGGGATGGATTGGCCCAATATGGTGTTTGCATCCAAATCTTGGTTATTCACAAGGGGATGTGCTTGAAGTGCATGAAGCAATGAGCTTTTGTTGTTGATGATTGGTTGAGTTGGAGGATTGGATAGTGTGATTTATGGGATGCTTTGGGTGATGTTTTAAAATGGAGGTGTGGGTGGGATTGAAGGCATGATCCCAAGAGGTTTCTCCAAAAAAGTGCTTATGTTAAAATCAGAAGGGATTTTAGCCCCTTCTTTCACCAATTCAAGCATGTATTGGGATGGATTGAGCCTCATCATGGTATTAATAATTCTATGAATTTCAATATTTTGAACCATTTAAATAATTTCATCTTGTGTCATCCCTCAGACATTATTACTGATGTCTTCAACTTGACCTTCCTCTTGAGGATTTCGTGATGATAGAGGAAGATTGATCGGGGGATTGCTCGATCTAGTGGGATTCATTTCAGGAGCGGTTTGCCTTAGGCCACTCAAAGTTTTTGTTTCTTTGTTGGTTTCCAATTTCTTCTTGTGTTGCAATCTAGTTTGCACCATAAAATAGGGAACAATTTTCAATAATATGTGAGATGAACCTCTAATTCTTTATATTGATCTAACTTTAGGTACAAAAGAAAAAAACTAGGATGATTAAGGATCAAAGTGTGATGATGAGACAAATGAATGATGTGAATGATTGAACCCTTTGAGAAATATTGAGGGGGATACTAGACTTTAGAACTTGATTGGATTTTTATTTGGTTTGATTTCATTTGACTTCAACCTTGGCTTGATTAGATTTGATCTAGATAGTGAGCTCATATATTCTAAGAGGTTGGATGTTTTCCTAGAGTAGACTTGTACACAAGATGATAATTTGACGAAGTGTGTAAAGATGGATTCATCTAAACACCCCTATCCAAACAAGATGATTTTGGTTTTGATTTTCCTTCAGATTTTTGATAATGAACTTATAAACCTCAAGATGTTGGATATTATCAAGAGGTAAACTTGTTTAGAAGGATTGATAATTTTACTAAATATGTGGACAAGGATTCATCTACACACATCTAATCAAACAAGATGATTTGGATTTTCCAAAAGTATAGTATGAATGATTTATTCAAGATTTCCAAGATTTTTTGATGAGATGAGTTTGATTTAATGTTTGAGGGATGGATGAGAATGATGAATTTTATCCTAGATTAGACTTAGATAGAACTCCTTTCTACAAGACCTTGGTATTGAAGAACATGCTTGGTACTCCCTATGTGAGAAAATAATTTTTTTGAAAGAGACTTCAATTTTGTTGGCAATAAAACTCATAAAAATTAGGATTTTTCTTTGATGCATGTTTGTAAAAGTTTAAATTCAATATTTCTCCTAAATTCATAGAGCATAGACAAACATTTCTTGTGATATTTTTGACTAAGACCTTTGGATTTTGGTTTTCGGATTTTTATCTTTCGAGAAATCATTTGGATGAGCACATGTAGGGTTCAATTGTTTCTTAGCTTTTCTTAATGACTTGCTTTTACCAAAAATAATTCTTGATTAGCTTTTCAAACTAGATGTCTAATGTCCTAACCTCTTCTCATCCCACAAATTCCATCATGTGGGAATCAAGGAAATCAAGGCAAAAGTTCCCTAATGTTGACTTTAGTGAGAACAAATTATGCTATAAATCCAAATACTTAGAAGCTTCTAAGGATGAAATCCCTAGGGCAAGCAAGAGTATTTCAATTTGTCAAATGTATTTGTTCACCCTAAAGGGTTTGAAATTTTGAAGAATTCGTGAATGTTTGTTTTCAAGAGTTTTAGATCCAAGCAAAGTATTTCAATTCCAGAGTGATGCACAATCCTAGGATAAAATGATTTAATATTTGATGAGTTCACACTTGGATAAATCCAGCTACGCCTATTATTAGCAGATGATTAGATGCTTGATCACACAGGCTCCCCCTTATAGTGCACTCGCTTCTCGGGTCAACCAAGAATTAGTACCTATGAAACTCCCATGGCATACTTCTCATCTCTACTAAGAGGAATAAAAATGTGGATGACTTCAGAATAATCGTTCTTTCATCAACAAATAGATAGGTAATTTGGCCTTTTACACAATTTTGGCTCGTAATCCAAGCACCCACTCAAAAATCCACATGAGAGGCAAGATCAGCTCATACAAAGAGTATCACCTAGCTTTTTTAGGAGTTACTGTAATGATGATATTTCCTCAACATTCAAATATATATATTGGTTGGGAGTAGCTTCGTATTTAGCTCGTTACGGATTTGAGTCATTCCCTTGAAGTGAGTACATTTTCCCACCAAGGTAGGCTCTCTAAAGGTGAACAAAAGTGAAGAAGTATATTTGTAGTTTGACCACCTAACACATTTAGTTGGGAGCACACACAATACATTTTCTTCACACTCGCAAAGTTTGTTCAATTTTAAGAATACAAATTGAAGTGTGGAGGTAATCACTTATACAACTTAATATCAAGAAAAGACTTTTGATTCTCAAGATCTCTATGAAGTGCAAGAGAAGTGCATACATATTTTTAATAATATTACCTTGTAAAAATCATTACAAAACAAAGAGTACAAATGTTCTTTTTAACCACAAAGCAGTGATATGAATCTTTTTTAAGTACCAACTTGGAAGTGTGAGATTTGTTTGTTCATTTATTAAGTCCAAAACAAAATCTAGTAATTTTGCCTATGGTTCCTTTTAAATCCCTTTTTTTGTTCCTTTTAAGCCCAAACGAAATTTATTGAGTCCTAAAAAGCAAAAAGATGACAAGTCCTTAGAAAGAGAATTGTAATTCTCCACCAAAGTGCTTAAAAACACTTAATACAATGAGATAATGGTAACATAGACAAATCTTGGTCTTCATTTCCTTGCTTCACCTTTGGTCAAGTTAATTTGTGAAAATATGGTTAATATTGAAAAAATAGAGGCAAACAACTAGTTAGAAGTTAAAATAATCAGAATGAAAAAGGAATATGCTGAAAATAAACTAAAATCTTCCTTTTACCCAACCTTAATAGAAAAATCTATGGGTGCGGTGAATTTTTTGAAAGTCAGTGGCACAATATAGCACTGCTAAGGACTGAGAATGACAGTCTGTAGAAAAATAGTGAGAGTGATTGTGGCGTTGTTTGGCAAGCGACATAGTTTGGAGTTTGGAATTCAAATTTTGTGGGAGGGAAGACCTCAAAGGTGCATTTTGGAGTTTGAAGGCATCGCAATAGGGTTCCACTAGACTGATAGCAGCGTAGTTTAACAACCAGTGGTGTTGTTTCATGTAAACAACAAAAAATTCAAAAAAGCAACAATTTCTTTTAGAAAAAACGTGACAATTTCCTTCAGATTCATCATCTTTCTAGCACCAAAATGTGAATGGTGAATCTATACCTCCACAAACACAAAATAAAAAACATAAAATTAGATCATTATGCAAGTTAGATCAACTTTCCCCATGAAAATAGTTTGAAACATGAAAACAAGAAATGAAATGAAGAAAACAAGAACAAAGCTATCAAATCCTATTCTAATGAGAAAACTCTCAATCCCATGGGGGAATTGGTGCCACTTTGATTTGGAAAATGCCCCTCTCCTAGTTCCTTGATGCAAAGTGATGATATTTGGTGATGATTGTTGCTTCCTTGATGAAATTTTCCAATAACCTAGCAAAATTGATTACAAAATATGAAAGATTCTATGAACTCAAATGCTAAATGCCTATAGTGATGTGCTCTTAGTTGATGGATCTAAGATTCAAGTGAGAGTCTCTTATAAATAGGAGAGAATTATGGAGGAATAGAATAAATAGATGAATGTGGGAGAAAAGACCAACCAATGAGAGAAGGCCACTTGTCCACATGTGATTGGAGGAGGAATGAGCACAAAAATATGGTTAGGTGGAATTTGAAATTTATGAAATGAAAAGTTGGAGGGAGAGAAGAATGGAGTAAATTCCACTTGGCTCAAGGCAAAGGACATGTAAGAGGCCTTGAATGCCTTGTTGGATGTGCTCATCCCTTTTGGAGGGATTTTTAAATTGGAGGAATATTCCCTTATTGATGCCAAGTTGAGCAAAAATAGAAGAATTAATAAATCAAATAAATTGATTAATTTTGCAAGTTGCAAAATCTAGAGGATTTGATGTATTAGGATTAGCATTAATGAGGATTTGATTTATTTAGGTGAAGATTAGTTGATTTGACAATTTTGACTTACATTTTTTGATTTAAATAAATCAAATTTGAGAGGAATATTAGATTTAGATTTAATGAAATAAAGTTTGATTTATTTAATTAAAGAGGGTGGTGTTAGATTAAATAAAATAGAGATTAATGTATTTAATTTAAAGGAATGACCTTAGAGATTAATTAAATAAAATGAATTATTTAATTCAAAGAGTGACTATAAGATTAATTAAATAAAATGATTTATTTAATTAATAGGAGATGATGACTTAATATTATAAATTTGATTTATTTAATTAAGAGAGGAAATATGATGAATTTAATCAAATAAAGATTATTCAATTAAATAGATTAGTAAAGGAGATGATTTAGTAAGAAACAACATTAGTAAGATAAGGATCAGATGTGTAGGATCAAACTGTATGTTTTTTTGTGTCTGTAAAAATAATTCATCCAAGAGTGAAAATCACTTTGGTGGCAGTTTGGATAAGTACCATGGTGAAAACTTGGGAAACAAGCACCATGTGTTGTCAAATTTTCTCCTTTGTCTACCATTATTCACATATTATGGCCCTTTCATACCACTTATCCTTCGTATCCATGTACCTTATCATTTACCATCCTTATTATCACTAACAATAAGTGGCTATCCTTTCCATAACTTGGAATGATTGACATTAAGTACACTGCACATCCCAATTCCATCCCATTAGTCTTATACATGATTCGGGGAAAATACTCAACCTACATCATTTGGATCTTACCCTTGTTGTTTTGAGGTCATAAAATGTGCTAAAAAAATCCAAAAATATCGTAAAATATCTAGAAAAAATCCAAAAACATCATAAAATGTCTTCAAAAAAATCCATAAACATCATAAAATGTCTTAAAAAAAATCCAAAAACATCGTAAAATGTCTTTAAAAAAATCCAAAAACATCGTAAAATGTCTTGAAAATATCCAAAAACATCGTAAAAAGTCCTTAAAAAAAACAAAAAACATTGTAAAATGTCCTAAAAAAATCCAAAAAATATCATAAAACCTCAAAAATACAAAAAATCAAAACATTTCAAAATCCCAAAAACAGAGTTGGAGTCAGTTGTGTGCGTCAGTCATCGTCATGTCGAACTATGTTGCCTTCGTGACTAGACATAGGCAAGGCCATCTCTTGATGCACCCTCGGGGCATTAGGTCAGTCCTTTTAGGTTTGTTAAAATAAAATCATGACTCAGTTCTTTGTCCATAAAAAAAATTAAATAGTCATGTAGAACTATGAGGTTTGTGCACATTGTTACATAGGCAAGGCCATCCATCAATGAGCCCCAGAGGCCACATTAGGTTAGTCCTTTAGGGTTCATCGCGTTAGTCAAATAAATTGGACATTTTCGTCAAACACACATGTAGTCATTGAAACATTAGGACAAGTAACATATCAACAAGACACAATAGCCAATAACGTCATCATGTGAAATCAAATAAATTATCAAAATGGTCAACTCATCATAACAATCAAGTGTCTTATACAGGATGCATCCTTCCTGAAATTAGACATCATCATTTGGTCAAACATTTTTATTTTCCTTATACAGGCGGTCACATGATCGAAACCAGACTAGACATCTTATACAATATCCATCTTTCTTGAAACTAGGCTTCGTCGAACAATAAACTAAATAGCAAACAATCAAACTTTGGCAAACACTCTCACTAGCTACTAACATTATGGCTTGTCTTGACTCATTTTTGTTTTGACTTTGTCCTTGAGTTGGGTTACTAGCTTCCTCGAGGATGTCCCATGAAGGATTTAGAGGAGAGATGATATTTTAGGACTCTTTTTCTTTGACTGCTATTTGTGGATTGTCTTGGCAAAAATACGAGGGCAATTTTTCCCTTACTATGAGTTAGGGCGTTTCCTTGTTTGTGACTTTTTCTTTTGCAAGTGGGTGAGCTTGCACACATTTTTCTATCCCATATCAAGTTTTTTGTTCTCCATTTGTGTCATTCTAATGCCCAATGATGATTCATTCAAGACCTATTATGTATTTGGAAAATTATTGAAGATTATGAGATTCTTTTCACATCCATGTCTTGTATGCTACTATTCACCACCATTATCAATGTTCCTCTATCCTTTTATCCTTCATCTTCTATTTCTCTCATCCATGTCGATAGCACACTTGTGTTCTTCAAACCCATCTATCCTATCAAGGGGGAATACCACTATCTCCTCATCATTCTCCCTTTCACTAGGGCATATTTTTTGCTTAATTTTCTTTGACACAATGTGATAAACTACATTGTATCCAAGAGGAGCAAAATGTAGACACTAAAAATTGTCTTAGGCTCATGACTCTAATTCTCTTCATAATTCTTCCATCCTTTTCCCTTTCATTTTCATAATTAACTAATGTTAATTACTTAATACATCCTCTATTAATTAAATAATTTCAATAACTCAACTAATTCATTCCCATCTTTATTTCTCTTTGATTAATTAAATAAATTTTATTTATTTAATTATGTCGCTAACAAAACCTATCTTCTTTCCAAAATTAAATAAATGAAAAAATATTTAATCCCATTCTACTTTCCACTATAGTTAAATAATTGTTTTAGTTATTTAACTATTCGATAGCTTTTTCCCTCTTTTTAATTAAATAAATCTTTATTTATTTAATTAGATTCCATATCTTGATTTTGAATTTAAAATCATTATTTAATTCAAAATTATCATTCTTTCCTTATTATCCATAATTAAATAATTGGTTTAATTATTTAATTGGCATTTTCCTCTTTTTAATTAAATAAATCTTTTCTGATTAAATTAGATTTCATATCTTAATTTTCTAAATGAAAATCATTATTTAATTCAAAATTACCACTCTTCCCTTATCACAATATTCTAAAATTAAATAACATATTTATTATTTGACTGGTCATTGGTCACTAAAATGGAAAAAGACTTTATTTCTTTCTTCATCGCTTTTTCTATATCTTCTAGATCTAATTTTAATCCCTCTATGTCTCAACCAACCTCCACCGTTGATTAAATTATATTTTAATCTAATATGGACCATTCATCTATTATAATTCAATCCTAACCCTATTCCATGATTTATCTTTTAATCGTGACCATCGATTAATTATTGTTTAAATCTTGACGTGTCATTTGAAATTAGTTTTTTCCTATACAGACACTTTACCATTCTCATTTCAAACCCTCCCCGAAAATATTAGGAATCTTGAGAGCTCAGTGCATTCTAGTTATCTTCAATATTTTTCTTTATCTTTAGGTCATAATTGCATTCTTAATAAAAATTTGAGGGCAATAAAAAAATAGAATGGAGAAGGGCTACGAAGATTCGCCAATGGATGCATGAATCAGGTGATATTGTTCTATTTTTGTTTCTATGACCTTTTCTCTTTGTAGTTGATTAGGATTTTTATTGGGACTCATGATTTTCATGATTTAATCTGAAGCTTAAAATTTCCTAATTACATAAATAATTAACACTATTGAAATATAAAACAATAAATGCATATGGAAAATAGATTGAAAAACTTCTTGCACATGGTCTACATTGTTCACCTATTGATACATGAAAGAATGATGGAAAAATATAGTAGATACATGTGGTCTTTACTATAGTACCATTGTGAGGAAGAAAAAAATTAATTGATGGATATTAGAGAGGGGTTTAATTAGAAGCTTTCCCTGATACCATATTAAAATGGATGAAGAATGATATTTCTCTCAATTCAAAACTTTAGTCATTGACATTGATTAAAAATCAATTAAATTATATTACCTTTATAAGGCCTTTATTTCACTTACAAAACCAATTATGGGCACATAAAATTCCAAACAAACTCCCTTGATTTAATACATTGACATATTATTATTAATTAATTAATTTATCTATTTATTTAAAATTTCAAAGAACTAAACTAAAATATTATTGACTATTAATTAAACACATAATATTGATTTACAATCATCCTAATCCATTGGTCATATGTAGTAGTGGTTAAAATACTATATAAATCATATATATGATAAGAAAAATGCCTTACAAAAACTTATAGGTCTATAAATTTTTCTAGTATGAACTACTAAATAATCATAAATAAAATATTCAATAAAAATTAATAAATGTTGTGCACACTAGGAATTATATTTAACAATAAAATTGTAGTAAATCACAAAAATATTCTATTTATAATGAAATTTGTAAAATATTTTGAAATGATGCTCACTAAAAAATATATAAAAATAAATTTTGATTAAAAAAGTAAGATAACTTATAGAAGTGATTCTTTGTCAAGTTAAAATAGACTACAAATTGTGTGTAAATAATATTTTTTATAACTCATTACTTTACATTATAACTCTTGAATATTTGTTTGACATAATAGGCACATGTTTTTATTAGATAAGCAACAAATTAGGTTGCTAAGACCTTTATAAATCCCAAGGATAGAATAAAATAGGCCACCAACATGACACTAAGTGAACACAAGAAAAATAAAGCTCAAAATAATTATCATAGGATCCTAGCCATTACAAAGCTACTAACACAACTCAATCAAATCCAAAACTTATTGGACATAGTGCATATTTACAAAACAACAAAGAAAAAAGTTGTTGGCAACAAACAACCAATAAAGAAAATAAATGGACAATATAATCAGACTTACAAACAAAAATACTCCTAAGCCTAGCACAAGAGTAAAAAACATCCTTAAATAGACCCATCTTCCTATGTTGGAAAATAGTCCAAGGAAAACCATTATTCTCACCACGAGAGAAGGGAGAAGGAGGAGGATAACCAAGAGAGGAGAGGACAAGTCTAGCTCCACAAGAATTTGAGCATAAGTAGAATGGGATAAAATGGTAGTACCATTACCCACCTTAATAAAATGACCCAATGAATTGCTAATCCTGAATAACAAGAGTCACACCAAAAATGGAGTGAGAGATTTGGAAGGTGGATCCAAATAAAAATTTGGTGAAGAGAATCAAATAGAGGATTAAATAAGGCTAGAAAAGGCTTGAGGAGAAGAGAATGTTGACCCTTAAACCAAGATAAATATTTCATAACAACATCATGATCATCTACGAACTTGAAAACAACCATAAAGAACCCCTTAACATAGGGGTAAATCTCAATACTACCCTCGATAATAAGAAACTAATTCTTAGAGATCCAAAGATTTAAATCATGCAAATGAGGCCATAATATTACAAGCATATAAATAAGACCTTTATAGGAAAATACTTTGCATTACTATAGACCTCCTCACCTAAATCCACAATAAGAGGAGAAGGAGCAAGTGAAGATGCAATAGAAGAATGAGCATAACAACCAACCACTAACTTTCCTAGTGAGGGAGACATCCCAAAAAAAATTACTTGAAGAATATTTATTAGGAAGAGATGGCACAAATCCTACTAAAACCCTGCCATTGGAGGTAGTAGATACAAGGGGAATAGTGGATAAAGGATTTGAACCATGGAAAAATTAGGTGTGTGTGGGTTCTCACTTATTCTCCTTAGGTAATTCAATAAGGTCATAGGAATCCTAATTCGATTGACTATATACCTCAAAGGTGAGTGAAATCTCAACAAGGAAGGCATAGGAAGGGTTCTTTCAAGCTTTGAGGGGTTCACTAAAAGAAAAATCTTGGAAAAGACAAATAAGAATTCAACTAAAAAAACCTAGTAATGCAAGCTAAATGAATGATACAAATGATGAAATTATGCAAAAAAAAGTTAGGGTATGTGTACTTGGAAGTTCTAGAAATGTAATGAGGATTTTGGAAATGCAAAAATGTTGTCAAAAAGTGCTATGGAGGACTAAGAAGCCCTTATGTTGTCTTAGTCTCCCTACTATTTTTTGAGGAAAATGCAAAATCTTTAGATGTCAAAACCAGATCTAAAAGAATCTCTACAAAATACCCACAGAATGACTAAGATTCCCTAGGTGGCAACTTAGTCCCATCTATACTTTCTTCGAAAATCTTTGAATGTGGTCATCAGGTCCAATGTTTGCACTTCCTTCTTCTTAGATCTCAAATTTTGAATCTTTTAGATCTAGCATGTAGGTGAGTTATTGTGAAGATGACAACTTTGTGATGCAACTTTTCACTCCAAATGATCTTCTAGTCTTCAACAGGTAAATCTCCAAACAAAAACACACAAGAGCATAAAAACTTGTTGATTATTAGTAAATGCGGGTTTTCCTTCATCAAACCCCTTGTTGGTAATTAAACCTTGAAATGAAATGAAATGGAGGGAAATAATGAATGAACAACATGCAATGTTATAGCTCACCAAACCCTTGCTATGAAGTATGCAAACTTGAATCAAATGACATATCTTTGATAGAAATCTTGAATCCAATGAGTTTTTGATAGATCTTGACTTGAATTGATTGCATGAATCAAAACCATACATCATAAATGTTAGCTCAAAAAAACACATGATGCAAAAATATCCTTGATATGATGCTTGAATCTTGATGAGTTTCTCTTGATCTCATAAAATTTCCTTAGGATTGAATACTTGAATGCTTGAGATTCTAAGGATATGAAAAATGAGTGAAAGAACCTTGTATTTATACCTATTCATGCTTAATATCTCGAAATTACACCACAACAAACCGACATATGAGTTTTATAATTAAAGGAGGCCAAATCCTACCAGAATTTGAAATTTAATCTCAAAAAAATAGGAAGGGGGAATAAGACTGCCTAGGTGGCATCTCAGTCCCAAGTCTTGAAAACTTGGGGCACATAATCCAAAAATGGGCCCATTTAAGGTTCCACTGAAAAGGGGATCCCAAGACCTTTAGGGGAAAAATATGCCCTAGGTGGCATCTTAGTCTTGACCCAAAAATAAGGGACACTTAGTTAGAATCATTAAATTATCATTTATCCATTAATGTTTGTCGAGATTTTCTAGAAAATGATATCTAGTTTATTAGGCTTGTGGATTCAAAATACGACCAATTAAGTTATACATAGAGATAAATAAATCAATGTGAGCCCAAACAAGTGTGAAAATGCAAGGGTATGCATTTTTCTACACTAGAATATTCACAAGCACTAAATCCCTCCCAACAAACTATAGACCAAACACATAATCTAGAGGCATATCCACGTGTATAGGAGGCCCAAAACAATCAAAATTGACCATGATGGGATTACTAGGAAGAGTCTATTTTTCAAACACTACTAAATATGGAAAACCAAACATAGAAACACCCACATTGACAAGAAGAAGGGTAGGGGTGAGAGACAAGTGGACCACTAGATCTACTAAGGAAACAAACACTATTGAACTAGAAAAAATATATATATAATTAAAAAAAAAATCCATGGAGGAAGAGGAGAGGGAGGAATGGGAGGGACAAGCAAAATAATAGGGGTGAGAGACAAGTGGACCATTAGATCTACTAAGGAAACAAACCTAGTTGAACCACCAAAAACAAGAAATTATTTTGGAAAAATGTCCATAGAGGAAGAGGAGAGTGAGGAATGGGAGGGGAATGCAAAAGACTAGGGTGAGAGACAAGTGGACCACTAGATCTATTGAGGAAATAAAACCAGTTGAACCACAAACAACAAGAAATAATTTTCAAGAATTGTCAACAGAGGAAGAGGAGAAGGAGGAATAGGAGGAAACAATAAATATTTAGATACCCTAAACTATTACATAGGAATATGTTTTGGTTAAGATAAGAATGGAAGGGACAATGCCCATTTATAAAGTAGCCATAGAGGTAGAAGACTAACGACTCATAGAAAATGAGGAAACATAAAAGGAAGAGAAAGACTCACCAAAAGTGAGCCAATAAGAACAAGAAACAAGCCATGCTTTTGACTGGAGGATGAAACTTAAAATTAGAGATCAACTATAAGAAACTAAGGCAACAACAACCAAGGAACCCAACACAAAAAAACACCCTTATCAACAAACCCAAGATCCACCTCAATAGGAGCCCACTCTACATCAATAGGAGAAAAAAAGGAGAAAGCCAACAAGAGGCGACAACCCCCCAATGTTCCCACAAAACTAGACTCCACCTCAATAGGAGAACCACACAAAGGGGGCAACCAGGGAGAAAAAACACAACCATAAGGGACATGAGAAGCTCCCATATGAACCCTAATAATCAAGATAGAAAGTAACAACAAAAGAGATAGTAGAACACTATCAAGAAGATGAAGAACACCCCTCTTATAAATATTAAATAAAACTCCTTTGTAAAAAAAAAGCACAACCCCTATGTGGGAAAAGTACAAGAAGGTGCTAGAGACAACACCCCAAAAATTAATGACATCCAGAACCACCAAGGTGAGGTGGACAACAGTAAAACCCTAAACATTGCACCTATAATGATAAACATAGCAAGGGAAGAACACTTCCATTATAGAAAGAAGATCCAGAACCTCCAAGGAAACATGGTAGGAACCTTGCTTCACAATAGAGTGGAAACCACAAAACTAGCTACCTCTAAAAGAGAGAGAAGAGAAAACAATGAGAAAATGATGCCCATAGGTTATAAAGGCCTCCCAACTATAAACCAAAGCCTCCATAAACTACACAATGATCTTCACTAGAAAATGGAAAGAAGAAAACTTCAAACTAGGCCAACAAGATAAAAATAAGCATACAAAAACCTCTTCATGAACAACAAGCACCAAAAAGGCCCTAGAAAATAGGAACAATGCCACAAGAGAGAAACACTCTCCAAATAAAGACAAGCCACTAGAAACCACAAGATCTTTTGTAAAGAGGCATGCCAAGAAGATAAAGTCTTGGGAACAAAGAAATATTGAAAGAACCTCATCATCAAATGCAGAGGAGCCACGAGACTTGGAAAGGGGAACAACAACAACTACTCGGTGATCCCACAAAGTTGGTTTACAATTTCTGAGAGGAACTTATTTTTGCTGAAATCGCATATTTTTAGAAAATATAATGATTTAAGCATTGAAAAGTTCCATTTTAAGGATTCCAATTGAAGAGGGTTTGATCAAACCACCTTAGATCAAACCCTCTTGCATAGAACCTCACTATTTTTAAACCGTACCTATAAATGAGTCTCCTTTACACCTATCAAAATGCTGATAAAAAATCAGTTTTGATTTACCGTTTGGGGGATCAAATGAATTCATTTAAAATTTATTTGAAATGATTATGGTAGTCCTCGGAATGAGCTATCCAATGAATATAATTTTAACATGTTTTGGTTTTATTATGTATTTGCTTTTTTAGTTTTATTAAACATAGGTTTTTTATCAAAAATGAAGGTCTTTGTTCTACACATGTGGAAAAATAGAAGACTACCAAATTTTTTTTCAAAAATATGAGTGCACCAGATATTGAAGTCCTTGATCCAATAATTTTTTTTTTGAATTTCAATATATACAAAAAATGTTATTTGTTATACTGTCGCACTATGTCTCAATTGTAATTGGTTTGACTTCGAAACTTGATTAAATAAAAAATATTCAATAAAAAACTATCTAACAAAGTGGAAGCACTAGATATCAGAGTTGTAAATCTAAATTTGAAAGATTTAGAATTTAATCCTTTATAGAAAAGAAATTATGCATTATATGGTGTGTGTCACTTTTTCAAAATGCTGTTTTCTGAAGAAAAAAAACTAGTTTTTGTGGGAGATGGAAAAAGAAGTGCGATTTGATTCCCAAAATTTTGAAAAAAAAAAAATTAGAATCTATAGAAAAAATGTGACGAGACTCTAGTTTGCATCATTTTCAAATTCCTCACAATTTTTCCGCTATAGGTTCTCGAATGTGAAGATTTAGTTAAAAATAATAATTTGAGTGTCCAGTTTGGCCAAAAATTGTAAACCACTATTGTGGGATCACTCTACTACACCTATGTTAAAAATAGAGAGGATAAACCAACAATCCCCCCAAATACTTCCAAAGCCAAGAAAAAATCCCATAAGCTAATCTCATCCCCACAACACTAGTGAGTGAAACAAGAAAGCATAGCACTCTCTATCGAATAAGTGCAAACAAGCTAGTAAAAATGCCAATGGTAGACATAAATGACCTATACCAAGCCAAAAAGGTGAACACAAACACACTAAAAATTTGGTCACTAAGAATAGAAAGCCAACACAAAAAAGAAGAGGGTCATAGAGAATGAAGAGGTCAGAGGGAAAACCCCAACACCAGCATTCAAAATAATTGTCCCAACAAAGCCCCAATCCATACTCCAAGCAGCAAAAAAATCCTTACAGATAAAATCCCAGAAAATAAAACTGATGAAGGAGCAAGTCAATAGTGCTAGAAGAAACACAAAAACCCTTAATGCAAATGTCAAATTCACAAAAAAATGCTAGATGAAGGGAGAAAGTAGACCAATTGTGAAGATAGAACATAGATCCAACAAAATAATTTGCCCCCTCAATGCCATCGTCCTCGTCATCATCTTCACTTGCAATTTTCAAATTACCCCCATATCCATTTTTCCTGCTTAGTCCCTTGCTCCCGTTGCCTCCCATCTTCTTTATTCCACAGGAACATGTGAAAAATTACAATTTTTTTAAATTTTCAATGTCCTACTTAGGCCAATAAGTGGACATACCATTATGCTTTCATGTAGAATTAAAATATAAAGTACATCCTCATTGGATGAAAAATACTACTAAAGTAGATGACCAACCTTGTTAGACATTCTTACAACAAGAGTAATACTTTAGTATTTTACAATCTTAAACCAACTATCACCTATTAGGGCTAAATCTATATATGAATCAAACTCAACTTGTACTATCACTTTTCTCCTATAGTTGTTTGAGTATTAACAATGGATTAAATATTAAGGTTTAAATAATTTAAAATATGTAACGTTATCAAAATAAATATAAATAAATAGTGTAAACTATAATATGTGATTATTTCACAAGAATTATAAAGAAAATAACTAACAAAATAAATTGACTAACACAACCACAAAATTCAATCATATTAATGTCAAATCATATATTATATTTTCAATATCTTTTAACATCAATGGTTTTTAAAACTATCTAAATTAGAGCACTTGGAAGGCCACTCAAACCCTAGAAATATTTCAATACTATTGGCTCTCAAAATGACATACTCTAGACAACTTGTGTAAAATCATAGTGTGTGCCTACTTACACTATGCCTACTTGCAAAAAGGCTTGGTGAGGACAATTCTAGGTGTACCTTATTCTTTGAGTTGGAAACTCCCTTATGCCCCTTCTTCAATGTCGATAGCCCCACCAGACCACTTTATTCTTTATTGAGTGATGTCCATGCCCTTTTGAAGGCTTACAAAAATGTTTGATATAATCCTTTACACCATTAGAAATTTTCAGCATAACAATTCCACCTTATGTTTGGTACCCCCTTAAATTATTGGACCTAATTGAGTATTTAATTTCCTAAATTATGCATTTTATTGCCCATTTTTAACAATTTCTTAGGAATTGCAAGTGGGAAACAATTGTATCTATCTAAAACCTTTCCCCCGACAATTAAAATCATTGAAAATAGTGAAAGGAAACTCACATGGTCGTAGGCATGTTTGTCCCCTATTTTCTCTTCAAATTAAAATATGT
This sequence comes from Sequoiadendron giganteum, assembly GCA_007115665.2. NCBI lineage: Eukaryota > Viridiplantae > Streptophyta > Pinopsida > Cupressales > Cupressaceae > Sequoiadendron > Sequoiadendron giganteum. The sequence goes on from CM021100.1 coordinate 546,220,606, forward strand.
CAGTTTCTAAAATTTAATATTTGTAATTCAAGTGTCTATGTCAGTCATCCAGATTTTATTTTTTGGTAAATGGAATAAATGCCTATAAATACCTAGTTATTGCATTATTTTAAATCTAACAATAGATATCTAGGAAACTATTGGAGCAATTATTATCAATAGAACTTCCAAGAAATTCAAGAGAAAAATTTGCAAGGATTTATTGTAGTAATTCAAGATCCTAAGATCATGCCAATTCCTATGTGAGTTTATGTGTGTTTATGTTATCTTTGTTTTGTGAAGCCTAACACCTTTTTAGGTATTAAATCAATTCAAGCATTAACTTAATTGAGAAAATAAAAATCCAAGTCCTTGAGGTGATGTGTATCACTTTAGTCCTTCAAGGAATCCATTGAAGGGTGGCGAGTTGTAACACTTTGTGATTACATCATTCCTCCTTTTCAATTATCCATTTATCATTGATATCAACATTTCCATTGTGGAAGTGGGAACACTTATGTGGGGTTTAACTTAAGGAAGCCCCTAAAATGGCCAAACATTTCCTTTCTTTGTGAGTGTCTAGATCTTAGGTTTGAAGAGAATTGAAAGGATCTTGTAAAAAAATTGTGCATTGTTGCATTTGAAGACCTACATCTTGTCAACCCACAAAAACTTAGTTACAAAAATATTTGACATTTGTTCTGATATATTTGCAAGAAAGAATATGAATCTCAAATATGAAATTAGAGGATACTAAAAAAGATTTGAAAAAAATCATAAGGATAGTCACACCCTGGGCATATGTAACCTCCATTTTCTACCCCAAAATTTAAGTCATAAGTGCACAATGTGTTTATTTATAATTTATTTAAAGTGGGGACATACATTGGTATATATTTTTTCTTCACTTTATTCACAAGGGTTGAACTTAGTGGTGTCTTGACATTGACATTGAGATTTTATTTGCTTCACTTTTCTCACAAACGTTGAACTTAGTGTAGCATTGACATAGAATTTTGATCATTTTGTAGCACCTTATCAAGTTTATTCGGTAGTATAACTCTTTGTATGGTTATGGGTACACACTTAGTGAAAAATGGTTCTCACTAGACATAGTGTGTTTCTCCCTTTGTTACCTACTCTTGTGGGCTCACCAAGTGAAAAGTGGTCCCCACTAGCCCATGTGCCTTCCAGTTTATGATTCAACTAGAAAAGATTATAATTTCCTATTGTGTGAGTCATAAATTCCTTTTGTATGGATCCTAGTATAACATAAATTTTTAGCCCATACCCTCCTTTTGCATTTCATGCTGACATTCTATGTTGGTGTATGTTTTCTTGTAGCATATCATATATATGTGTGTTCCTGTGTGCCAATGTTCGCTTTCCATGAGATATTAGATCTTTTTGGATTGATCACCTCCCTTGATCCTTAGTCATCCTATCTCTTCAACATTTGGACAAATTTACCCCTCTTGAAATAGATTTTCTACTTTACTATGAGTTTGAGTGTAAGTTTATACTCTCACTAAAGTGGGGGCTAAATGTACCATCATAAATTATCACCCACAAAAATTTCACCTTATTTTTGGCCCCCCTTAAATTATTGGACCTAATTGGGTATTTAATTTCCTAAATTATGCATTCTCTAACCCATTTTTAACATTTTTTGAGGATTTGCAAGAAGGAAATAATTGCATCTATCTAAGATCTTACCCACAACACTAAAAATTGGTCAAGAACACTCATCCCCTGGGCATGAGTTTCCCCTATTTTCCCTCTAAATGCAAATATGTCAGTGTCCTAAATTTAATATTTGCAATTCAAGTGTCTATGTGGGTCATCAAGATTTTAATTTTTGGGAAATTGAATAAATGCCTATAAACACCTGGTTATTGCATGATATAAAAAATTAGAAGAGATATCTAGGAAACTATTGGAGAAATTATTATCATTATCACTTTCAAGCAAGTCAAGAGCAACATTTGTAGAGATTTATTGTATGAATTAAATATTATAACATCATGTCAAATCCTATCTGAGTTTATGTGTCTTTCTGTTATCATTATTTTCTGAAGTTTAATTCTTTTGTAGGTATCCAAGCAATTCAAGCATTTAAGAAATTAAGGAAAGAAAGATCCATGTTCTTGAGGTGATGTGTATTAATTTAGTCCTTCAAGGAAGCCATTGAAGAGTGGTGATTTCCAGCACTTTGTGATTTCATCATTCCTCCTTTTCAATTATCCATTCATCATTTGTATTGTCATTTTGGAAGTGGAAACACTTACACAAGGTTTAACTAAGGAAAGCCCCTAAAATGGCCCAAAATTTCCTTCTTTTGTGAGTGTGTAGATATCAGGTTTGAAGAGGACTAAAAGGAGTTTGAAGAAAACATATTCACTATTATATTTCAAGACCTACATCTTTTCAATCCATATTAAATTAGTTACAAAAATATCTGAAAATCATCCAATAGATTTGTAGGTAGGAATTCAAATCTCAAACCTGACATCAGAGGACTACAAAAATAGATTTGGAAAATTATGACAAGGACACTCAAGCCTTGAACAACTATGTCCTCCATTTTCTGCCTCAAGTTTGAATCGCGGGTGCATGATATCTTTCTCTTCTCATTTATGTTATCTGAATTTGTTGTGACCTTTTGTGTCTTCTATATTTACATTAGAATAGTAAATTTAACTACTACCCTAGAACTAGATCATTGCATTTCATCATTAAGACATTTCCATATTTGGTTAAGGTTTGTTTGACTCACCTATCGGGTTGTAAGTCAATCTCATTCCTTATTCAAATCAATCAAACCCTTATCCCATCTTTGTATTTCCAATCCATTCACATCTTCGCCACACATATTTCACAAGCATTTGGGGAAAGTGTCAAGTCGTAAGGTGAAAACAATTAAAGGTTTCCATTTATCATTATTTCATACTTAGTTTTTGGTTTTCAAACCCCCAAACCCTTTAAAAAAGGTTGAGTTTAATTTATTATTTAATTATTATAATGTTTCCTATATTTTAAAATATCTTTTTATAAATAGACTTCATTAACCTCTATTTTAACCAAAGGATCATAATATTCAATCTAATTGTAATGCTTTCATATATTTATTTCAAATTTGTGGAAAAAATTTAATAATACAACTAAACATATATTATGAATAGAATTTATCATAATTTTCAACCAAAAATGGTGTTTTGACAAGAAGGAAGTAGTCTTACCCAAAATTAATTTTATAACATGACAAAGCATTTGAATTAAATTTTACATGATTGCAAAAAACTAGTGAATAACATAACTAAACTGCAATGTATAATGAAACATCAAGAAATTTACCTATTCACTACACATTCATTTACAACAAAAATTATAGCAACACCACAATAAATGAAAATTTTGAGTCAACTAATTGAAACATCAAAAAATAGATGGTGTTTTTTTGTGGGACGAAAAAGGGGGTTTACCAAAATTATGAAAAATAGTCCTTTAATCCTTTATTTCATTAGGAAATGAGATTCACACAATGAAATGATTGTCAACCCTTAGGTGAATCAAGTCAAAGTGGGAATCTTCAGATTTCCTTATGCTTGAATGATGGGGGTCAAGGTCAAACAACACTTTGGGCAGAAAAACTAAAAATAATAAATCAACACCAAATTACAATCTAACACTTGAAATAGCAAGATTAAACTTAGTACTAACAAAACCTACAATCAAATTGCAGATCAAAGAAGGGAAAATAGGAGTGTACCTTTCACCAAAAGTTAGTTTTTGAAGCTGATTTGGTACTCATTCACCCATGTTCGAATGGGTCCAAGTGCAAGATTTTTTTGTAGCTTTTAGGAGCCTCTGACACAAATCCAAATCTTCCAATTTTTCTTGGTTTCATAGTCTAAATGCTGCAAATGACTTAAGGATTCTAGTTTCCGTGAGAAGATGACAACATTGATAACTTTTGCAACTTTGACAACTTCATTTTTTTCTCTTCAAAAGATCTTCAATCCTTCTTCAACCAAAATCTGAAAACACAACATAAGAGAGAAAAAATGTTTGTTTTTGGTGAATGTGGGTTTTCCTTGGTCAAACTTCATTTTGGTAATTAAACCCTGAATAGAATAAAATCATGAAAGAGGGAATAAGAATGAAGAAATCTATGTCACCACTCAATAAAGTCTTGAATAAGTTATTGAATTAAGTTTTGCAACTCTCATGAAATGGATTTAATGGATTTGGTTCTTGACACTTGAATCTTGCTGGAAATAATTCTTTGAACACTTGATTTGATTATGAAACTTACATCACAATGTTAGCTCCAAAATCATGTATGATACAAGAATACTTTGACATGAAAATAGGATCTTGAATGTTGCAATAAAACTTTGATAAATATTCCTTTGAATTTTCTTGAAATTCTCCAAAATGCTCTTGATTTTATTAGATCTTTAAAATTTCCAGGTTCTTCTCAAAATCTTTTAGGTGAAATAGTAAAATAACCTTATATTTATAGGCATCTATCCTTAATTTCGTGAAATTCAAATCTCACAAGCCAAAATTTAATTATAGATTTGGAAACATTAAAATAGTACCAAAATATGGTTTAAATTTAGGTCCTAAGTTCTAGGGAGGACCCATTCACCCATGGGCAAATGGGTCCCAAGTCCCTACACCTAGGACACACATTTCTTAAGGTGAAGTGTTATGTTAAGGTGTACACACTTATATAACTAGTCCTAATTGATATTATGTTTATGAATCTTATTATTAATATCATTTCATCCTAAATCACCTTTGACTGACTATTTAATCAAATAATCTATACTATTTCATTAAATTTATCATTTTATTCTATTAATGAAATAATTAATTTTATTGGATTAATTAACCCGCTTTCTTATTAATTCTCATCTGATTTAATTAAATAATGCAAATAATTTAATTAAAACTCCTATATCCTCTTAGTTGATTAAATAAATCTAATTATTTAATTAAAATCCCATATTCTTTTGAAAACCCTAACCCACATAAGATTAATTAATTCCTGATTAACCTTAAAACCCCTACTAATCTTCATTAGACAATCCTCTAGCTTTTAACTCCACCAAGGTTAAATAAACCTATGGCTTAATAACCACACTTGCACAAGTAATTAATTTGTAAAAAATAATTAAATGCATATTTTCCACACAAAAGGGTATTCTCATGGAATATTCCTCTATTTCCTCCCCTCTTTGACTTTCCCTAACAAGATTTAAGAGCTCTTACAAAGGATTTTCGTACCTCTTACAAAGGCTTTTAGTGTCTCTTATGAGCCATCTTGTCTCTTACAAGGGAATTTAATTCTCTTACATTCCCTCACATCCTCACACATATTCCTTAAATTCTTTCAACCATATGCCCTAACTACCTCTTACATGTCTATCCCCAAAATGTGCACACATATGTGTCAGCACATATCCCCATTGATTATATTATCCCTTTGACACTTGTCACTAGGCTAATGATCCTCCATTTAGTCCTGCATTTTTTTTTTTCACCCTTCTTCTAACCCTCTCTTCCTATAAATAGAAGGCACTTCTATGGGGAATGGATCCACCTTCTTATGAAAAGTCATTATGCCCATTTTTATCCATACCAACATTCATTTTTATTACCTTAGCTTGAACTTATAATCATTTGGCATCAAATTAATCACATCCACATACAAATATTGAAGCTTATCCAACAACGGATTGGGAAAGGGCCATATTCCACATCAATTTTGCACCAATCACCTTATGGGATGAGGTTTGGAGTACTTAGATAGGATTCCATGAATATTTTGTTTGATATTTCATGCTTTCATGTTCATGTTTTCATTTCTTTTTATCTCCAAGTATTCCATAGGGAATGTTATTTAACCTACTAATATGACTAATTCATATGTGTTTTGTTCATGTTTAGCCTAGGTTTATCTTCCATTCACATTTTAGCACTAGAGGGAGGGCTTTGAAACAACAAATTTAATATATTTTGTTGATTTTTTTTGTGACTTGCGGGTTTCTAGGATGGAACAACACACTTGATCTAGGTAGAGCAATGCATCTAATTTTTAGAAATTCCATTGATATTTATAGTGATGATTTTTCTTATAGCATCACTCTTCTGATTTTAAATATAGTGATTCTTCTCTATTTTAAATTTCTTTTCTATTTTTCTAATATAGCGTCGTTTTTGATTTTATTGTCGTCTTTGTGTTGTCTGGTTTTTGTAGGGAAACACCATTGACTCTACCAGAGTGATGCAATTGATTTCACTAATGCCTTTGAACTCACTAGCTTTTAATAGAGCAACACAATATTTCACCAAAGTGACGCTTTTTATTTCAATGGTGCTAGTGATAGAGGAGAATAAAGCATTGAATTAAAGGATGAAAAGCATTTAATTCTTATTGTAATATTTTTTTAGGACACATATTCTTTAGGAGACTAGTTTTCAATTGGGCTCTAAAATTAACCAAATTGTATTATTTTTTTCAAAGTTGGTTTAAAATTGAACCCTTCACTTACTAGTCATTATAATGTTGGTTAAAATTGAAAAATACAAACAGAACACTTACATTGGTGATTAAAATGAAGTCATTTTATAATGTTGGTAAAAATAAATGAGTGTTTGCCATGCTTGTCTATGCTTGGTAGCTCTCTAGTGTGTATCCTCTCCCCTTGCGCTTTGTGCAATCTTGGGTGAAGAGAAACATACTTTATTTATAAAATTCTTTTTCCTTGAGTCACCCTTAACAGAAAACCTACTTGGGAACACATCTTGCAATAGAGAACTCCTAGAAATTCTTGCAAGCACATTTATCGACGGGATTTAAATGAAAATTGGGAAATTGTAATGAAAATAGCTTCAATCTAGGCTAACAACATACTGCACCCAATCCATCTCTGAAAGCAGAAGGGAATGGTTTAATGCCTTAAGTGTTAGTAAGATGGTAGTTTCCATATCATGTTCTCGATTGTCATTTAAAACCTTGTTTTTTGAAAAGTTCCTTGAGAATTATGAATAGGAATTTATTTTATAGTGTTCTCGATTGTAATTAAAAACATAGGAATGTGTTTTTGATAGTTTGGGAGAAATTGTGATTTTTTGAGGAAGACATGTCAAGATCTGAGGATGTAGAAGATTCGATTCAAGAGGAGGAAGAAGGATTTAATCAACAAGAGGAAGAGAAGGATGTGGAGGTGGATACTTGTATGATTGAGGAAAAATAAAAGGTTACTACTGACCTAGAGGATACAAATATTAATCTGGGTACCCCTGGTAATGAAAAAGGCCTAAAAAATAAACAATTGGTCACAAAGATAACAAGAATAGAAAGGTTGAAAGAAAAGATGGAGCTTCTTTAGAAAGTGATGCACAATGAAGACAATTCTAAGATTTTTCAGGTTATCGATAAGGTTGTGTTGAACAATTGTAGGGTTATGGATGTGGTAATGAAAAGAGTGGTGATGACTACTATCTCGAGATAGGGTATAGTAAAAAATTAGTAGAAGAAAAAAAGGGAAGAGGGAAGAAGCTGATCGGTCTTGGAAAATGGAGATCAAGGAAAACCTTGAGGATATGGTGGATGATCTAAAGAAGGCTTGGAGCCTTATTAAGGATGCTTAATCCTCACTTCTTGTTTGGATTTTTTGTCTGATGCCTATGGTTTTCTCAAATTTTGGTTCTTTAGTTATGATTTTTTGTCGTGATGGCCTGATATGCAAGAATCGGTTTAATCTTAGCTTTATTTATATTTTGAACATTATGAACTTGTTGGGTATTGTTAATAGGTTATACCTTTATATCCTAATCTTTTGGATCAATGATAATATGGATTGTTTGAAACTATATTGGATACTTGATAGGTTAATATATTTTGATTCAGTTCATATTGGTTGATGTATGTTTTTTGTTGGTTTTAGTGGGGAAGTGGATCTCCTCCCGGTTCTACTTTCTCCTTTGTCTTTCTGTTCTATCTGGGTGTTGTTCTCTAGACTGTTTTGCTACTTTTATAAGGGATTAGGACCCTTTCTCTTCTTAATCAGTAAAAAACAAGGTCTTGGGACCAATTTTGATATATTAAAAATTCCTACCAAACACTTAGTCATATTTCATTTCAAGCACCCAATCAATAAGAGTAAAATATAAAAATATCAAATAAGATATGAAAATGGAGGGCTAAAATGGATTCAAAGTGGAAATTTAAGAAAAAAATCATAAAATATGAAACTTGAACAAGTAATTCAAGAGATCAACACTCAAAATCTTAAAAAGTGATAAAAATAAGTCTAGTAGTACTTATAATCTTGTATCTAAACTACTCATTTTTGTTTTAATTGGTAGAAATTAAAATATCAAACAACGGGAATAGATAAAATAGTTTATTTATAACATAGTAAAATATGTGCTCCACTAAATTATTGATTTTCTAAAATTATTTTGTAAATATGTTCAAGAAATATTGAATAAAATCATAGTACTTGCTATTATTTTTATATATTTTATTCAATGAATAAATAATTATTTACTTATTTTTAAAGTGGACAATCCTTAAAAAAAAATCAGCATGCTTCCAATCTAGACTTGAGAAAAATAGTTATTAGATGATAGGCTACATATAGTGTGAGATTTGAATGAAATAAGTCTCACACTTGCAAAACATTGTTTAGTCAACAAAAAACAAGTTTCAGCTATTGTTTAATTGTAAAATAGTTATTGTTTAATAGTAAAAGGCTCCAAAATATCATGTAAAAGCCTCCAAAATATCACTTATCACATAAAAGGATCAGAAATATCACCTAAAATCCTTCAAAATCTCACTTATCACATAAAATCCAGATAAATATTGATTTCACAACTTGATGGGAACATTAGATTTTCATTTGTAGTGTTTTTTTATAAATTTGGTGGTAACTTTCTTTTGTCATTTCCAATGCTTTATGTTTTAAATTTGCATGCAAATATTTCATAATCAAATAGTACTTATTTTATTTAAGGAAAAAATCTAGATTTATCTAAGTTTATTTATTCGATTATTTAGCACTTATTAATAATTGTTTAATCCAGCCACATACAATTAGAATTTGTAGGGAATTCATCCACAAAAACATACTCTCTAACATATTAAAATACATATAGTTTTCTATCAATGTATTCCTTGAACCTCCTTTAGGTGCAAGTGCTAGTTATTATTATAGAATATGTATAAAATGGATGGTAGTTCATATAAAATTTATTTTGGTTCAAATTGACATTAGAGAATACAAAATGATAATAAAAAAGTCATAAATTCCTTATTACAAATAAATATAAAAATTACTAAGAGTAATTTAAGACCAACATCTTAAAATATTTAAACTGTCATTTTTTAACATGACACTGAGCGAGAGCAATTCGCAATGGGAAAATATAGAGGTTGCAAGGAAATGGGCTAATGCAAAGGTTTGACTGAAGTGGTTTGGGTAGGGGCCCTTTTGCTACTACTACTATCACTCCTAGTTGCACTGGGTCTATTCCTGCTTCGTTGGTATTGGACAAGAGTCATGTGGCTTTCAATGGGATGGTTATCACTGTGCATCAACTAGGTGACTTCTCTATGGTTCTGCCTATGCTACAATATTGTCGGTCTCTAGTGTTGACTCGACTATGGGCTTTAGGGCCTCTTTGACTTGCCATCATAATTATTTTTCTAATGTTGTTTCTAAGGATTGTACTTGGTCTCTTCTTGCTCCGGCTAGGGTTAAGACTTTACCCTGTTCCTATGCTTGCCCTATTGTGGTCTTTCAACCTTAGATTGTTGAAAATGAGGATTTTTATTTGAAACAAGGTGTTTTCTATAGGTCTAGTGGGTTGTGGCCCTCCCTTCCCAATCTCCATGAGTAATTTCCATCTCTTAGAAGCCTATTTTCTCTGGGAGAAATCATCTGTATCCTAATGCTCAATGGTTCTTCATTTCTACCTTCACTTCCTCTATGAAGTGTGACTGTGTGTTGCATAGGGGATGGATGTGGGGTGTTCATTCGTTGTCCATTATGCCTTGGTCTTGCTCCTTCAATCCCCTCATAAAGTCGATGCATAGCAGACCTTTATGGGTCCGACTAGAGTATCTCCCTCTCCAATTTTGGGAGGAATCATGTTATGAAGCTATTGGAAACACCATTTGATTCTTTTTCAAGGTGGAATCCTCGACTCGATGTCTTGGGAATACTAAGGTAGTTCGTATTTTAGTTGATTTGGACATTTTCAAACTTCTCCATGGTGATGTGGTTTTATTGGGGGAGGACAGACTATGGACATAACTGTTGGACTATTAGGACCTTCGGGCCTTTCAGTGCAGGAGATGTTTCTTTGTTGGTCACTTGGCCTCTAGTTGTGCTCTTGCTCATTTCAAGGGATATGCTACCTAGTGGAAGGTTTCTATCTCGGACCATCTCATAGTGGGTTCTCCCTCTTCGGATGGTTCCTCTTGGGGGTCATCTGTTCCTTGGTTGACTCTTCCAAGGAGTCAGTGTCTTGCCTAGATCCTCTTTTGACTTTCCCTTCCATGGATCCTTTAGTGCCTTGTACTATTGTCACTATATAGGAAAAGCCTCCCTAACCTTCATTGAACTCCTCTTTTGGTCATTTGTTTGTTCATGTCTCATCTACTATGTTGGCTCATTTTCTATGTGGTGTCTCTTTACCTAAGGTGGTTGTTGAGGATCCGCTTCTCTAGCCTCGCTCAATGGATTTTGTTCTTGAGTCTTCTTGGACTATTTTTCTGAGGAAGAAGAAGCGACTCTCGGTATCTGGCACTACTTTGTGGCCTCAATTTATGGGATTCAGATTATTCCCCTCAGGTGTTGGGGTTGTCTATTAGCTATCTTTGTGTGTGGTTGTTTGGCCTTTTCTTTCAGGCCCTTTTTCTTGGGTTTGATACCTTGATTTCTTTGGGCCCTAAGGGATCCCATGTAAAGGGTACACCACCCTATAAATATTTCTTATTTAATCAAAAACATCTTAAAATGTTTAAACTCTAGAAAAAATATATGAGTAAAGGAGATAAGATAGAACTTCATATGACAATGTCATTTTTTAAGCAATGTCCTTAAATAGATCACCCTAATTGAAGAGCATGATCAATAGTTTGTTTAATATTTAAATAAAAAACACATCCAAGATATATACTTATGTAATTTTCTATAATTAATATAAATATAAACTTATTGAAGATTACTATTTGGATTATATTTCATATCAAAACTAAAAACTAATAAGAATTATTTTGATCAATTAAATTTTTTAGAAAGTAATAAAAATAATACACTAACAAACTAGACTTAATGAACTTATCTCTCAATATTTATTGTTCTACTTGTGAAAATAAAAAGGTTCAAATAAAGTACTAGTTGATAACATACTGTAATACCAAAAAATTGGATGACCAAGAAGCAATAAGATGAATTAACCAATAATAATACCAAGTAGCATAGAAATTGAGGCATGCATATTGTCCGTGTATGAATTAAACTAGTACAATTAAGTGACAAAGGCCTTCCAATTCACATTGATCAATTGCATGTCCTCTCTATGTCCACCTACAACTTTTTTCTTTGAAAATAAAAGAAATAGTAAAGAATGTTTTTTACATTCTTAATATTAGCATTGACAGTAGGGATTCCAAGTATACTAGAAGTACATATTAAATGTGTGTGATCATATTTAGTGCACAAGGAACTCATTGTTTGGACTGGTTTAATACGTGTTTTTTAAGGTTGTAGGAAAATTCATGTGAGCAATTCACTGTGAGTAAATTTACCGTCATGATAAATTCACCACCACTAATCGGATTTCTCTAATAGTTTAAGAAATCTGAAAAAAAATTCACCACCACTAATTCTCACTATTTTCAGATTTCTTAAGTAGATATAATAGTTTAAAAGTAAATTATATTTTTTCCTTTTAATATTAGTTTAATGTTTTTTTTCAATTTTTTTTTTTAAATTTGTTTGAATATTTGAAAAAAAAAAATCCATACCACTTTTGTTTTATAGTTATTTTCCCACTAACAACTTTTGATTCCAAAAGAGTATTCAAGTTTCCTAGATTTCTGTAAAATATTTTTTTAAATTCACATAATGTAAATAAGTGTAAGATAAACCAAAATCAGTTATAGTGAAGGATTTCTTATATTTTATTTTCCCTTTTTAAAAGTTATCCACATCTATTGACTTTTTCATCATACCATCAAAAAATTTCCAAAGATCTTTTTCAATTAACAACACTGGCAGCTAGGGGAGAGCGGCCCATAGTGGAGCAACCTAACTTCGTGTTTTCCAAAATCTGATGTGAAAATTCCAAATCAATCCCAGTTTTGTACAATAATTTATTTGACAACTCATGTGCTTCTATATTTCGTTTTAGGGTCACATCATCAAATACGATGCCACATCAACATTCTTTTTGTTGAGGTATCCAAAAAGGGCCAAAAAAAAAGTGAGACCAATAGTGGTGCACTAAGTCATGTTTTATTGGTGCACTTATGTGGCATTATATGATTTGTAAGTTTTTATTTTTATAATTCATCCACATCTATTTCAATTAACAACAATGGGATCTATATTTGTCAATTGTGAAAATCATTTCAATCAAAATGTTCACGAAAACAATTTATCCATGTTGAATTCAATAGACGTTGACTTCAACTAAAAATAAATCTTTAAAAGAAAACCTTATATCTTCAAAAAAAAATTGAAACTCTAATGAAACTAATTTTCCTTTATCTTTTTAAATTCAGAAACAAGAGATTACTCTTACCTTATCACATCTTGTCGTAAGTTATGGTGCCTTCACAATAGCCTAGCATTCCTAAAATAAGATTATGAGTAGTTGAAACTAATAATAATTTTTCTTCTCTTATTGCTATAGGTTTATGTTTTTTTCATACCAGTACTAAATCATATAAAAATTTAGTTTTTTCTTTTTCAACTTCCAGTGGTTGGCTACAACAATGAAATATCACTTGGCACAAAAATTAAATATGTTGTTAAACTTCAAGTGTTTTCACTTGCTATCCAAATGCCTTAATATTTGATGGAAGCGACTAGATTTTTTTTCAGAAATATTCAAAATTTCTCGACTATTGTTCAAAACACCTCATCAATCTTTCAAACTATTAGGCCCAGAAGAGGTAGCATAAAAATATATATTTCATTATATCTTGAAATTCCTGTGAAGGACTATTTACATATTTTATTTTATAGGGAGAAGATAGATATAGAAAAATAATATTACAAATGTGTTAATACCAAATAATTAACACATTAACATCCTCCCTTAATCTGAAGGGGTTATCATGAAACTATGCAGTATTTCAAACTACTCAAACTTCTCTTGGCCAAACAATTTGGTGAAATTTTGATGACTAATCTAAAGAAATTGTTGCTATTATAGAACTTGAATTTATTTGAACTAAGCCTATTACCTTGATTGCGTTAAAAATTTGATAGGTCTCAAACTTGATAAAGAGCCTATTATTTTGATAGGTCTCAACTTTTTATAATGAGCTTGTCACTATGACAAGTCTCAAATTTGACAATAAGCCTAGTACTTGGACATGTCTTGACTTTTAAAGAATGAGCTTGTATTTTTGACAAGTCTCAACTTTGAACTTGTTTTGGCCATGGTGTAATTTGAAAAATGACCGAACTTTAGTTGTCAATATGAGTATTCACCAGCTATCAATCTAGGGCAACCATTATCATTGAAAATTATATATGAAATTTACATGAAATAACAAACATTAACTGCAATCATTGAAAATAATATTTAAAATGGCACATTGAGTGCAATAAAATATTCAAGTTACCACACCAATCATAAAGTGTCAACAATATATAAAATTTTCACTAGAATCTAACATATGTCAATATTCCCTCCTTGGCATATGAAAGAGGAAAATGCCAACAACATGATCTCCCTAATGGAGTGAATTCCCCCCTTGGCAAATGAGAGGCAAGTTTCAACAACATGGTCTCCTTGATGGAGTAACAAAACAAGAGACAAATTCTTTATCTCCATAGCCTCAAAAAATTAGTAAGGGCTAACATCAGCATAATCATCATAAACTACATATCCAACATATTCGACATAATAATATTTTTTAGAAAAATCATTCTTATCATCACCAATTAAATTTTCATCACCCACACCAATATTTTCATCAACAATGGCATTACCAATATTATTGTCATAAGCAATAGTAGTTTCACTAAACTTAACCTTCTTTGGTTCATCTGACTCAATCTCTATCAAGGATGTTGTTGATGGATGTTTTTGCACCTTCTTAGCACAAACATCACATAGTATGCTATCTCTCTTGAAAGGTAATTTCTACAACTAAGTTTTAGAAATCACTCCAAGGTCTCTCTGATAGGTCATGACTTGCAAAAATAGCTTAGTTGTTGATGTGATTTGTTGGTAATCATAAAGGGACTTTATGATTATTAAACATGGAGGTAATTGAGTCTACAAATAGAGTTTATAAATTCTCGAAATGAAGAAAAACTATAGTAAGTTCAGGAAAACAAACTAAAAATCCATGTTTGCCATCAAATTTGGCTTTACAATGATGCTGGAACTTTGTCTTTACTTCAAATTTTAAAGAAAAATCAAAAGGGAAAAAGGGTTAGAAGTTTCCTAGAACTACAACTAATGTTGAACAGTAACAATGGAGGATGCTACAGTGAACAAAGTTCCTAAGACTAAGCTCCACTTAACTAAGGACAACCCAAAGTCTCATGAAACTAGTGTAATCTTTTAAGGTTTGTAGATTTTCAAACCATTCATTCACCATTAAAGCATGAATAATAACTAAACTTAACTGTATCAATGCAAATGATTCTCAGACTAACATTAGGGTAAAATCACAAAGCTGCATCATGCTTTCAGCCAACTTATCAATACAACTTAATTTAAGTATTTCTATCTAAAAATCAATGTTGGTCAAACATATTATAATCTAGTAAGATTCATTCTAGCTAAGTTAGATACTTCCACAACTTTATCAACTAAAATTATAGGCTAAAAATATATGGAGCACCATTTTGAGTATAATTTACCAAAAAATAAATAAATTATAAAACTTTAAGTTTCAATAACTCTTACAAATGTAAATAACATGTTTTTAAAAGTATAAAAATACCCCTTTGTAGATCCATAAGTGTAGTTTTCCAAAACATATTTATTTTAATAGTTTAATTATTATTTATATTTTATTTTTTATTTTTACTAAAAGTAGGTTATCAACATTAAATATTAGGTTGATTACCATACCAAGGAAAAATACTAGAACTTACAAAAAAAAATTGAAAAAAAAATGATGCAGTAGATAAAAGAATCTATTTCAAGATGGTATAATTTTTTTTCCATTTTAGATAAATATTTAACATGAAAGTTGATGTCTGATGGAAACAACTATTTTTTGATTCAAAATTGGAAAAAAAAAATATCCATGCACTAGAGTTTCAAGTTATAAATACACACAAAAAATTTCAAAGAAAAAAAAAATTACTATAAAAAGTTTGACATCTCATGCAACTTCAATTTTCAGCATTTTATCAGCAAATAAATTATAGTGCTAATTTATATTAAAAACTAGTTTAAAATAATTTTTTAATTTTTTATGAAAAATAAAAACATAAAATATACGAAAAGATACATATTTTGCTAATTTACATGATTTCAAAATTTGAAAAATATATGCCACTTTTTAGTGATTCAAGTTTAAAATTTGGATTAGTGTTGGTCATTTCCTTTATAAAGTGTGACACAACTTTGTGCTTTTACCCATTACACAATAGTTTATCACTAATAAAAAATAATAATTATGAGCTAGGAAGACATCAAACATCATAACATAATCCACCATTAAAGCACATCATGAGCTAACAACTAACATGAACTAATAACTGAAAATAACAAATTTGAAATATATTTTTTAGAGATATAATCATGCAAACATGGAGAAGAAAACTGCCTTCACACAACAACTCATCTCTTCCTTGAAAATGAGAGGATGCCCCTATTTATAGTTTTCCAAAAGAAAAATGAATGAACACCATTCATTTAAATTGTGTGGCTCAAATTCATTTTACATTAGGGTTTCACCTACCCCCAAATATATGACAATATAAAATGGAGTTTTATCTTTTTCCCTATTTCGTCCTATAGTCTATTTTTGGTAGCATGCCTTCACATAATAACTCATCTCTTCCCTTGAAAATGAGAGGATGCCCCTATTTATAGTTTTCCAAAAGAAAAATGAATGAACACCATTCATTTAAATTGTGTGGCTCAAATTCATTTTACATTAGGGTTTCACCTACCCCCAATTATATGACAATATAAAATGGACTTTTATCTTTTTCCCTATTTTGTCCTATAGTCTATTTTGTCTTTTAGCTACTTTTATCATTTAGCTACCTCCAACATTGTCATTTAGTCTATATTGTCAAATATTCATCATCTATAACTAGATTTCCAACATTCTTTTGGAGAGTAGCATACTCCATGAACCTCCTGATCATAGCTCAGAGCTTATCCCATTCCATGAGTTCAGATCAAAGGATCTGAAAAGCTATCTTTTTTAATCTCTCTATGACTTGCTCCCAATGCTTGGTGCACTTTGGAATTTCCTTGATAACCTGCTTAGATTGAATAAAAGCCCTTGCGGAAAAATCTGTGAAATTTGGTGACAGTGTGTCTACAACCCCTTGCTCCATCTTCTTATAAAAGAATGGATTAATTTTCTCTAGATATAGATCTAGGGCGATCATCTCATAGTCTGTGATCATCTTCAAATAATCCTCACTATCAATTTGGTGTTGTACAACCCACTCAACATTGACCTCTAGCTCGTGCAAAACCCTCTCTAGGATCTCCTTTTTGTAATATAGGCCCATCTTCCATGTTTTTATGAGCCAATGATTATATTTTAGTAGCTCTAACTCCATTTCCCATATTCCTCAGGAGAACTTAAGGATGCTCTTGAGCTTAGGATAGGTGATCCTATATAGCTCAAACAATATATTGCAGGTTTTTATTGTGTCCTCTAGCTGCTTTTGCAGATATCAAAACTTATTGAAAATCCTGGCAGCATGGAGGATGCCCATATCACCATTGTATATCACCTAGTTGAACCAAACCATAGTGGACTTGGTCTAATTTTTCATCTTTTCCATTTTTATTTAATTCCTCCTTAAAGAGGATGGTTGGCATAGACAAACATGTTGGAGTCTCCTCTTCTGTAAATATCCATTGTTGAATGTAGGCAGTGAGATCAACCACTTGTGCTTTCCATTCTTCCTTGGTAGATTGATCGTTGTTCATCTGTTGAATGATGTTAGGCACTAACCCTTTCAAATCACCAATCTTCTATTCACAGGTTGTCAAGCCTAGGTTGATTGTAGATATTTGATACTCCCACCCTTGTATGATTCCACAATCCTTTCATGTTATTTGGATAGTGACTTGCAATGTTAGGGACCCAAAAGTGTCAACTATAGTGTGTGACTTGATTTTGGAATTCTTTTATTTCCTAGTTCATGTCTATTCTCTCGCTAGTATTGCCTCTAGCCTCGCCTTTGGGTCAATGAGCACTATATTTTTATTCTTCAATTGCTTCTCTAGCTAGTCGGGAATCTTTATTTGTCCTTTTTTTGATTCATGATCACCTTCCTCTTCCTTGTCCTTCTGACATTTATCCTTCTCATCACTAGGAGGATTTTCATCATTTTTCTCTTCTTCATCGGAGTCTCCTATCTACATAGCTTTCAATTTGTATAGCTTGGTAGAAGTGACATTTTCTTCAATATTTTTTTCCTTTTGGGGTTTCATTTCTTCTTCATGTTCAATCTCTACATTGTGCTCAGGCTCAGGGCTCTTGTCTTGGGCATCTTTCTCCTCTCATTTATCTTTATCTTCCTCCCTTTCTAGGGGTACTTCTTCTTGCATTAGGACCTTATCTTGGACAATTAGTGGAGGCTCTTTAAGTATTTGTACATCGGGATTGGTATCTATTTTCCCTTCCTTGGAGGAGTGCTCCTTTGTGTGGGTTCCGTCTTCTAACTCATGATCTGTTGTCTCTGTTATAATGCTCGCCAAGAGCCTCAAAATCTTCTTCTAAAGTTTGTGACCTTTCCATATTAGAGGCCACCCCATCCAAGTTTATAATTACTCTACTCTTTGGATTTTTAAATTAATCTTCTTCATCAGAGTCCTCGGGCTCCTCAGCTATGTCTTCTATAGTTTATTTGTGTTGCTTTGCATTAAGCATTTCAATTTCTTCTGATATATGCATTGTGGCCTCCATTTTCAACGGGCCAGTCGATGGTGGTAGGAGATGCAAAGTGGCAACGAGTTGGGACATAAAATCCTAGAACTCAGGGTCAAGGATTACCCCAATAAACTTGATAGGAATGCTTTGCATAAATTTTGTGAAGTCCTATGACAAGATGGATGGTGGAAAAGATATTGAAGGCATGGAGATGGAAAAGTGGAGAGGATAGGCAGCAGAGGTGGGAGAGAAGAAGAGTACAATGGGGATGTAGTGGAAGAGGAAGAGTCTAATACCAATACTAGAGTAGTTGATGAGGTGCACTAATATGTCCATGGTGGGAAAAGATGATGTGGGAAAGGCCCAAGAGGTAGAATGTGGAGGAGTTGCAGTGACAATAGTAGTAGCGAGGATGGACCTGGTAGGTGGTGAGCGTGACTACTCAGTTTATTTTTCTTCTTCATTTATGGGATCTTCCTCTTGAATAGTAGGGATTTGAAGCACAAAATTCCCCTTTTCCTTTGTCCTCTTTGATGACAATTGGCCCTCTACTAGCTTTCTAGAGTATACTTTACTCTTAGGCTTGCACTCTAGTGCATCCTTACTTTTTTGGAGCTCATGGCCGATGGAGATTTGGGAGCTTCGCTCGATGAACTCATAGCTACCATACTATTAGTTTCACTTTCAATATCGTCTTTGAGATCCCCATATGTGAGCTATGCACCCTACTTCTTTAGTTGGGAAATTTGTGCATCCATTCACACTCTAGTTGTATGTTCGATGGGTTGGGTGAGAATTTTAAGGTTGGTGACCTATTCCTTATTCCAATCAATAATGGGTAGGGGATTATCTACCAAGGTGATGTACCTTTAATCCAAAATATTCTCATCTTTGATGACCTCGCCTGACACCTGGAATAGGTTAATGGATTTCATAAATCGAACAATCATTCTCATCTAATCCCACATTCTGACCTCCTTATCATCATTATAATTGGCCCAATAATCTTCTTTGTGAGGCCGGTGAGCATGCTACCTTCCCACTAGTTTCGTCATTTTTCCATGAGGATCCACCCTTCCCTTATCTGTGTGCAAATCCAAGTTGTATTCGTCCAGTTCCTTCTTTGAGTGTTCAATGCACTGGGCAGCAAGACATAAGTGCATTCTTTGTCTAAATGTTAGGGGATATGGAACCCCAACTCGGTGCTTATCACTCAAAAATGTATGGGTGGTTTGCAACTATTGAGTAATCTCCAACAATATGATCCAGTCATTTGGGTAGTGTGATAGTCTACAAGAGATTTTTGATAACCCTTCTTCTTTGATGTATGTAAATGTTGGGAACTGAATGAACAGATACCCAAATCCCTTTATGAAGGCCTTTGCACTATGAGATACTCTTCTCTCAAAATCTCCTCCTAAGAGTCTGATTATATGCCCAATAAAGGCATTGCTTATCTTCATGTACTTTCTTTTGAAGTTCTTGTACTATAATTAGGGATAGTAGGCATAGACTTTCAGTTCTCCCCTCTTTGTGCCAAATTTTCCCTCGTAGAAGTGTCCTTTGTACGATAATTTTTCTTCCATAAGGTAAATAAGATATGAAGTTATGTAAAGGTAGTAGGTCTTCTTTAACGCTACGAGTTGGTTGTGCAAGTTATCACTTATAATTTTCTCCTAATGGAATTTTTCTTCTCCTAAGACGATTTATTCTATGAAGTAGAACATCCAATCTTCAAAGAATGTAGTAGTCAACAATCCCATCACTCTTCTCAAAAGAGTGACTAAATCATGGTATTCTTTGAGGTAGTTACTCCTATACAATGTATGTGGTACTTTTCTAGAATTTCCCCTCTTGTGCTTCAACTAATGTTGATTAATCATTCTTTTGCATCCAAGAGGGTCATTCTTCCACACATTTTGTGCATGCTCCTTTTCTAATTCTTCCATCATGTCAAATTTCAGGATGTTGAACATCTTACCGATGGAATTGGTAGATAAGTCTATCAGCACTCTTCCATCATGATCAATGATTTTCCTATTAGATTGATAACCCTCCTAGCAAGCCATAACCAACTCTGTACCAACTAATGCGAGAGGGAAACCAATTACTTTTGAAAGACCAATATATTTGATCTTTCATGCATTTTCAATTGTGGGGTTGACCATTACCCTTTGTTTGAATTCATCAATATTCACGTGTTCAAGATTTGTATATGAGATTGTATCCCGATTGGAGGAGAGCTTGGAGGTGCATTCCACCCCATGAAACTAGTATTTCGTTTTTTCTTTTTCCTCCTTTCCTCTTGGCGTTCTTGCAAGATTCTTTCCCTTGTTAGAATTTTGTGTAGGCTTCCCTGATGATCCCTCAACAAGATCCCTAAATCCTACACACACATAGTGCAGTAAGTGTTTAAATATAAAGGATGTAAGGATCTGTCAAATGCTTGCAATTCCAAGGTTAGATCAATTCATACATCTTTAAAAGATCAAATAATGCATCATCATTCACTTTTTAGGGCCCGTTTAGATCATTTAGGTGAATGCAAGCTCAAGGGTGTGGGTTTCCCCTAGGTGGAAGTTGTTAGGAGTAGCCAAGAGTAGGATGGTGATCATGGAATCCCATAGATAGCCACCCACACACAAAGTTTTGCAAGGTTTGTTTGGAGGGAAAATCCCTTATTAAATGATTAAGCATGTGCAAAAATGGGCCACAAGGTACCTAGCTTTTCTATATTAGACCTTGATTCTTTTTGTGAGTTTGAGGGATGCAGATGCCATGAGCTAGAAAGCCTTTAAATCTTAGCCATTAAGTAACGAAATTTGATAAACGGTGACCCACATGTGGAAGTACACATTGGGGAACCCACAAAAACCTTGGATGTTGG
This sequence comes from Sequoiadendron giganteum, assembly GCA_007115665.2. Taxonomy (NCBI): domain Eukaryota; kingdom Viridiplantae; phylum Streptophyta; class Pinopsida; order Cupressales; family Cupressaceae; genus Sequoiadendron; species Sequoiadendron giganteum. Next base: position 546,241,824 of record CM021100.1, read on the forward strand.
GATCATGCCTTAAGTTTTAGTTTTTGTATCCTATCTCGGGATGTGTGGAGGTCGGTTGCCATGCTACCATTGAACTCATGTTTTCTATTAAGGAATGGCGATGAAGGAACGATGGTCCCTAGACGATGGTCTGCATAAGCAGTTGCACAAATGGCACTCAAACTTAAGTTATGCATTACCAATCTTTGAATTTTTAAAAAGGGACAACTACTCCACAGAGTTTGCAGTGTAGAAGGACATAGTGACTCAGTGAAAAGATAGGGGCAATCAGCGAATTAACCTTTGATGACGTCTGTCTGCATGGGTTACCCTGCATGTGCATTTTGACTTAGTGTTTTGTTTAGAAAAATTCAAGGATACAGACTGACGATGTGGGGTCTACACTATAGGGTGATGTGATGAATCCATCATTACACAATAGTGACAGGAAGATGGTAAGCCATGTGGGTGATCTGTAAAGCATTTGTACTTAGTGGAATTTAGCAGGTGTTGGGCTCGGTTCACTTAGTGTATAACATGAAGGTAGATCCTGTGTTAGATGAAGGTGTTAGGAATTGGTTGTTAATCAATAGTGACAAGATGAGTGTTTTCTGTGAGTAGAATCCCACATGAAGATTCCTACTAAGGGTTTTTGACTTAGCCATTTTCTTCAAGATTTACGAGTGTTGATAAAGATGATGGGGGAAATAGCGTAGTCTAAAATTTTTTATCTATCATATGATGAACAACCATGCTAGAATGGGATTTTGTACAAGAGAAGATGAAGGGTTTTAACTCACTTTGAAGGATATTTTGCAATGCAAAGAGGAATACGAGCACAAGATGACAATTTTCAAAGATTTTAATATTTATGAAACCTTAACTTGTAAAATAAACATTTTAGAACACCCAACATTGAAAAATCATGGACCTACCTTGAAATCACATAAGAATCTAGAGAAAACCTCACTTGGTTTCACTGCAAAATCATGTCTAGGCAGGAGTTCTTCAATTTTCTCTCTCAAAATTCAAATTGCAAGGGTAAAAATGATAGGTTTGGTGCTCCTATTTATTGAAACTTTTTCCATTAATGTGCACATTTAATGTAGGTAAGATAGCAGGTTGGCTGGTGGGGTTACGTAAACCTGAGTTGGTGTGGAAGTCTAGTGAAGACCCAGGTGGTGAAGGTTCATGCGAAGCTCGCAATGTAGGCGAATGCCAAAGGTTAGACATTGCACGAAGATGTGAACGATGAAACCAAGCGTAGGACCTGTTGTTGGCATGGAAGATTGGGGTTAGCCACTTCTTAGCAATGAAGCAATGTCAATAGCCCACAAAGAAAGACCTAAAAATGTGGGTCTGCCAAGCTTGACGAATGCTGAAGCAAAAAGCTAAGGGAAACTTGCAGGTCCAAATCTGTAAAGCTAAGGGAAAGCTAGAGAATGACACCCAACAATAGTTGTTTGAAAATTTTGTAGGCTTTCACTATGATTTTGTAGAAAAATTACCACGAGAGGAAAGGAAATAAACATCACTTGGCACAAACTGGGAGATCAACATCACTTGGCACAGGCTAGCATGGAAATATCATTCATCTACATTTGATTTCACATATTTACATAGCTACACATAGGGATGAATGTTGTATGTGTATAACTTCACAAATATACATATCTACACATAGGGAATGTAAAATGGAACAAAACAAAAGAAGACCTACTCTCCACCCTACCATATTGGATCATGGAGCCTCATAGGCTCTCACAAAACCCCTGAGCAAGAACATACAATATCCACTACTATGATGAATGGTGAAATCAAATTTTCTTCTTAGGCTTAATAAAAACCTTATTATTGTAAGAATTCCTTTTTGAGGAGGAAATAAATAACAACTATCTTTCAAAAATAATAAATAGGGCGAAGAGTATATCTTTTCTACATATAATTTCACATACATACATATCTACACATAGGAAAAGGAAAATGAAACACAATAGAAGAAGCACATACTTTTTTGTGGCTATATATTTCCAAGCAAGATATTCCTATATATGCATTGAATGCATGTAATAGATAAATATGCATTTGGCAAACAAAATGTACACCGATATATATGTATGTGGAGGTAGATGCAAATATATATGTATTGTTGATTGTTGTTCAAAAACATAAAAATTGGGAAGGTTGACGAAAATTATGAGCAAAGTTTACACATATAGCCTATCGACTAATAGTTTCCATATAGAGGGAATGGTTGCGGAACAATAAATATTATTTCATTTATGGTTTCCATATAGAGGCAATGGTTGAAAAGCAATAAAATAGTCCAATTGCAACATTGTTTCATATATGCTATCCATATAGTGCTGATAGCCACAATAATATTTAGAGTTCTAAAGTTACCAAAGCAATTGAATAGTTTATGTTATTTTCCATAAGACATTGTTGACTTATTTTTTGTATTTTTAGCTGCTATCAAGATTGTGATCCACCACTATGACAAGTTTTTTTGCAAAAAACATACATACATATGCACAACTAAACTTGTGAATACATGTGAACAGAAATATAGATAATTTTAAATGTATATATATGTGTATGTTGCCTGAGTAGAGGAAATAAATAGCACTTGAAACAACTTTTCCTGACAGTATTGTTTCATGTATGGCTTCCATATATTGGTGATGGTTGCAATAATAGATTGCATTTAAAACTTACCAAAGTAATTGCACATTTTATGTTATTTTCAATAAGGAATTGTTCAGTGTTGGGTTGTCGATTGAGCTGTACAATATAAACAACAAACATTATAGCCAAGAACCATATGATATCCATATGCAACATGAAATTATGAGTGGACATGCCAAAGTAGTAGGGAGAACATTTAAGAAGCATTAGATGCACATATAGACATACACACTCACACATATAAATGCATTACAAATACATATATCTACACACAACTATATCAAGATGTTGTATGCATTGAGAACATTCAAAAAAAATTAGAATGACATAAAAAAAATGACAAAATTTCAATTACACTTTGCATTTTAATCTTGTGCAACAATAGATTTTGATAAGTTGGACTCAAGCAAAATCACAAAAGAATTGCACAAGCCATAGAGCATAGTCATAATTGAACATTACATAGAAGATATTATAACAAAAATAAATTTTTATGCAACTCTAATAAAATGGAAGAAAACCATATGTGACATGGATTTATGAATGCAAAGGTAGGATGACATTTAATATCCATGGATTCAATGGATACAACATTATAGCTAACACCAATTGTGGAGATATTTAAGAGTATGTGACAATTGAAATAGACAAGAAGCAAATAACTATATTGATATTGAAAAAAATTCACAAATATATATAAACATTGAAATCTTCATGTATATACACATAAAAATGCATTATAGACACATATATCTACACACATCTATATCAAAATATTATATACACTCAGAAAATTCAATTACATGCATATATATATTTATGTATATGCATATGTAAATGTATACATGCATACAACCATGTTCCACAAGTATATATAAGAACATTTGTAAATAACGATCCATATGTTAAATAGGGCAACATAATCATATAACCCAACAACATAAAATAAAATGAGGAACATACAGTTAAAAAAAAAAAACTATAAGTGACATAAACAATACAAACGTAAACAAGTGTATCTTTTTTTGTTAAACATTAAAAGTTATAGTCCATTATCTCAATATATAACCAGTTAAACGAACAACAAAGCAACACCAGTAGAAAGCAAAGGTCTTCTGATGTAACAGACACTCTAAAAAAAGAAAAGGAAACAAATGTCCAGTCAACACAAACTATAAAAAATATCCAAAGTCACAATTAGGAATGGTTTTTTTGCATTCAAGGCAATATGACTATTATCTCTAGAGATTCTTGCACATTAGGGGAAATTGCAAACAAATCTAAGAGCAATAGCTTGCACTCAACTTCAAAGTTGATTCTTGCAACTTTGACTATTATTGTTTTAAGCCTTGTTTTTGAATTATAGTTTTAAATTTTAATAAGAACTATGAAAGCAAAAGAGGCGTAGGTGAAACCATTGATAATAGACTCAACATTCACTGCAACAAAAAACTCATATTGCAACATGTAAAGCTCTTTTGTTATCATCTGTGATAAGTTTTTTGTAGCCTCATCAAAAGAAGTAGCCCAAATCTTGCCTATGTAGTCTTCCATCTTAAGCTACAACAAATAACAGAAGTCACAATCAACTATTGTTGTCTAGAATTTAGGGTAGTACTAAATATTTACGATAGAATCTTCACACTTTTTCTTGCACTGTCTGCCATTGGCCTGCATGGGACATGCAACGTAACAAAATGCATCATTTTTAAAATATTTTATTGTTGCCTTGACAATAGCTTGTTAATTTTCTCGCAAGCCAAGATAATGATTGACGATATATCCAATAGTGACTCTACCATTTTCCAAAACAACCTTTTGAGGCATTTTCTGGGAGAGATCAACGGTAGGTGGCTCAATGTGTCCTCATTGGATCAAGGGATGTGCTTCTGGAATGCCAATATTTATGTATAGAATAGTCCTTGCAGTTGTATTCACAACAGTTCCATTGAAATATCCAACACAAGCATTTTTAACATCAAGTATGACAACCGAACCAGGGATGTACAAATTTTCTAGCTCATGACCCTTTGCTTCCTAATTTGGGCCCCACAAATTAATGTCAATACAAGAGGATGAAAAATCATTAAGTTTCACAATTCTACGAATCATTTTAGACTGATCCTTTCTTTGAATAGTTGATACCTTTCCTACATGCACCACAACCCCAATAATATCAATCAAAGTGTTATTTCTATAATTTGGAATTTCATTTATTGGGATGAATTTAAATACTTTTTTCTAGTATAAAGGACTCATCGTCACAACATTTCAATATCGAGTTTTGATCCAAATTGATTTCCATGTGATTGTTCAACTTATTAAATTTCCTCTCTACTTTTTTGATTGATCCTTTTGACACATAATACATCTGGCGCATGTGTTCCCTATCATAATGTAATTTCATTATTTCATTAAAGCAAGTGATTCATAATTTTGTTTCCTCACTGTCAATAATGTCAAAGTTGAATACTTGGCCCTCACATCCCTACTTATTGTAATGGTGCATATTACTTTTAGTTGTAACTTGACCTTTTATTGTCCATTTGGTTTGGTAAATATTTAGGCCTTTAATAGGGATGATATTTGCAGGATGACTATACTATGTTGGGGATGTATGAATCCCAAATGTTGAGGCTCATTTGGATGGGGTGGGAGACTCACAACCCACTCTTTATTCTTCTTGATCTCTAGATAAATATCTAGGTTTTCCAATTGGCTGACAATCTAACATTTTGACATCTAAGGATAATATGACAATCACCCTAGAACCAAACGAAGATCAAATATTAAAAAAATTAGTCCCCACAAACAAGAAATCATACAACAACAATTGCAAGTAGTTAAAATTAATAGCCAACCTTGATTCCTACAACTTCCTACATAAATAGTTTGCCAAGCACAAGATAGAACCTATTTTCAATGCCCCTATAAACAAAAGGTCATTGTATTTTGCAGGAAAAGTACCTATTTACACGTGGGTTTCACGAGAGAGGACAACTTTGTAGCGGTCGACTGGGCTTTGATAACCTCCTATTTTTTGAAAAGATATTAGCTCAAGAACTAAAGATGAGACAACATCTCCAACATCAATAGATCATATCACATGTGTTGTCAAGGTTGGATGTACATTTGTATCCTACAAGGAAGTTTTACTCAACCAAACCAAAGCATTGTGATGTTCAAGGCTGTGAGACAACTCTAGAAGCAAAAGAAAGGGAAAGAAGCAACACAAAATGAATCAATTATTGGTATCTGATAAACAAGGAATCATATAGAAATGTTGATACATTTGAAAATTGCAACCTTTTTTTCCTAAAACATAGGTCACTCCTAAATGGATAGAAAATCAAAAGGAAAAGGAAACATAAAGAGTTTGAATATAAATTAGTTAGAATATATATTATAAATATTGTTAATTCAAATAAAGACTATTCATAGTTCATTGGATGCATGTGGAAACGTGTCAATATAATTGTTAGCCAAAAAAAAGAAACAAGGAATAGACTTATGGGACTAGTGCCTGAGGATTGTTCATCAACCGGGGGAGAGCCAGAGTCCACCGACATTGTTGGGTCTGATTTTTTAAAAGCTAAGAGTTGCAATGTCGGTGTCTGACTACAAGCTCTATGCCACAAAAACACAAGCGCCAAATGTTCAATTAAAGCAACAAATATTGACAAGAACCCTAGCCAAAACACATACAAGAAATATGAAACACCAATAAAATGACAACCATGAAGATTTTCAAAACACAACATTATCTCTCAATTTTTTTGTACACACATTAATAATATAATATATTAAAAGATTAATAAAAAAGGGTTCAATGATTCATATAAAACTTAATATACAGTTTATTATTTGATTTTTTTTGTTTCAAATTTTTTATGTTTCAATTTTTTTTTAGAGACATCAACAATACAAACAAAAACAAATAATTTAAAAAAAGGATTCAATGTTTCATTTAACACGATATACAATTTATCATTGTAGGAATGTCCTATTGAGGCCCAAACAAATAACAACTATTTTCCCAAAAGAATAAACATCAGGAAGAGTATCTTTGTATATTCTTTACATATACTTTGACATACATACATATCTACACACAAGAAAATTTAATATTGTTTCATTTATGGCTTCTATTCTATGGTGATGGTTGCAACGTAATAAAATAGTCTATATTGTTTTCCATTAGGCATTGTTAACTATTGTTATCTAGCTTTGGCTATATTGTTTCATTTTCGATACACAAAAAATAGTAAATGCTATAGAGTTTATGTTGCTATCCAAAAGGAATTGTTGACTATTGTTACAACTCATTTTATTTCCCTTGTGTGCAAAAATCTACATATGTGAAATTAGATGCAAAAAAAATTATTATACAACACTTAGAATACAACTTATGATTCCAAGGATGTCCCAACATAACAAAGATAGGGATCAGTATATCAGTGTTATTTGCATCCACTATGACATACATATATTCTTGCACATAGGGGAAATAGATTGTCCATCATTGTGATCAATTGTCTATGCAATTTTTGATAAGGAACTTTTTCTTGTCATTTTGTGGCTTTACCTGCTATCACAGCTATGAGAAAGGATGGAAAGCTTCTGTGAATGTGCAAGTTCAATCATCTATTGTCAAACTACTATCAAGCTGGGAGAAGGTTTTGTTTTTTTTTTCTTCTACACGGGGCGATTGAACTTGCAAAAGAAATACAAAAGTGTTGGCCATGCTAATTTATTGCCCATTTTTTATAGATGCTCAAGAAAGAAGGGAGCAAAGAGAAAGAAAGTGGTAAGAGATACACTTGAACCAAGCGAGAATAGGTGCATATTGAAAAAACCCTTTGTATTTCTAGTTGTTCTTATATATACTTTTGGACATGGTTGTATGCATGTATACATCTACATATGTATGTACATGAACATATATGCATGCAATATAATGTTCTCAGTGGAAACAACATCCTTATATAGTTGTGTATAGACATTTGTTTCTACAATGCATTTGTATGTGTGAGTGTGTATGACTATATATGCATTTTCTACATGTATCTTTCAGGTCATGCATTTATGTATATATAGATATGTCCAATTTTTTATATTAGTATAGTTATTTACTTCTTTCTTTTTTTTCAATTGCCACATACTCTTATATCTTCATAATTCCTATTCACTATTTTGAATGTTTATATGTATGGGTGGGTGTTTATGTTTGTATATGCATTTTTCACATGTATTTTGAAAGCCACAACTCAACAATCATTAATGCCCTATGGAAAATAGTGCAGACTATCACCACAGGCCAAACAAAAAGAGCCAATAATGTCATATTGAGAAAAGAATGAGTTGTTTTATTACTTTACAACCATGGCTACTAGACAAAAATCATACAAAAATTAATATTGATGCCAACTAGTATTCAATTTCACTAGAATTGTCTATTGACATGGAAAGCATATTTTATATTAACAATCAAAAAATCTACCACCTTTTTCCCCGATCGGGAGCCCGAAATAGATACACACAAAAGAATGTCTTTCTTTTGTTGCATTTAATTTTTCTTTTCATGTGTTTACATATATATGTATGTGAAATTATATGTATACAACATTCATATATACTCGTCCCCTTGTTCATTATTTTTCTAGGATAGTTGTTATGTGTTTCATCCTCAAAAATAATTCTTACAATAACAAACTTTATATTAAGCATAATAGGAAACATTACTTGGCACATACAATGTGCTGAAAATAGTTTTGAAGTTAGGAAAATAGCATATACTATTTTATTACTTCAACTTTGGCTATATTGTTTCATATTCGATTCGTAATGCAATAGTAAATGTTATAGAGTTTATGTTGTTTTCCACAAGGCATTGTTGACTATTGGTCTATAGATTTGGCTATATTATTTCCTTTTCCAATAAGATGTTGTTGAAAAATAGAATTTGTTAGGTTATTGTTGAAACTAATATTGTTTTATTTAAGGTGTGAGTGTGTATGTCTGTATATGGATTTTCTACATGTATCTTTGAGGTGATACATTTAACTTATTTATATTTGAGCTATTTATGTATCCTTTACCTTTTTGTTTGCTAGACATTTGAGAGTAGCCTATGTGGTACGGGAAATATGGTTCTAGTTTTCATATGTGTCAACATTTCCATGTTCTTTCTTCTTTATATTAAGAAAAAATCTAAATTTTTTTTCCTCTTGCTACATCACCTTATCGAAAATGAAACAATATAGCCTTTTCAATAGTCTCTTATCAAAAATAAAACAGTATACCCTAAGCTAGAGAACAACAATCAGGAATGCCTTATTGAATCAATATTGTTTTCATCTTTTATGGCATACATACATATTTGTGCATCGGGGACATACATTTTCCATCACTTCGATCAATATTGCCATTACCAAGACTTTTGTATTGCTTTTGGAAAGTGGGAAGAGGTGTGGGAGGAGGTGCATATTGGAAAAAACCTTTCTAGATTATTTTGAAAACATTTTATGTTATTTTACATAGGCGAGTGTTGATTGTTGTTCTCTAGCTCAAGGAATATTATTTCATTTACGGTCTTTGTGTAGCCGCGATGGTTGGAAGGCAACATTGTTTATTTTTTTCATTGGATTATTACTATATATTTTTGTGTTTTGTGGGTTTTTTCATTTGGGTCACTATTGAAAGCAATATAGTTTTAAAAATAGTTTATGATATTTTTCATAGGCCATTGTTGATTTTTGTTCTTAAGCTTAGGGTATATTGCTTCATTTTGGTTGTATTGTTATTGTGAATTGTTGTGTTTTTCTGAGTTTTTTCATCTGGGTCACAATTGAAACCAATATAGTATCATTTATTGTTCGTGTTTTATGGTGAAGTTTTTCAATGCATCTTTTACTGTGATTTTTTTATTGTTGTATGGTTTCCATGTAGTGGCAATGGTTGTAAGTAACACCTACCATTTCAAACCTCAAAAAACATAGTGAATGTTTGCACACTTGTTGACAAAGCATTGTTGGGTGTGGTTATATGGTTTTACCTTCTACCAGAGGTGTGAGTGAGGAGGGAAAGCTTCTATGAAGGTACAAGTGCAATTATCTATGTAAAATTTCTATGAAGGTGGTTGGAGGTTTTTTTTTTTTTTTGAATGGTGTGATGATTACAAATATAATCATTTTTTTTTTTCAAATTTTGGTGTAGATTTTTTTTTGCAAGAACATATGTAGGCATTGCATGCTCTCAACGCATTTGTGGGAATCTATTGTGTAGATATATATATACATACAAAAATAATGTGTGGGAATGTAATGATCTATACAGTTTATGTTAATTTTCAGAGGGCATTGTTGGTTTTCATGCACGGTACCAATGGTAGCAAGGGAAACACTGATGAACAATGCCATATGTAGATTTGGATGTATGTCATAGCAGATGCAAAAAAAATTGATAAATTCTAACACATTGTTGGAATGATAAGCCATATTTTGACTGTTATATCTAACATTGATGCCACCATCTCTATAGAAATTCTACCTTAAATAACCCAAAAAAAATCTCAACACATTGTATGTCAAAAAATGCTTCTTTTCCTGTGTGCAAATATGTATGTATGTGAAAATTAGATATAAACAAAATTCATATATATGCAGAAACAACATGAAGAAATGGAAAACACTTAGCAGGGTCTTCTAATTGTGGATCTGGATGCTGAGAAAAATAGAAACAAGGTGAAGGAATTGGGCCCTTCAAAGAGAACCAAAGACAACATGAAGAAAATACTGGACATGATGCCTCTGGAGACCCAAGACCTAAAGATGGTGGCTCAGGATTTAGACAACCTAGAAGCGGAAGTGGCAAAGACTTTAAAGTCTCTAGGTTAGGTTTCGTTGTTTGTTGTTGCTAGTTTTTTGTTGTCCTTTTGCTAGGTTTTAGTTGGTGGCTATTTTCTTCCTATTTTTCTCTGTTGAGCAGCCATTTGGTTCCTAGATTCTCTAATGATCTCTTTTTATGGTCTATAATCTTTGTGGTTTTGGGTCCCTGTAAAACACATTTTTTCCTCAATCAAAAACATTCATATATACTCGTCCCCATGTTCATTATTTTCCTAAGATAATTGTTATTTGTTTCATCCTCAAAAGGATTTCTTACAGTAATAGGCTTTATATTAATCATAAAAGGAAACATTACTTGCCACATACAATGTGTTGAAAATATTTTTGAAGTAAGGAAAATAGCATAAAATGTTTTATTACTCCAGCTTTGGCTCTATTGTTTCATATTCGATCCGCAATGCAATAGTAAATGTTATAGAGTTAATATTGTTTTCCACAAGACATTGTTGACTGTTGGTCTATAGATTTTCCTATATTGTTTCGTTTCCAATAAGATGTTGAAAAATAGAATTTTCTAGGTTGCTGTTGAAACTGATATTGTTTTATTTAAATGTGAGTGTGTATGTATGTATATTCATTTTCTACATGTATTTTTGTGGTGATACGCTTAAATTATTGATTTTTGAGCTATTTATGTGTCCTTAACCTTTTTGTTTTCTAGTCATTTAGGAGTAGCCTAGGTTTTCAATGGGATTTTTATTGTGAGTTTTTTATTGTTGTATGGTTTCCATGTAGTGGCAATGGTTTTAATTAACACATGCCATGTAAAAACTTGGAAAACATAGTGAATGTCTGTGCAATTTTTGACAAGGTATTGCTAGGTGTGGTTATGTGGTTTTACCCTCTATTAGAGGTGTGAGTGAGGAGGGAAAGCTTTTGTGGAGGTGCAAGTGCAATTATCTGTTGTGGAATTTATATGAAGGTGGTTGGAGGTTATTTTTTGTTTTTTGCATGGCACGATGATTACAAAAGAAATCATTTTGTTTTGCAAATTTTGGTGTAGATATTTTTTTGCAAGAACATATGTAGGCATTGCTTGCCCTAGATGAATTTGTGGGAATCTATTGCATATATATATACACACAAAAATAATGTGTGGGAGTGTAATGATATACAGTTTATGCTGATTTCAATAGGGCATTATTAGTTTTCCTATGGTGTTGATGGTTGCAAGGCAAACACTAATGAACAATGCCATGTGCAGATTTAGATGTCTGCCATAGTAGATGCAAACAACATTAATACATTATAACACATTTTTGGAATATTTTTGATGCCAACCAACATCTAATTTCACCGGCCTTCTCTATCCATGCTGTGGAAAATCCACCACCTCCTTCCCAATGCACACCAAGTGCCATTTTCCACCTTTTCTCGACCACTATAACACTTAAAAACTGGGAAGGCTAATGAAAATTCCATCCAAAGTTCACACATATTATGCCAACTTTTTCTTGATTGTCAGAAGGCTTAAAAACTGGGAAGGCTAATGAAAATTCTGATAAAATTTCACACCTATAGCCTATCAGCTAATTATCATTTTATTTAAAAAATGATGAATTTTAAAAACTTGTGAATTAAAAATATTTCAATAGATTAAAAATATGACAATTAAATAACACACATATATGCATTGTTTATTGTACTCTACAAGGGACTATATTTTTTGTTGAAAGAAATATTGTTTGGTTTATGGTTCGCCTTTTGTGGCAATGGTTTTGGATGGGTTTGTTACTGTGAGTTTTTTATTTTTGTATGGTTTCCTTGTAGTGGCAAAGGTTGAAAGTAACGCCTACCATTTAAAACCTTACAAAACATAGTAAATTTCTACACAATTTTTGACAAGGCATTGTTGGGTATGGTTTTGTGGCTTTACCTTCTATCAGAGGTGTGAGTGAGGAGGGAAAGTTTATGTGAAGGTGAAAGTGCAATTATCTATTGTGAAATTTTTGTGAAGGTGGTTGCAAGTTTTTTTTTTTTTTTGCATGGTGCAATGATTGTAAAAGCAATCATTTTGTTTTGAAAATTTTTGAGTAGATTTTTTTACAAGAACATATGTAGTCATTGCATGCCCTGGATGCATTTGTGGGAATATTTTTTGTAGATATATATACAGACAAAAATAATGTATGGGAATGTAATGATATACAATTTATGTTGATTTCCATAGGGCATAGTTGCTTTTCATGTGGTGTCAATGGTTGCAAGGAAAACACTGATGAATAATGCCATGTGCAAATTTGGATGTATGTCATAGAAGATGCAAACAACATTTATAAATTCTAACACATTTTTGGAATGGTAGGCCATATTTTGAGTATTATATCAAGCATTCATGCCACCATCTCTGTAGAACATCCTCCTTAAATAACCTCAAAAATCTTTTCAACACATTGTATGTGGAAAAATGCTTATTTTCCTATGTGCGGATTTGTATGTATGGAGATTAGATGTAGACAAAATTCATATATACTCGTCCCCCTATTTATTGTTTTGCTAGGATAGTTGTTTTTTGTTTCATTCTCAAAAGGAATTATTACAATAATATGCTTTATATTAAGCATAATAATAAACATTTCTTCCCACATACAATGTTCTGAAAAGATTTTTGAAGTTAGGAAAATAGCATAAACTATTTTGTCATGTCATCTTTGGCTATATTATTTTATATTCGATTCACAATGCAAAATTAAATTTAATAGAGTTTATGTTGTTGCCCACAAGGCATTGTTGACTTTTGGTCTATAGATTTGGCTATATTATTTCATTTCTTATAAGATGCTATTGAGAAATAGAATTTGCTAGGTTGTTGTTGAAAGTAATATTTTTTTATTTAAGGGGTGAGTTTATATGTTTGTATATGCATTTTCTACATGTATCTTTGAGGTGATGTGTTTAACCTATTAATATTTGAGCTATTTATGTGTCCTTTACATATGTATTCATTACATGCCCTTGATGCATTTGTAGGGATCTATTGCAAAAATATATATACACATAAAAAGAATGTGTGGGAATGTAATGATATATAGTTTATGTTGATTTCCATAGGACATTATTGGTTTTCATGTGGTGCTGATGGTTGCTAGGAAAAAATGATGAACAATTCCATATGCAGATTTAGATGTATGTCATAGAAGATGCCAAAAACATTGATACATTCTGACACATTATTGGAATGATAAGCCATATTCTGAGTGTTATATCAAACATTGATGCCACCATCTCTATACAAATTCTTCCTTAAATAACCTCAAAAATCTTTTGAACATATTTTATGTGGAAAAATGTTTCTTATTATGCTTAATATAAAGTTGAGTATATATAAATATTTTCTACATCTAATTTCGCATACATGCATATCTACACATAGGAAAATAAAAATAAAACACTACATCACATGGAAAAACCTGTAATACCCCTCCGTTTTGTTTCTTGTTCAAGTTGCTTTATGAGATGTTTGGTTGCAATTACTTTGATACTGGATACATTTTGTTATGATGTTTTGATCGCCACTATTGAGCGACAACATTATTGTGGGATGTAGTTATCTGATTATTGTTTCACATGCATTATGGATTAATGATGTTGTAGAGTTAGCATGCAATATTATTATAAGATTATTTGAATTACGATGGAAGTGTCAGTTTTGATGAGTGTATGGGTGAAGAGGACGAGTTTGCATCACTCGCTTGTGAGCGCCGTACGAATCCGTAATTCCTTCTTCATGGTGTGTATTATATACTGGATATATTGTATGATGTTGTTTACTTGGTTGCAAGATTGCAGGTACATAACATTGACTCCACCTGGTTTCACAGGTTTGAGCGTGTCGATCCAATGGTTAAGTTGAACAGGAGATAGTAGCTAGGTAACATGTGTCAAGTCTATACCCTAGCCTTAGTGTGTCATCAGTTGTGTGTGTCGAGTCATTGTTTGTCTTGCTTTGATGTTATTTAATTCTGAAGCATTCTTGATTTGGAAATAGATATTTAGAATAATTGCATTTAAATCATGTTGATGGTTATTTAATTTAAATAATGCAATGTGGATAAAAGTTTATATTTAAATTAATTAATTATATTTAGTTTATTTAATTAATTAAATTTGATCCAAGGGGGTTGAATTTAGTTATTAAATAATTAAATTAATTAATTAAACGTGATGCAAGAGAATGAAAGGAAATAAAAGAATTAGAATTAATTTTGGAATTTAATTCCAACGTGTGGGAATTAAATTAGAAATTGTAATTAAATGTTTATTTGGGAAATTGGTTGCAACTTTGGAAATTAATTTATTATTTCAAATTTCATTTTAAATTGAAAGTGGGTTTTTGGAAAATGAAATTGAAATTGAAATTGAAATTGAAATATCTAATTTGCATGTAATGTGAATTAGGGTTGTAAATATTGAAATTGAAATTGAAATTGAAATATCTAATTTGCATGTAATGTGAATTAGGGTTGAATTAAGTATTTTTGATTTATAAGAATACATGTTTTAATTTTAAGGCAGAAAGCTTTTAGAAAAATACATTTTTACAGCAGGGAAGAAATTTTGGAAAATTTGCACAAGGGTTTGAAGAAAGTTTGATTGTAGAATTGATTGAAGGAAAGATTGTTTGCATTTGTTGGATTTTGGATTGGATTCATTGGAGGATTGAAGAAAATTCAGGAAATCTTTGGAGGAGGCTTGCATCAAAAATTCATCTCTTCCTGTAGCTTCTTGTACCAGGTTTTCCTCTTTGTATTTTATTGTTCTTGATTATTTTTTTTTAAATAGTAGTGATTAAAGATTTATTTGTTAAATCTGTTTTAGAAAATAAATTTGATATTAGAAGAAAAGAATTAAACAAATTTACAGCCTTTGCTTGTGAAAATTCTTGAGTGAAAATTGTGAAAACCTTAGTTGAATTTAAATTATTTGGAGAAATTGATTTTATTGTTATTGAAATCAAACATAGAGATTGAACAATGCATTTAGAATGTTTTTAGAAAATGAAACCCTTTGTTATTATTAAAAATCGGATTTTGAAATCTGCAGTATAGTTATATTTTCATGGTAAAATGGTCTGGTTACGCCACCTATAACTTCACTTTCAAAAACTAGGTTTTCAAGAAATTTAAAGGGGTTTTGCATTTTGACATTTTCTTACCCTTGTCCAAAAATCGCAAATACCCAGATCGTAGTTTTTGAGTTATGCTTGAAACATGAGACTGCTGTTAAATTACTTTCCCATGGCTGTTCTGAAAATAAAATAATAATAAATTGATATTTATAAATATTAATATTTTATGTATTGTTATTATAATATTAAAATATTATTTAATAATATTTTATATTATAATTTATAATACTAAAGTATTATATTTATTTATATTATTTTAAATAAAATTTGTATATTAGATTGGTGGATTTATAATTATAAACATATGGGAAAATTAGTGTTATTTTAAAATGGCATGTTAAAGTTTAATTGAAGGAGTTAAATATTTGATTTAAAGAATGCATAATTTAGAATTGAATTGTGGAATTTAAATCCATATGTAAAAGGTCCAATTATTAATTTGATTTAATTGGAAAAATATATTTATATTTTGAAATATTGATGATAAAGGATATTTTATTTTGAATAAATCATGTTGATATTCTGCAAAGGATAGAAGATATGTTAATGATTAAATATATTTAAATATATTAATTTATATTTAGTAGATATATAGTGAAGGTATATATCCATTTGAGAGAATAAATAATATTTTATCTTATTTTATTCTGTTGTTTGCAAATTGGGTATTATTAGTGTTTTAAAAGAAATGATTAGTATGTGTAGAAAATGTATAGAGAAAGATATTTTTTAATAGAAGTAATTACTTGATTTAAAAGAAAATATTTATTTTGTTAATATGATTGAAGAAAATATATTGAAATGTATATATATATCCATGAGTATTTTCAATCAGTATTTACCTTGTTTTATTTGAGTGCGTGTAATTTAGCTTTGCATGAAGAATTTAAGTGATAAGTTTTGAATGTATGGTCAAAATTGATAAGGAAAAGGATATTTAAATATATTGAAGAATTATAGAAATATTTATATTTAAATGTTTGTTTTAATTATGAGATTTAATTATAAACAATATGAATGTGTGGCCAAATAGACAAGCCAAAAGATATTTTTATACATTGATGAAATTTCATGTTTTTAAATGGATGGTTGATGAGACATAGACTCCGGATAGAAAATTGGAAAAGATTGTTTGCAATAGTGTTAGGTTGCATTATAAGTAAATTTAGGAACTAACTACATTGAAAAAGGTAAATAGTTATTATGTTCTATTTAGTTCCATAGAGAAATCTAGTCATTGTGAATGGAATATTAATGGTGTCTATATAATATGGAGCATATATATATATATATATATTCAGTGTAAAATTCATTATCGTATTTTATTTTAATGAGATGCATGCAATGTATTATTGAATAGAGATTTAAAAATGGATTGATTAGTGTATATGGAAAATGGATAGAGAAACAATATGTTATTATATTAAAGTGATTGAATGTTTTAAATAGAAAATTGAATGAGATGTAAGATTTGGTTAGGAAATGGAAGGAGTTTACTTGCATGGATTTGTGTTGATTTAAAAGTAAATTAAGAATTTTTATTGATGAGGCAATCAATTATATTATTTATTAATTTCTATTTAAATTAATTGAATCATTGTGATTGGATTATGAAAGAGATATGGATTTAGTATATCCAAAAGCAGTATCTTCCTCATGCTTATCTTAAAGGATTTAATTCTTTGTATTTAGTAAAGGGAAGTAAGTTTAATTATTTTAGATTTGCAATAATATGAAGGGAAATAGGGGTTATGATTATTTTAGATGATCTACTTATCATGTCTTTGACTTTGTCAACACTACCTATTGAATGAGTATGGTTTTAGGAAATCCAAATATTAGATTTGATTGATGACTTGAATGTTTTTGTTGCTATGTCGTCAAGTTGCATTGTTGGTTTTGGGATTTAATGTTAATCCTAAATTATAAGTCTTCCAAAAGAACTTAGAGGATAAGGGTTGTTGAATCTTTATGCCATCTAGTTGTTTTTCATTGGGTAGTGCATGTTCAGTTTTACCCGATTTTTATGAATGGGGATGTTTGCACCTCCTTGGTTTAGGAGCGGATTATGGGATCCGTGTCTCCTTGTATGGAGTGACCTTGTTATGTGGTTTCATCTTGTTGTCTCCTATGAAAGGAATGGACTATGTGTTATTTCCTCCAAGATGTTTGGAGTGGGATATTTTGTACCTCCTGTGAAAGGAGTGGACTATGTGTTATTTCCTCCAAGATGTTTGGAGTGGGATATTTTGTACCTCCTGTGAAAGGAGTGGACTATGTGTTGTTGCCTCCAAGATGTATGGAGTGAGTTATATTATTTGTATCCTCCTTATGTTGGAGTGGATTATGATGCCTAGTTGGTATGCACTTGTGGTTCCCTTGGTGGATTGTTTAGGTATGTGTTGTCGAATAGAAGAGTGGCTTCTGTTAGGCACCAGAGCCTAAAGAGGTAAACTGGATAACCTTCAGGAGTGATTTAAACAAGTGATAATTAAAATAATGTACTTAGAAGATTAGGACTAACTTCTCACTAATCAAGATAATTTAATCCTCACTCATAGATGCAAGGGCTTGTTTAGACTTGGGATGAGTGAGAAGGCCTGGAATGGCAAGATCAACTATCTTGTTCTTGTGAGAGGTAGTTGATTCCGCATGAGTGAGTATGAGTGCCGAGATTCGGTTGAGGCCACTAGGATTACTTGTGCCGGAGCCTATGAAGAATGCCCAGAGGAGATCTCATGACAAACCTTGTGATGACACTCTATCTATGACAACTATTGTTAATTATGTTATGTGTATGGTTATTTGAACATACTTGATCTACTTTATGTCTGAAAGCAATGTGACCTATGTCAGTGATGTTGGAGTTGTACTTGTATTGTATTTGAGTGGTACTTGTATTGTACTTGAGTTGTACTTGATTCATACTTGTATGGTGAATGAGTTGTACTTGTTAATTCATTTGGTTGGTTATAACAGTATGAGTCAGTTTGAGTCTGCCTTTGGTTAGAGGTAGTAGATCTTAGTCCATGTTACTTTGTTACTATCTCCTAGCATGGAGGGTGGGCCTTTGGGTACCACATTGGTTGGGTGGAACATGCACCAAAATCGTTGGGTCCCCATCGATTTTCAGTACTTGGTGGCGAGACATCCAGATGGACAGCTCGTGGTTCTTGTTGTATTATCTTGCATTTTAATATTTTAATTTGTATAATTTATTTTATCCCTCTTATGATTATAAGGTGGAGTTATGTAATTATAATCTTATGTACTATTGCCTCATTCTGGGAATGAGTGATGTATCTATTGGATTAAGATAATGGTTATGAGATTGTATCTTGGTTGATTATCTTATTATGTTATGCGGTATTCTTATGATGTATGATGTTTATATCATAAAGTTCATAAGGCTATAGTTATATGTAATATGTATATGTGGGTTTAAGTAATCCTAACCTTGTAGTCTTAGAGGTTGTTGTTAATTAGTAAGTGAATGTGTATGTTAAATACACTTTATAAAAAAAAATTGGTTCGCTTAAGATGTTAATTGCAACTTTCTTTAGGGTTACTTGGCGGAGCATTACAAAACCCGCATAACATAATAGTTCATAGTAAAAAACCCATCCAAAACCATCGCCACAAAAGAAGAATCATAAATCAAACAATATAGTCATTTGTTATAGCTTTGTTTTTGCAACTACATATATATGTATTGCGTGCATTGGATGCATATGTAGGAATTTGTTGCTTGGAAACATATAAACAAAAAAAGCATGTGTTTCTTTTGTTGTTTTTTATTTCTCCTTTGTTGTGTGCAAACATGTATCTATGTGAAATTGGATGTAGAGAAAATTCATATATATTGCTCGCCATGTTTATTGTTTGGGGAATCTGAAGTTAAATGGACCTTTTTAGTTAGTATTTCTTTCAGCCTCAAAAAAAGAGTTTTTATAATGATAGGTTGTATAGTAAGTGTAATAAGGAACATTGATTTCACCATTAATTAGAGTGGTGGACAATGTATTCTCTTGCTCAGGCGTTTGGTGAGTGCCCATGAGGCTCCATGACCCAATATAGTAGGGTGGAGAGAAGGCCTCATTTTGTTGTGTTTCATTTTATTTTTTCTATGTGCATATACGTATTTGTGTGAAATTAGATGCAAACTAAATTTATATGCACAACAACCCTATATTAAGTGTAATAAAAACATTGTTACCACCATTGATTATAGTGGTGGATAATGTATGTTGGTTTGCCACTATAATCAATAGTGAGACAAATAAGAACTATACTTAAAGACACACAAAAACAACAAACAATGCCCTAACAAGAAGAACATGAACTATTTTATTACTTTACAAACATTTCCACTACACATAAACCATAAATCATATAATTTATTCAAGGCCATAGAACAACAATCAATAATGCCTTATGGAAAATAGCATAAACTATTTTATTACTTCAACAAGTATTAAATGCAAGGTTTGAAAAATGGGAATGCAACACATCAACCAATAAGAGAAATAGGTATGTTATTGTGCAATCTTTCAATGAAATTAGATGAAATAATAAATCAAATAAATTGATTTATTGTGCAAGTCGGTGGGTTAGTTAAGAGTTTAGATTTGAATCAAGTTGAGTCAAAATCTAGAGAATGGGTGATTATGATGAGAGGTTAATTAATTCAGATTAATTAACTTGGAGGATTTTAGGGGTTTTGATATTTGATTTAAATCATTTTAATTTATTGAATCAAATAAGAAGAACTTAAGGACTTAGTTAAATAATTTTATTTGTTTAATTAAGTATGATGAAGCTAAGGAATTAATCAATAAATTGTTTTAATATATTAATACAAGAATTGGATGTTAATTAGAGTGGTATTTAGATGCATGATGTTGATTATTTTGAGTGTCTACAGGAATAATTGAATTGTGGACATATTATTATAAGTAAAACTAATAATATCATCTTGATTGAACCCTAAGGTCTTTATTCTGGAATTCCATGAGTAAATATTTGACTCTCAGCACCTTGTTATGCTAATTAAGTATCATATGAAACATGACTGGGATTCATGTTAATGAGAATTATATATTAAAAAAATATATATTTAGAAAAGGAAAAAAAAACATTCATATTTATTATTTTGGGAAGATAGTTGTTATTTTTTCATCCTCAAAAAGGAATTATTACAATAATAGGCTTTATATAAAGAATAATAAGAAACACTGGTTGCCACATAAAATGTGTTTAATTTTTTTTTTAAGCTATTCAAGGAAGAATTTTTAGAGAGTACGATGTATTCAAAAGTGTTGCAACCATCACCACAAAGTGAAAGCCTTAAATGAAACAATAATGGTTTCAATAGAAACCTAGAAAATGATTTTTCCAACAATAACCTATCAAAAACATGTCAATATAGACAAAGCTAAATAATAACACTTCACAATGCCTTGTGGATAGCAACATAAACTCTATGACATTTACTATTTTATTGCAGATCATAAATGAAATAATTTGGCAAAAGCTAGAGAACAAAACTTAACAATACCCTATGGAAAACAACATAGGTTGTAAAACATTAACTATTTTATTGTGTTGCAACCATTGGTAGAAAATGAAAGGCATAATTTAAATAATATTGGGTTCAACAATAACCCAGATGGAGAAACCCATAAAAGAGAATAATTTATGTAGTAAGAAACCCATGCATAAAAAGAAAATAAAAAAAATCCCACACATGCACAAATTCTTTTCCCAAAACTGTCTTATCGAAAATGAAACAATATAGCCAAAGCTAGAGAAGAACACTCAGCCATTCCTTATGGGAGACAACATAAACTATATAACGTTAACTATTTGACTATTTTAAAACCATCACCATAGAATGGAAGCCACCAATGAAACAATATTGGACTCAATAGCAACCTAGATGGAAAAACCCACAAAATAGTCTTTTTTCAAGAACACCATATCGAAAATGAAATGATAACAACTATTTAACTACCTTTGGTGAAAAAGAAACAATATAGCCAAATATTTGTAAAAAATTCCTTACTAAAAATAACACAAGCTATTTAAAACCCTTGCAACCATCGACATCACACAAAAACCATAAGTGGAACAATATAGGTCTGAATAGTAACCTAGATAGGAAAACGTGCATAACAGTCTTTCTCAATAACACCTTGTCAAAAATTAAATAATTTAGCCTAAGCTATTGCCTTGCAACCATCGAAACCATACACAGAGAAAAAATTCCCACCACAAAATGGAGGCCATAAATCAAACAATTTTGGTTTCAATAGTGACCCAGATTCCAAAACCCACAAAACACATAAATTCACTATGACATTTACCCATGCAAAACGATACACATAAAATGTTAACCATAAATGAAACAATATTGGTTTTAACAAATGATATAGTCTCTTCTCAACAACACCCTATCAAAAATTAAAACAATATAGCATTTTCAACAGTATCTTATGGAAAATGAGACAATATAGCCTAAGCTAGAGAACAACAATGAACAATGCCTTTGATGAGTCTAATTAATGACTCAATTTTGATAGGGTTTATCATATATTTTATGATGATACTTCAGACTTTGGCACCTAGTTATTGGCATCTTTTATGTTATTTCCCTAGATTTGACAACATTAGGCATAAACTTGTCTTTGAGACTTTTGGTATTAATGTGCTAGGTGGATTATCTATGTTGATTGCACATGTGGTTGAATAAATTTTACTTTAAGGTAATTATGTATATGCAATTTTTTTTGTGTGTGAATGTTATTATGCAGGTTCACATTAAGATGTTGATATAAATGAAGCCTATGAAGTAGAAGAAGTTCCTGCCATTTGTTCGGTTACTAAGGAAGTTAAAAAGGTGATCATTAAGAGGTCAATGGAGGGAAATTCCTAGCTTGAATGAAAGATTGTAACCACGTTTTAAATGATCATACTTGTTAGTTGAGCGAATATAGGAGGTGTTGTTATGCTAAATCTATGTTCAGGCAAGATTGGCTTGACCAAGTCCTATGCATGCATAACCTCCTCTCCTCTTTTCATGCTTTCAACAAGTGGCATCCTCCTAATTTGTCAGAGTTGACTACCTTGTTTGTTAGTTAGTTAGTAGCTTTCTTACTTTATATAATAATCAGATGCTCCTTCTTAGAAGGTTGAGTGTTCTGATGTTGTACTCACATTCCTAGTTTTTAAGAAATACAGTTATGTTGTTACTCCATTGTAATCATGCTTTCAATGAATAAAATGATATTATAAGTTTGTTACATCTGAGTTATTTTCAAGTTAAACTCACCCAAGTGGGCCCACATGGTGATAATTCCATCCTTTAGCTCAGTCATTACTTTTATGTTCAATAATAGTTACAATTCTCACAACTATTTATTCCTGCAACCACTAGAATTTCATTTTGTGACTGTTCCTATAGCCAAAGTAGATAAAGTAGTTTCTTGTCTATTTTCTAAGATTTATAGTTTTGTCATCCATTTCAGTTTAGTATAGCTACTACTTCATTCTTAGTGTTTATGCTACTTCCTTTTAAGCAATTTACTTTCAACATCATGTATTTTCTAGTTATAGGATGAATATGGCTACAATAGAAACCTAGTGTACATATAGTGCTGACCCATTTCAAGTTCAAGTCCCTAGGTTGACAGTTAAATAAACCTCCAGGTGATCCTACAATATTAGTTTACAATTTTTGGGAAAACTTGACACTAAACTAGTTTTTTTTAATTAAATCTTCACTTTCAGGCTCTTATAGAGGCTAAACTGTGAGGAATTTGAAGATGATGCAAACTAGTGAATTGTGAAGTTTTGTCTATAGAATCTAAATATTTTTTTTTTTTAAATTTTTGGAATCAAATTGCACTTTTTTTTTCATCTCCTTCGAAAAAAATATATTTAAGGAGTGATGCTCACCATATACAACATATATTTTTTTGTATGAAGGATTAAATTTTTTTTTTTTTTTAATTTAGATTTGTAACTACGATATATAACTAATTCATTTGGTTTCATAGTTTTTTATTAAATATTTTTTCCTTAATCAAGTTTCGAAGTCAAACCAATTATAATTTACACATAGGTGGACTATATACAACATAACGTTTTCTATATGTATCGAAATTAAATTTTATTTTTTAATGGATCAAGGAAATCAATACCCAACACAAACATATTTTTCAAATTTCAATTTTGATAATCTACTATTTTCCCACATGTGCAAAATAAAGAGCTTGATTTTCGGTGAAAAACCTATATTCACAAGAAATAAAAAATAAATATAATAATCAAATTAAATTTAATTATAATTATAATTTTTTGGAAGCTTATAATAAGGACTACATACTTACAAAAAAAAAAATTAAATGAACTCATTTGATCCCCCAAAAGGTAAATCAAAAGTGGTTTTTTCTCAGCATTTTGATAGGTGTAAAGGAGACTTCGTTATAGGTATGGTTTAAAACTAGCAGGGTTATATCCAAGGGGGCTTGGTCTAAGGTGGTTTGATCAAAACCTCTTCAATTGAAATCCTTTAAATGGAACTTTTCAAGGCTTAAATCATTATATTTTCTAAAAATATGTGATTTCAACAAAAACCAGGATCTCCCAGAAAGTGTAAACCACTATTGTGGTAACACCCCTCCATAATGAGAAAAATAGCTATTCAGTACAGATTTCCAATGTCTGAGTTATAGCTTTAAGGTCTTAATTGTTGAATCATTAGAGGAGACCAACGACCTTACAAAAATCAACATAAACTATATAACCCTAGCTTACAAACCCATGCAAAAATATAGTCTTTCTTAACAACACCTTTTCAAAATTTGAAACAATATAGCCTTTTCAACAAGATCCTATCAAAAATGAAATAATATCAAACAATATTTATTTCAATAGTGAATCGAATGGAGAAACCCACAAAACATAAAAATTCACAGTGACAAAACCATTCAAGACCATAGGCACAAAACGTGAACTATAAATGAAACAATATTGCTTTTAACAAACAATATAGTATTTTATCAACAACACCTTATCAAAAATTGAAACAATATAGCCTTTTCAATGGCACCTTATCCAAAATAAGACAATATAGCTCAAGCTAGACAACAATAATCAAAAAAAGTTGTATAACATTACCAATTTTATCGCATTGCAACCATAGCCACAAAACGGAAGCTATAAATTAAACAATATTGGTTTCAATAGTGACCCATATGGAAAAACCCACAAAACACAAAAAATCACAGTAACAAATCCATCCAAAATTATACTCTTTTCTCAATAATACCTTATCAAAAATTGAAACAATATAGCCTTTTCAACAACACCTTATCGAAAATCAAACAATAGCCTAAGCTAGAAAACAATAATGAACAATGCCTAATAGAAATCAACATAAATTGTATAACATTAACTATTTTATTCTATTGTAACCATAACCACAAAATGAAATCCATAAATCAAAGAATATTGGTTTCAACAACGACCCAAATGAAGAAACACACAAAACAAAAAAATTCACAGTGACAAACCCATGCAAAACCAAAGCCACAAAATGCGAACCATAAATGAAACAATATTTATTTTTACAAACAATATAGTCTTTTCTCAGTAGCACCTTATCAAAAATCAAACAATATAGCCTAAGCTAGAGAACAATAATCAATAATGCCTAATGGAAATCAACATAAATTGTATAATATTAACTATTTTATTTCATTGCAGCCAAAACCACAAAACATAAGCCATAAATTAAATAATATTGGTTTCAACAGTGACCGAGATGGAGAAACCAATAAAACACAAAAATTCATAGTTAAAAACCCATGCAAAATCATAGCCACAAAACGTGAACCATAAATGAAACAATATTCATTTTTACAAACAATATATTCTTTTCTCGACAACACCTTATCGAAATTTGAAACAATCAACAGTACCTTATCAGAAATAAAATAATATAGCATGCCACAAACCATGAACCTTATTCTAGATTTGTCTAAGTTTATTTATTTGATTATTTAGCACTTATTATTAATTGTTTAATCCAACCACATGTAACTAGAATTTGAAGTACATTCATGCACAAACACATACTCTCTAACATATTAACATACATATAGTTTTCTATCAGCTTATTCCTTGAACCTCCTTTAGATACAAGTGCTAGTTATTATTATTGAATATGTATAAAATGGAGAGTAGAATATAAAAATTATTTTGTTTCAAATTGACATTAAATAGTACAAAATGATATTAAAACAGTCATACATGTCTTTTTACAATTAAGTATACAATTTACTAAAAATAATTAATGATCAACATCTCAGAATATTTTAACTCTAGAAAAAGTATATGATTAAAAGAGCTAAGATAGAACTTCATATGACAGTGCCATTTTTAAAGCAATGTTCTTAAATAGATTACCCTAATTGAAAAGCATGATCAATAGTTTCTTGAATATTTAAATAAAAAACAAATCCAAGATATATACTTATGTAATTTTCTATTACTAATATAAATATAAACTTATTGAAGATTAATTTTTGGATTATATTTCATAATAGAACAAAAACTAAGAAGAATTATTTTATCAATTAAATTTGTTTGAAAGTAATAAAAAAAAAACACTAACAAACTAGACTTAATGAACTTATCTCTCAATATTATTGATTTACATGTGAAAATAAAACGAAACAAATAAAGTACTATTTGATAGCATACTGTAATACCAAAAATTTGGATGGCAATAAAATGAATTAATCAATAATAATACCAAGTAGCATAGAAATTGAGGATTGCATAATGGCCTTATATTAATAAAAATAGTACAAATAAGTGACCAAGGCCTTCCAGTTCACATCGATCAATTGCATGTCCTCTCTATGTCTGCTTACAACTTTTTTCTTCAAAATTAAAAGAAATAGTAAAGAATGTTTTTTACAGTCTTAATATTAGCAAATTGATAGTAGGGATTTCAAGTATACTCTAAGAACATGCTAAATGTGTGTGATCATATTTAGTGTGTGAGGAACTGGAAAGCCTTCACTAGCTGTTTGGACTGGTTAAATATGTGTTTTAAAAGGTTGTAGAAAAATCCACCGTCAGCAATTCACTGTCAACAATTCACTATGAGAAAATTCACCATCATGATAAATTCACCACCACAGAAAATTAATCACAAACTTTTAATGAGATGAATTTGTCATGACAGTGAATTTACTCATGATGAATTGTTAGCGATGAATTTTTCGATTATGAATTGCTGAGGGTGAATTTGTCTGATTAAATTTCTATATTTTAATTGATTTAATCAAATTTTTATGAAAAATCTATTGCAGTTACTGATTATTAATCTCCTATCTATAAATATTATTTGACTGCCGAAAAATTAATTCACAGCAAATACTGAAAATTAATACAACTGCAACTTCCTAAATAAAACTCACAGGAATAAAAAACATGCAAAATAATAAACACAATATTTTTGGACAAATTGTCCCTGGAAAAACCCCAGAGGGAAATCCAGTACTGTAGATGAGGAATTATATAAATCTTCAGCAAATCAAGAGATACAAAAGAAACTAATTACCTCTCACTAACAAAGCTCCGACAATATTCTTCACTAGAAATTCTTCTCTTAATTTCTCCTGCTGAAATTCCACTTCTACTGCCTCCAATGCTATCATTGCGCCCTTGCTATCACTATAAGACTATTTGCTATCACTACAAATATTTCTCCAACTTGTGTCTATCAGTATTATTCTTGAAATGCCCAATGACCCCCTTTTAAACTATTCTCATTGGAAAACCAATGGCCAAGATTTAATCTCAATCAATGGCTAAGATTAATTAGACTCTAACAAACCCTAACTAACTGGTTTCTAGAAGTCTCTAGAGCAATCAATTATTTAATAAAATAATTAAATATCTAGACCTAACTAACTTCTATCTAGAAGTCTCAAGAATTAAATACTAATTCTTGGAATTGGAAAAACAACTGTCCGAGCTAAAATATAAAATTAACACTCCCTCTTAGCGAGGAAGGTGTTCTGCATAACACCCAACATATCTCTGAAGAAGATAAATTTTGCCTTCCCCAATGCCTTTGTCATAATATCTGCTACCTACTGATCTATAGGTATATACTATAGCTGAATAATCCCTCGTTGTACACAATCCCTAATGAAATGATACCTGATGTCTATATGCTTAGACCTATCATGAAACACCGGATTCTCAGACAACTTGATGCCACTTTGATTGTCACAGTGTATCACTGTAGTCTCAACCCTCTGACCTAACAAGGCTACCAACAACTTTCGAAGCCATATCACCTCACATGTTACCATGCTAGCTGCTATGTATTCTGCCTCTGCAGAACTCAGAGCCACAGATTTCTGCTTCCTACTGTACCAAGAGACAACTCTTGATCCCAAGCTAAAGCAACACCCTGAAGTGTTTCTCCTGTCCATTGTACTACCTGCCCAATCTGTGTCAGTATAGCCTATCAATTTGATACCATCACCTCGAGTATATTTGATCCCATATTCGATTGTACCACACAAATATCGCAATACATGCTTTGCCACTATCCAATGCATTCTCTTCGGCTCAACCATGAACTAACTAAGAGAATTTACTACAAAGGATATATCTAGTCTGGTGTTGACCAAATATATGAGAGGCCCAATCAATTATCTTTATAAGGTGGGGTCTACATCCTTCTCCCTAGATGAGTCTACCTTCTTCCAATTTGTGATCATAGGAGTAGATATGGCTCTGCAATCCTCTATCTCGAACCTCCTCAAGATTTCAATGTAGTATTTCCCTTGTCCAAGGAAAATCTCACCATCTGTCTGCCATACCTCCATGCCTAGAAAGTAGTGCATAAGCCCGAAATCCTTCATCTCAAACTCTGCTACAAGGTCCGGCTTGCACTCTTCTATGAGCCCCAGTGAACCTGTTAAAAACAAATCATCCACATATAGAACAAGAATGAGAATCTCACCCCCAACTACCAAGTAGTAGAGATTAGCATCCGCCTCACTCTTCACAAAGCCCAATCCCTGCAAGTATTCATCAATGCACTCATACCACTCCCTGGGAGCCTGTTTGAGTCCGTACAAAGCTCTCTTCAATCTACACACGTGGGTTTTACTACTGTGTGCTACAAAGCGCTCTGGTTGTTCTATGTATACTTCCTTTTTCAATTCACCATTAAGAAACATTGTCTTAATATCCATTTGATAGATCTACCATCCCATCTGTGTTGCAAGAGAGATCACAGCTCATATAGAAGTATACCTGGCCACTGGAGTGAATGTCTCCTCATAGTCTATTCCCTCTTTCTGAGAGAAACCCTTCACCACAAACTTCGCCTTGTATTTCTCGATGTTACCATCTGCACCATGCTTGATCTTATAGATCTAGCGAGATCCAACCACTACCCTATTTGTCGGTCTAGGAACAACCTCCCACACATCATTCTACACTATTGAAGTATATTCCTCAACCATCGCATCTCGCCACACCTATTGCTATGCGGCCTTCTGATAACTGGAAGGCTCACTATCTACCAACAGACTAACTAAAGCCATATAGTCATTATACCTGGCTGGTTGTCTCTGCTGCCTAGTACTCGTCCTAGGAGCTCCCACAAACTATTGAGTATCCTGTTGGTTACTGTTATCAACTGTAGCGGATGAAATATCAACCCCCATGTGTTCTTGATGTATCTCTTGGATCTGCTACAACTGTTGCCCCATACTCTGTGAACTCTAAGCACTCGAGCCTATGCTTGTACTAGTCACTGTACTCGAGCTTCGTTGTCCCTGATCTGATTGCTCAATCCTTGGAGTTTTTGTTGGCTTCTCACTTTGATCATCTGTTGGCAAATCTCTGGACCTTCTAAATGCCCTGTCCTCCATGAACTTGACATCACGCCTAACTATAATCCTCCTAGCCCCTGGAATAAATATCTGATTTGCCTTTGAGGTTTCACTATACCCCACAAAGTACCCTCTCTTTGTAGTTTGATCTAACTTGGAATGTGTAGCACCTAGAATGTGACAATATGCCAAACTCCCAAATATCTTGAAGTGGCTAACATCTAGCTTCTTCCCTGAGAATGCCTCCTTTGGTGTCATCTTTCCCAATACCTTATGTGGAACCATGTACTGTATGTATACTGTTGTACTGCATGCTTTTGCCCATAAGTAATGTGGCATATCCTGGTCATACAACATAGCCCTTGCCATGTCCGATATAGACCGATTCTTCATTTTAGCAACCCCATTTTGTTGTTGGTTGTAAGGAACAGTCCACTTTCTCTTGATTCCTTCTCTAGTACAAAACTCCTAGAACTCTTTCCCTTTGTACTCACCTTTATTATCTAACCAAAGAACCTTTATCTTCTTACCTGTCAAATTCTCCACAAGAGCTTTGAACTCTTGGAAACGACTGAAAACCTCATCCTTGGTCTTCAAGAAGTATATCCAGGTCTTCTTGGAGAAATCATCAATAAAAGTAATAAAGTACTCATATCCTCTAAGAGACTTCATTAACATTGGTCCACATATATCCGAATGTACTAGATCAAGAACACCCTTGGATTTGGTGTCACTTCTTGAAAAATTTGCTTTCACAAACTTTCCCAACACACATCTCTTACATACATCATCGTACTCTTTGCTCACCTCTAGAACACCTGTCACTATCTCACGAAGCAATTTAAGTGCTCAATGATGTATATGGCCCATCCTCCTATGCCATAGCTCTCCTTGATCTCTAGAATTACCGCTACTCATCAGTGCCTTATGAGTATCAAACTGCACCTTGTAAAGTCAGCCACTCCTAACTCCAATAGCTATGGGTGATTTACAATCCTTGTACTTGATTAACACATTTTCCCCTCTAAAGAGTACATTGTAGCCTTTATCCTGAAGGACAGATACAAAAATAAGATTCATACCCAAGCTTGGCACATGCAACACATCATGAATGGGAATCGGCTTGCCATTCTCCCTTTGAAATAAAACATTCCCTTTTCCAACTAGATTTAGTTTGGACATGTTCCTCATAGAAATCTGGATTTTGATGTCCTCCTCCTTATAACTGGAGAAGTATTTTCTAACTCCTGTCATATGAAATAACACCCCACTGGCTATATACCAAACACCTTATGAGGTTGAGCTAACCATACAAGCTATAAGTGCAAACTCATCTTCCATTCTGCTAGAGAGCTCATCTGCACTTGCTGAAGCTGTCGTCTGCTTCTTGCCTTTCTTCTTTTGTGGGCAATTGTTGACATAGTGGTCAAACTCATGACAGGCATAAGTCCTTTTTCTTCTCACCTTTAGGATTTGATCCTTTGCTAGACCCCTTCTTTGCTTTACCTTTTCCTGCTAGGGCAATGTTTTCCTGTTCTGCCTCACTTTTATGACTCTTACTACTAGCACCACTGACAAAGCTTAGTCTAAGCTCCTCCTGAGTGAAGTCACTCCATAGTCGATCCCAACTCTATAAGGTGTCTCGTCCATTAATAACTTCAACAAATACATCCCACTGCTTAGTAAACCCATTTAGGGCTATCCGTACTAGCTTGTCATCATCTGGTTTATCTCCAATAGCTGCCAACTCATCATTGACAACTCTTAGTCTGGTGAGGTAACTTGTAACATCCTCTCCCTTGTTCATCCTGGTATTCCTCAACTTTTCTCGTAGAATCAGCTTCTTGTTAGTGGTAGCATTCTGGTACAGATTCAAAATGGCATCCCACATCTTCTTCGTTGTATTCAACTCTGCGATATGTGGAACAATATGATCCTTAACACCATCAAGAATCAACCTCCTTGCCTTGGCATCTTCCTTCTTATATGCTAAGAGCTGCGCTAGATCTATAGGTACAGCTACAACACTGGTAACATATTCCTTGATACCATTCTCTTCCAGCAATAAAGAAATTTTGGCTTTCCAGACACCAAAATTTGAGGCTCCATCCAATCTGTCCTGATCTCTTAAACCTGCTAAGGCCATCTCATACAAAAAATAGTAATAACAAAAATAATAATACTGAAGAGGTAGAACTAGGTTTTATAAACCCTCTATTTTTTCTTTTCTTCCCATGTCTGTGCTAAGCTCTTTCTGCCCTTAGATCTGCTCTAATACCATGCGAAAAATCTATTGCAGTTACTGATTATTAATCTCCTATCTATAAAGATTATTTGACTGTCAAAAAATTAATTCACAGCAAATACTGAAAAATAATACAACTGCAACTTCTTAAATAAAACTCACAGGAATAGAAAACATGCAAAATAATAAACACAATATTTTTGGACAAATTGTCCCTGCAAAATCCCCGGAGGGAAAACCAATATTGCAGATGAGGAATTATATTAATCTTCAGCAAATCAAGAGATACAAAAGAAACTGCTTGCCTCTCACTGACAAAGCTCCGGCAATATTATTCACCGAAAATTCTTCTCTTAATTTCTCCTGCTAAAATTCCACTGCTGCTACCTCCAACGCTATCACTACGCCCTTGCTATCACTGCAAGACTATTTGCTATCACTGCAAATATTTCTCCAACTTGTGTCTATCAATATTGTTTTTCAAATGCCCAATGACCCCCTTTTAAACTATTCTCATTGGAAAACCAATGGCCAAGATTTAATTTCAATCAATAGCTAAGACTAATTACAATCTAACAAACCCTAACTAACTGGTTTCTACAAGTCTCTAGAGGAATCAATTATTTAATTAAATAATTAAATATCTGAACCTAGCTAACTTCTATCTAGAAGTCTCAAGAATTAAATAATAATTATTGGAATTGAAGAAACAACTATCCAAACTATAATATAAAATTAACAATTTCTGTATAAATATTTCTTATCATTAAATTTTATATTACATTAAAATTAATTCTTCATCACTACTACCAAAACTAAAGATATATGATCACCCAAGTCTAACTCTAATAATAAATTTATGCTCACATATTTACATCTATTTAATCAAACAAGATTTACCTATGCAAAATGAATTGGTTTGCTTACGATAATAAACAAAACAAAAAATAAAAATGAAAACTTTAGACGAGTCCAGACACGGGTTAAACATAATAATTTGTTTAAATGGGATAAAATCTTGCTAGAGAATTCAACGTTTAACATGAGACATGAGAGAACACATGATCCGCGAGGGAATTAAACGTTTCTCTCAGTCGGATTAAAATCATTGCTAAGAACAGCAAAGTCCGATTCCTGCACCACGTCGTCCGATTCCGCAGCATGTAAAGGTATTAGCAGGGCTGCTGTATTGGCTACACTCACCGTCACTTTGGCACTGAATGTAACTGTTGCAGCTATTAGCATCTGATTCTGCTATACCTGAAATGCCCATTGCCAATGCTAAAATTAACACCATGCAAAAGATTTTGTTAGCAATTTTCTTATATGCTCTGAAGAAAAATGGTTGTAGGTAAGCAGCGAGAGGACATCCAATTTATAAGGAACTGGAAGGCCTTCGCCGGCTGTTTGGACTGGTTTAATTCCTGTAGGGCGAATATGCATTCCTTGATTTCTACGCCATTCTGTATGTAATCAATCAGTCCAGTTTATACATTCTCCGGCAGTTTGGACTATTTGGCAACTTAGTATCGTTATATGAAGGCATTAGTAAGTGGATCTTTGCTGGTAGTATTGGTCGCCATGGGAAGCATCGACACATGTTGAAAGAGTTGAAGGAACACGAGACTGTAGAACAATACATCTACATCATGCTTTTATATATATAACAAGTAAATTGAGTTGATCATCATCCAATTACGTTTATTCTTAAATCCCTATCAAGAGCAATCTACATTGCACCAAATTAAAATTATCCCATCGTTTTAAGAAGAAAATTCATCTTGAGTAATTTCCCGACGGAAAATTCATTCCGATGGAAAATTCACGATGGAGTAAAATTCATTGCATTAATATTTTTTAATATATATTTTTAAAATTTTGATTTTATTAAAAATATTAACGAGGTTAATTTTCTCTAAGAATTGTTGGCTGTGAATTTTACTTAGCATTGCAGTATGCCACTTTACGTCACTCTTAGAAACTATTGAACTTTAAATCAAAGTGTTGTCACAAGAGTCTTTTGTCTTTATATGATAGTTGTTAATTTGGAGAGAAGTTAGGAGATATAAGGTGGCTGAAATAAAAGATTTGGTAAAGATCTTAATCTCACTATTTTAAGATTTTTTAAAACAGATTTGGTAAAATTCTTAATTCTCACTATTTTTCAGATTTTTCCAAATTTCTTAAGTAGATCTAATAGTTTAAAAATAAATTATATTTTTCCTTTTTAAATAATATAAATTAATAAAAAAAAAAAAATTGTAAGAATACTTCAATCTCTTTATTTCAATTTTTATTTTTAAATTGATCTGAACATTTAGAAAAAAAAAAGTAAAAAATTCAATAGCACTTTTGTTTTATAGTTATTTTCTCACTAATAACTTTTGATTCTAAAAGAGTATTCACATTTCGTAGATTTCCTTAAAATATTTTTTTAAATCCACATAATGTAATTAACTTTTAGATAAATCAAGATCAATTATAGTGAAAGATTTCTTATCTTTTATCTTCCATTTTTATAATCCATCCACATCTTTTTCATTTAACATCAGTGGGATCTATATTTGTCAATTGTGAAAATCATTTCAATCAAAATGTTCACAAAGACAATTTATCCATTTTGAATTCAATTGACATTGACTTCAACTGAAAATAAATCTTTAAAATAAAATCTTATATCTTCAATAAATTTTGAAACTCTAATGAAATTGATTTTCCTTTACTTTTTAAATTCAGAAACAAGAGATCACTCTTACCTTATCGCATCTTGCCGTAAGTTATGGTGCCTTCATAATAGCTCGACATTCCTAAAATAAGATTCCGAGTAGTTGAAACTAATAAAAAAATGTTTCTTCTCTTACTGCTATAGATTTATGTTTTTTTCACACCAACACTAAACCATATAATTTTTAGTTTTTTTTCTTTTTCAACTTCCAGTGATTGGCTGTGTTGGAAAAGTAAATACTCCTAAGCCTCCTATCATTGTCTCACCTACCCACCAAGAGGTCTTCTTTCTTGAACGACAAGTTTCTTGCTCCTGACGTGCAGCTCCAGTCTGTAGTTGAATTTATTGTGGTAGGTCATTTAGAAATTTAGGAGGGAATGTTTTTTGTTTTAGACAAAAAAGGAATGAAGACAACTTGCTAAGCAAGTTAGTTGAAGAAGTTTCATTGTAGCAAAAGTCTACGAAAATAATATTTTGTGCGAGCTTTTGATTTCTTCTAAACAACAGTAGCTATATGTTTTGTTTATGTTTGAGCAATGATTTCTCCTGACAGTGAGCTCCTGATAGCTCCTAAACATTACCAATTTGGTTGAGGAGCTTATGATCGCTCCCAGAAAGTTGTAATTTGTAGTTAGAGTTTATTTTCTAAGTTTGATGTTTTATGTTTTTTGTATTGTCATTTCCAGTCACTGAATAGAAAAAGAAAATATTGCATGCCCAGGTATGTTTGTCTCATTTGATTTTATTGTTTCTTATTCCACAATTTGGGTATTTCAAGCTTAACTAAAAATCAAAGCAATAGCTCTGTGTTTATTTCGTGCATTTAATATTTTTAAATGGTATCAGAGCTATAGGCTCCATTTTCTTCATGAGTTAGGGCTTATTTTTTTGGGTATTGAGTTTTTTCTATAGGAGATAAGGATGGAGATGAAGAGAAGATTTGGCGGCAACCACCATCCTTTAATAGACAAAACTATGATATCTGGGCTAAGAAGATGAAGACCATAATGATCGCCAAATATTTGTGGGATTTTTTGATAAATGATTTTGTGGAGGTCACTGACCTAGCTTAGTTTGTAGCTCTCACAAACAACCAGAAGATCCAATTGAATGATCAAAGGAAGAATGATGCTAAGGCATTGAGTTTGATAGAAACAACCTTCATAGAGGCTATTTTTCCTAGGATAGCAACAGTTGAGTATACAAACAGAGCTTGGGAAATCCTCCATACTGGTTATAAAGGGACTGAAAAAGTTAGATCGGTGAAACTCCAGATACTTTGAAGAAATTTTGAGACATTTGAAACGAAGGACAATGATTCTATTTCAGACTTTCGCATAAGGTTCTCAGGTTTATTAAACCAATTGAGAATGAATGGAGAAATGATGGAGGAGTAAAAGATTGTGGAGAAAATTATTAGAAGTTTACCCACCAAATATGATGAAATCGTGATTAGCATTGAAGAGTCAAATGAATTCTCTACTTTGATGGTGGATGAGTTGATGGGTTCTCTTCAAACCCATGAGTAGTGTCTAAATAGGTTTGCTACTTTTTCCCAAGAGAAAGCTTTTAAAGCTCAGTCAAATGCAAGAGGTAGGGGAAGAGGTAGAAACAACTCTTGAAGAGGGCGCGATAGATCTAGACAAGGAAATGTTGGAGGAGAAAGCTTGGGATGAGCAAGTAGCCAAGAGGGAGAAAGCAGCTCTTAGAACAGCTCCAAAAGAGGCATGCAGAATAGTAGTTCGAATTAGAGAAATGGAAAGAACAATGTTGAATGCTATTAGTGTCATAAGTTTGCCCATTATGTGAGTGAGTGCTGGAAAAAGAAAAATAATTAGTCAAAACAAAATGTTAATGTGGCCGATTCAAATGAGACTGAAGGAAATACGTCCATAGCCTTCATCATGTGCAACATTGGTGAAGAAGGCAACACTAAAGTCTGGTATTTGGACAATGGTTGCAACAACCACATGAGTGGTAATGAAATCTTTTTTTCTTTCATTGATAAGAATGTAAAATTAGAAATTAGAATGGAGAACAATGGAGTAGTTCCAGTCAAGAGAAAATGATCTATCATGATCTGCACCATGCAAGGTGAGAAGGAGGTTCAAAATATTTCTTTTGCTCAAGGGTTAAAGCATAACATCATGAGTGTTGGATAGTTGACCTAAAATGGATATTAAGTGTGGATGGCGAAAGGCTAATGCATCATTTATGGCAAGAATGAGAGGACGAAAGTGTTTTTCGTAGTTGTAATGACAAAGAACTAGATGTTCCATTTGAATATTGAGACATACTTCTTATCTCAGTCCATTGTTTCACCCCATGAATGGCAAATGTACAACAACATAGCAAGCAACCCTCAAAAAAACCATTGAAGACCCCTCCAAGCTATGACATCTCAGGTATGGACATTTAGGCTGTGCTAGTTTAAGTCTTTTGTCCAAGAACAAAATGATTGGCGGTTTGCTAAGAATAGTAGAGCCTAATGTTAGATGTGAGGCTTGCACTTTGGGCAAGCAACATAGTTAGCCTTTTCAATCGAGCAACTCTACAAGAGAAATAACACCATTCGAGTTGGTGCATACAAATTTGGTAGGCCCTATGCAAATAACATCTATTAGTAAAAGCTAATTTTTTGACCTTCATTGATGATTTTAGTTGCAAGAAATGGGTCTATTTTTTGCAAAATAAGTCTAAATATTTTGATAAGTTTTTGTTGTTTAAGGCCCTGGATGAAAAGGAGAGTGGACATGTGATCAAGGTACGAAACTCAGATTGAGGAGGAGAGTATACCTCTAATTTTTTTGTGAATTTTTGTAGGAAAAATGGCATCAAGAAGGAGAAAATAACTAGTTATACTCCACAGCAAAATGGAGTGGCTGTGAGAAATAATATAACCATCATGGAGATGGAAAAGAGCATGATGAAAGAAAAGGGACTCTCGACTGAATATTGAGCAGAGGTGATAGAAAAACTATACATTTGATAAATAGAAGTCCAACAATCTATCACAAAATCCCACAAGAGGCATGGACAAAATGTAGATGGATGGTTGAGCACTTAAGAGTTTTTGGGTTTGTAGCATATGCTCCTATGCCCAAAAAAAGAGGCAAAAATTGGATGACAAGGGTGAGAAGTGCATTTTTACGGGGTATAGTGAAGAGTCCAAAGTTTACAAGTTGTATAACCCAATCATCGAGAAAATCATCATTAGTAGAGACGTGAAGTTCTTAAAGGATGAGTCATGGGATGGCACGATAGATCCTGACAGCTTCTGAAAGCTTCCGACAATTCAGGATGATGAAGGAGATGACAATGAAGATCAACAAGATCCTACAACAATAGATATAGTCAGCTCCCGATGAGCTCCTAATAGCTCTTGACATAGGAAAACAGTCACAGATAGCTAGAAGATTGGCTCTTGATAGCTCCTGATGAGCTCCTGAAAACTCTCGATGAGCTCCTAATAGATCCTGACGAGCTCCTGACAGCTCTCGACGAGCTCCCAACAACTCTCGATAGCTCCTCAACCAGCCTGTTAAGCAAAGAAGCAACAATAGTGAAATTTCAGACCCCACTCTCACCTCCCTAATGCCAAAGAAGACCAATAGTCTAAGGGATATCTACCAAGATTAAAGGTATGATGAAGAGTTTAATGAGAACATGAATTTTGTATTGTTTTCTCATAGTGATCTGATTTATATTAAAGAAGTTGTAAAAGAGGATAAATGGTGTGAGGCCATGGATGAGGAAATAGATGTAATAGAGAGGAACAAAACATGGGAGTTAACTGATTTTCCTCCTAACAAGCAAGTTTTTGGGGTAAAATGGGTCTACAAGACCAAGTGCAATGTCGAAGGACCCATAGATCGACACAGGGCAAGATTAGTTGTTAAGGGGTACAAACAACGGCTTGGGAGAGACTATGATAAGACATTTTCCCTTGTTCCAAGGGTGGAGACTATGCGGGTAGTCATAGAAATTGCAGCCCAACATAAATGGAAGGTGTTTCAAATGGACATGAATTTTTCCTTCCTAAATGGATTGTTGAAAGTGGAAGTTGATGTGGAGAAACCATTTGGATATGAACTTCCAGGTGAAGAACACAAGGTGTATAGGCTGAAGAAGGCTTTTTATGGGCTAAATCAAGATCCATGGGTATGGTACAACAAGATTGACCGATATTTGATGAGCAATGGATTTAGCAGAAGCAATGGTGAGCCCACTCTTTACATCAAGGCAACAAATGGTAATATTTTGATTATTGTCTTGTATGTAGATGATCTATTTTTTATTGGGGATGATGATTTCCTCATTGTTGATTTTAAAGAGGCCATGAAAAGAGAGTTTGAAATAATAGATTTAGGTCTCTTGAGATATTTTTTGGTTATAGAAGTAAAATAAATTCATGATCATATATTTATTTGTCAATAAAAATATGCACATGAAATCTTGAAGAGAGTAGAATGATTGAAAGCAATCCTGCACCAACACCAGTAGTTGTAGGTCTAAAGTTGAGCAAGAAAGATTGCAGCAGCAATGTGGATCTGACCATGTATAAAAGTTTGGTTGGAAGTTTGATGTACTTGACTACAACTAGGCTAGATATAATGCATTGAGTGAGTCTTATTTCCATATTTATGGAGACTCCAATACACACCCATTCGCAAGAGGGTAAAAGAATCCTGAGGTATGTGAATGGAACCAAAAGATATGGCATGTTGTACATAGCAGAAAAAGAGAATGGGCTGGTTGGATACACTAACAATGATTAGGAATGAAGTTTGGATGATAAGAAGAGCACATCGGGCTATCTGTTTCATTTAGGTTTGAGGGTTGTCTCATGGGCTTCCAAGAACCAACCTATAGTTTCCCTATCAACAACTGAAGCTGAGTATATAGAAGCAAATGCAGCAACATGTCAAGCTATTTTGGTGAGAAGAATCTTGGAAGATTTGAGAGAAGAACAAAAGGATGGAACAAAAAAAACTTGTGACAATGTTTCATTGATAGCTTTGACGAAAAATCCTGTGTTTCATAGATGAAGAAATCACATTGAAATCATGTATCATTTTATCAAAGAGTTAGTTGAAAATGGTGAAATTAAAATGGAATTTTGCAGGTCTGAGTAGCAGCTAACAGACATATTCACCAAGCCTTTGATCAGGGATAGTTTCGAGTGCCTTAGAGGTAGATTTGGCATTGTTGATTTGGATCAAGTTTGATCTTGTTTTCTTGGCTCAGGACCAAGGGAGAGTGTTGGAAAATTAAATGCTCCTGAGCCTCCTATCGTTATCTCACCTACCTGCCAAGAGTTCTTCTTTCTTGAACAAAATATTTCTTGCTCCTAATGTGCAGCTCAAGTCTATAGTTGAATTTATTGTGGTAGGTCATTTTGAAATTTAGGGGGGAATAATTTTTATTTTAGACAAAACAGGAATGAAGGCAACTTGCTAAGCAAGTCAATTGAAGAATTTTTTTTGCAAAAGTGGTCTATGAAAAGAATATTTTGTGCGAGCTCTTGATTGCTCCTAAACAACAATAGTTGTGTGTTTTGTTTAAGTTTGGGCATTGATTGCTCTTAATAGTGAGCTCCTGGTAGCTCTTGACTGTTACCAATCTAGTTGAGCAACTTTGATCACTCATAGAAAGTTGTCATATGTAGTTAGAGTGTATTTTCTTAGTTTGATGTTTTATGTTTTTTTTATTGTCATTTTTAGTCATTGAATAGAAAAAAGGAAATATTTCCTGCTTGGATCTGTCTGTCTCCTTTGAGTTTATTGTTTTTTATTCCACAATTTGGGTATTTCCAACTTAACTGGAAATCAAAGCACTAGCTCTATGTTTATTTTGTGCATTTAAAA
This sequence comes from Sequoiadendron giganteum, assembly GCA_007115665.2. NCBI lineage: Eukaryota > Viridiplantae > Streptophyta > Pinopsida > Cupressales > Cupressaceae > Sequoiadendron > Sequoiadendron giganteum. Next base: position 546,282,297 of record CM021100.1, read on the forward strand.
TTTTGACAGGCTGCAACAAAGAAACATCGTTGGCCACAAAACATAAATATGTTGGTAAACTTCAAATTTTTTCAAGTTGTCCAAATGCCTTAATATTTGATGGAAGCGACTAAAAAATTTGTCAAAAATAATGCTTCAGCTATTGTTTAAAACACCTCATCAATCTTTCAAATTGTTAGGCCCAACAGAGGTAGCATAAAAATATATATTTCATTATATCTTGCAATTTCAATGAAGAAATGTTTATATATTATATTTTATAAGTAGAAGTCAGAGTAACTATGGGATAACTATCTAAACTATATATACAAAAATAATATTACAAATGTTTTAATTTCAAATGATTAACATATTAACATCCCTCCGTAATTTGAAGGGGTTATCATGAAACTATGTAGTATTTGGAACTGTTCAAACTTCTCTCAACCAAACACTTTGATGAAGATTTGTTGACTAATCTTAAAAACTATAACTTTGATAGATCTTGAATTTGTTTGCACTAATTTTGTTACCCTAATAGGGTTCAAACTTTGATACAGAGTCTGTTGCATGTTGACAGGTCTTAAATTTGATAAAGAGCCTATTAATTTGACAAGTCTCAACTTTTGATAAGGAGCGTTTTGCTATGAAAAGTCTCAAATTTTAATAATAAACCTGTTACTCTAATAGGTCTTAACTTTTGAAGAATGAGCTTGTATTTTGACAAGTCTCAAATTTGAACTTGTTTTTCAATGTTGTAATTTGAAATATGACCAAACTTTAGTGGTCAATATGAGTAGTCACCAACTATCAATCTGGTGCAACCATTATCATTGAAAATTTTACCTGAAATTTATCTAAAATAGCACACATTAGGTGCAATCATTGAAAATATAATATTTGAATTGGCACATATTGAGTGCAATAAAATATTGAAGTTATCACACCAATCACAAGGTGTCAACAATCTTTGAAATTTCCACTTGAATCTGACATATACCAATATTCCCCCCTTGGTAGACGAGAGAGGAAAATGCCAACTACATGATCTCACTGATATAGTTAATTCCCCCCTTGGCAGATGAGAGGAAAATTCCAACAACATGATCTCCTCGATGGAGTAATAGAACAAGAGACAATTTATTTATCTCCATAGCCTCAAAAAAATTGTAAGGGCTAACATCATCATAATCATCATAAAATGTTAGGGTATTTATGTTTTAACTTAGGGTAAATTACTTTGATTAGTTTTTTCCCGTACTAGGTGGTTGTTTACCCAATACCTATTTTTCTTTCCTTTATAAGGCACATTGTAAAATATGTAAATCATTAGATCTCAATGCATTTTTCCATTTTTCCTAGTGAAAGAGCCTCGAGCTTCTCTTATATTTATGAAGGGGTTACTTGTAGTTGGTGCTCCTAGGTTTGGTGGATATCCCCAACAAGGTATCAGAGCATACAACTTTTCCCTCCTTCCACCATTAAGAGTTTTCATCAACATTGAGATCATTTTTATTCGGCATTTTTAATTTTATAAATTTCAAAATTGCCTCATAATTCGTTTTTCTGGTTATTTCATTCTCTACCTAGTGCATCTAGAGTTTGTTGTTCATGTTTGGAGGATTTTTTGGTTAGTAATTTCCATACTAGAGGTTGTGTTTCAAACTGAGAAGGCCTACTTTTTTTGGTGTGAATTTTGTTCTAGAGGAGAGGTAGAATATTGCAGAATAGAGGATGCATTTTTTGCTAGGTGCGATTTAATGGATGTTGGAATTACTTGTTGAGTGAGGGTGTTCATTTTCTTGCTCGACGATTTCCTTGAGCCCAATTTCTCTAGAGGGGCCGCTTTTTCTTGAAAGGGCTCATTTTCTTGTCTTGATGGCAACAAACTTCATTAGGAGGCCTTTATTTCCTTGGAGGCTTGATTGTTTTTGAAACAGTGGGCATTCATTGAGCCAAGTGCATTACCCCCTTGCTTGTAGCCATTTTCATCATTGTGGAAAGTGTGATTTTCTTTGTGTTGCAAGGCATTAGAATTTCTTGATTGAAGGGGTTGATTGATGTGGGCTGCAATTTCCTTTGGCTAGGAGTGATTTTGTAGAGAGAAGATACTCAATCAAACTTTATATTTTCAAAATTTTTTGCTAAATATTTCATTCTAGGGTTCCAAAGTGTCCAACAGTAGAGGTGGGTGCCAATTATTTTTTGAAGGTGTCTTTGGGAAGTATTATCCTATATTTCCAACATGGGGAATAGTTTTTCTATTCATATACCACTACAATGTATTTGTTTGGTATGAGAAAGACTCACATATTGAGAAGAAGTTGTGAAGTTGTGGAGACCTATGCAAATATTAGGCTTTTTGTGGTGCAAGATTCTACAAACAAAGGTGCGTTAAATTTTATTCAATTTTTTTCTAGTAATCATATTTTTGCTTGGAGTAATTTTTGAAAAAGTGGTGAAAATTTAAATTTCTAGAGGCTGCAATTGGTTGATTTATTTTGGAAGTTTTTGTCAATTTGGTGTATTTTCTTGTCTTTTTTGCAAACGGCCACTTTTTAATCTATTGAATTGTTAACTCCCCATAATTACCATACGTGGAAGATGAAAATGTGTAGGTTGTTTTAGTCTCAAGATTTTTGGTCCACTTTGAGTAATGTCCAACCCACACTTACCAAAGAACTTGAAATATTTTCCTATAAAAAGAAGTGTGATCAAGCTATGCGTTTGATGAAATTGAATGTTTCTGAAAGTCTCCTCTTTCATATTGATGAGTTGGATACACCCAAGGAAATATGGAATAAGTTACACAACTTGTTTCGTCAAGTTAGTGAGTTTCATTCCATACAATTGGAGGTTGAATTAACCTCTCACCCCTAAGCCAATTCCCTCTATTGATGAATTTCTAGTGAAATTGAAATCAGTAAGGTCACAACTAGCAGGATGTGGGAAGATTAAAACTAATAAGGAGTCCATTTTCTTTATTATGTCCAAGTTGAGAGGCCCATTTTTTGTGTTTTATTCTACCTTTTATTACACAATGGATGGTTTGGGTAGTACATTCCAAATGCCTTCTTTTGAAAACTTTTGTGACTGGTTGACAAGAGAACAAGAAAAACTTATTTAGATGGAGGGGGTTCCTACAAATCATGCATTGGTTGCCCAAGAATCTAAGAGCAAAGGGAAGAAGACACATAAACCTAAAGCAGAGTCAACTGAGACTTTCACCTCTTCAAAAGAGGATAAGCCCAAGAAGGAGAAAATTAGTTGTGCATATTACAAGAAAAAAGGGCATGATGAGCATCATTGATAACTTTAAGAAAATTACCTCAAAAAAAGATATAAAATCGAGGTGAAACTTTCAATATTTTAGGAAAAATTATTAATTTCCATTGGCGAAACTTTCCTTTTTTTTGAAAAAAATCATCAATCTTGAAAAATAATAGGAAAATTCATTAATTATGATGGTGAATCTATCCAATCCAAAAATAATTCTCATGGAAAGGTATGGGATAGAGGGTAGAAATTTTTGATGGGTTGAAGGGGTAGACTATAATATTTACTTTCCAAAATTAATGTTTTAAAATATAATATAATTTATCTCATTGTATTTTTCAAGGTAAAATGACCCATGATTTATAACTCTCATGGGGATAAAAATTTATTTTAGATCATTGGTCTAACAACCCTCAATGTACTTTGTAAGGTAAAATTTATCCACACTCTATAATGCTCATGAGACCCAAAATTGTGAGCCCCATGAGCATTATAGATCATGGGTACATTTTACCTTGTGGAATACAACAAGGGCCATTATATTATATTATAAATTAGTGGTGGAAACTAATGATTAGAATTATGGTCCTAAAGAAACTAATAATTATGATATACTATTGGTGAATTAATATAGTGAGCCACAATTTTTAGGGGAAAGATGCTCTCTTGCACTTCTAGGGTTTTTGCACCTAAAAGAAGAGAGGTCTTTCACACCCAAATATTGTAAGTTCATTCAAGATTAAGGAAAATATGATTGGAATGTGTCTAAATGAAATGATCTAAATTCTGGAAATAGATAAGAGAGACTAAACACTAATGCAAAACCTAGAAAATGCACTTTTCTTGAAAACACATTGTGATATGTAGAGAATTGAATACAATATAGAACAAGATGAAATAGGTGAATAGTAAGATCACACTTGGAAAATGATAGAGGATGGAGTGAAGACTTTTAATGTCCCAAGAATTTGGAAAAATATGATTTTTAAGCTTGGTGGGATACTTGTGCGAAACTGGATGACTTAGTCCAGTTTCAAGCAAATTTTAAAAAACTACACCAAGGCTTGTTTCAGCCAAACAAGTATCTGGATCAATAAGAAATCTCTAAAAAAATGTCATAGTGGGACTAAGTCGCCACAACTAGGGGAAGTGTCCACTTTCACTTTTCTGTAGATTCGAAAGGGGAATCTGTAGCCCTCGGTCTACACTTTTGCTCCTCCAGATATTCGGACTAGAAACCTTGATTTTCAGCCTGTAGGTGTTCTCCAAGCCTCTTTTAGGGTTTTGACCACCATGAAGGAATTTGACAAGTTGTTGACAACATTTCCAATCCTACTCTTTGACAAACCTACAAATAAGACCTACAAATCACACAAAGAGAGAAAGAAATGTTGGATGTTAGGGAATGGGGGTTTGCTTTAGTCAAACACCTTTTAGGTAACTAAACCAAAATGAATAGATAATGTAATGAAGTATGAACATGAAATAATGGAGTAAGAATCTTACCTTTATGATAAATCTTGAGTTTTTGCAATGTTTGTTGAAGAATTTGTCCTTGAATCTTTGCTTGATGACTTAGAATGCTCAAACCCTAGCTTGCTTGAGAAGAATGATGAATGATGAAAGGAGATAAAAGATTGAGAGTTAACATGCAAGCCAACTTAAGACATGTCATCCACATCCCAAACTTTCTCTTATATATTCATGAAAGGTTAACAACTAGCCAAAAGAGACAATGACAAGTGACATACGAGGACAATGCTACCTAACCCCTTGCCCCCACTTAGTGAAGCACAAAGATGAGCCAAAAGGATTGATGAGATGCATGGTAGATTGAAAATCAGTATGAATTAGAGGAATGAGGTGCCCCCATATAAGGGAAATTACCAAACTCCTCATGATGTTGGATTTTACTACTCAAGGCCTTACATGCATTAGTAGAATGACAATGAATTTTGTGATAGGCATAAAAGGGATTCTTGGAATAGAATTTCTTTCGAGTTCGCGGAGGAAGGGATATTAAGTTATCTTGGAGGAGTCTCAACAAGATACCCTCTTGATCAAAGGTAGAAAGTTTTCCTTTAGCTTGTGACAAATATGTATCTTGTTTAGTACAAGATTTCATACTTACACAAGGTTCAATAGATTGCGATATTTTTTATGCTCATGTATAGCAGTGTGTAAAATTCAAATAAGTAGTGTTTAATGGGATGAAAATGACATTAGGAAAATATTTCTTTGTTTATTTTGAGTGTTACAAATGACCACATTTGAGACCACTAGTGTCGAGTAGTTCAGGATGCACTAGTGTTAAGTTTGGTTTAGAAGAGTGGTTCTGGATAGTATTGATGTTAGGTGAAGGCTTGGTGATTTCTATCAAAGGACAATAACCAAGACCATGAGGCATTGTCTATATATTAGGCTCGATAGGGTTGCAGATACCTTGTTTGTTAGCACCACATCCTTTCCCAATTTAACCAAGTTGTTTCATTTATTTTGGATCGAGTGGTTGTTCATTGTTTTCTTCTTTGTCTAAAGTAGGCGAGGTGGATGATTTCAAAGGATCTAACGAGTCTTGTGTTGATAAGACTTATTTTCCCTTTTCAGAGTCTTTGTGGATAATCTTGTATTCTCCCATTAAGGTAGACATGAATTCTGAGGACCCCCAATCATCATCTAAGAGCTTCATGATTTGTTCAATATGTTGTTCTTTGTTTGTTTGTTGTGCAGGTTCCACTTGTGTGGTTGGTGTTAATGTGTTCAAATGATTCTCTTTGTTTAAACAACTATTTGGGTTAGGGTCAACTTCAAGTATGTGGACTTGGTTGTTGTAGATGTATTTAATTTTATGATGAAGAGTGCAAGGAACCCCATTCATTACATGAATCCACAATCTACCTAAGAGAAGATTATATGAAATTTCATGATGCATAACATGGATCATTGTTTCTAGTGTGGCCATTCTAATTGTAAGAGGTAAAGTAACCACACTAAGTAGTTGCTTTGTGATGTTATCAAACCCCTTAATAGATAAAGAATCAGGTTGGATGGTTGATCTATCAATTCCAAGCTTATCTAGAAGTCTCACACTACACACATTAAGGGTTGAGTCGGTGTCTACAAGAGTTCTCTTGATCCCTTTTCTTTTGTATCGAGATATGATTATGAAATCTTCATTTTGTTTTCGCACTTCCAAAGGATGGAGCTCACTTTGGTGAAAAACAATATCAGTATTAATTCCTTGAAATATAGCTACAATGTTAGTTGATTTCACATTAGAGGGGCTAGGGACTTGTTGTAAGGCTTTTTTCATCATGTTTTGATAGTGAGCGGAGACTTGAATAAGATCCATAATGATATCTTAGCAGGATTATTTATTAGTTTGTCAACAAGACCATACTCCCTAATGAGTGAATTTAATTAAGGGGAACTAGGAAAGATTTGATTAGGCAAAGGTAAAGGTGTTGAGGTTGATTCTGGTGGGTGCAGATTGTTTTGATAAAAGGGGTAAAACAAGTTTGACAGATTGTTTCTTATGTAATGTGTGTGTGAAACATTGTTGTTAGGAAGATAAAGGATGATTTCAGGTTTATTTGGAGTTTTGTGTCACGGTGGGTAGAGGATGAGTTGAGGTTGAATAATATTAACATCCCTAAGTGATTGATAGGCTAATGTTGTCTCTTCTTGTGCTTGTAAGGATACAATATTATTAGTGACAATGTTATCCTTGTCATGTACCATGATATGCTCCCTAGGAGGAAGGGTTTTAGGAGAACTACAAACCAACTGCTCTTGAGAATCAAAGGTTGGTTCTTCTAAAAAGACTTCATCACAAATAGGGGAATAATAAATGGTTGAATTGTCTTTCTCAATAGGGCTTTCCTTAGGTGAGAGGGGACATATATGATTCATATTACTCTCACAAGCCAAAGGAGATTGGAAATTAGGTAAGGTGATATTTAGGAATGTGTCTATGATTTCATTTTCTTATTCTATAATATCTTCGCTAAGGGAATGAGGAGAAGGACAAGAAAGATTTCAATGATCCTCAATGATTGTATCTTTATTTGCCAAGATACCATCATCTTTAAAAGAAGAGGTATTGTGAGAAGAACAAGTATGATTATCAAGGTTATCTATGTTTGTATGATCTTCTATCACATCATCCTCACAAATAGGAGAGATAGGAGAGGGTGTAGGTTTAAGGAAAGCATTGGAATTTTCATTCTCTTGCACTAAGAGACTCTCATAACTAGGAAATGCAATGAATGAATGACTAGCATGTTTATTTACTAACTTATTCTTTACAATTTTGGAAAAGATTGAAATGAACATTTTTTAAAAATGCAAATTTGAAATAGAAAACAAGGTATTTTACTAATTAAACTATGTGAAAAAACTAAAAATGAAATGTTGTAAATGCAAAATTGAATTTAAGCAATGCATAAAATGAGCTAATTTAGGCTATACCTAATGAAATGCACATTACATAAACTCAACCAACTAATATAGGGAAGTAATGGTAGCAAACATAAGCTTAAAATATGGTTTTCAGCTCTATAAATTTTTTTTTTAGGGGCATAAAGTGACTAAGTCACCCAAGGTGGCGAATTAGTCTTGTTGGGGATTTTTTTAGAATTTGCAAAGTTTTTGATTGATTTTGATGGTTTTTCTATTATAAGATGCATACCTATGATGAAAATGAAAAATTTCAGAAGTTTGGTAATGATTTGGGATGTAAAAATGCAACTTAAATGCACTTTCACTAATGCAAAATTTTGAAACCCTAGAATGCTATTTAACTAATGCAAAATGCAATGCAATGTTAATGTAATGCAAAATTGGGATAATGATGGACTCGAAATCAGACAAGAGGGTATTTGAAAGGCGGGTTCACCAAAATTAACCATGTTAGGTTCAGCAAAATGTAACATAGATTTTGGTACCCCTAAGCTTCTCCAACACTTCTAGGGTTTTTCACCTAGAAGGAGAGAGGGATACCAAAATGGGTTTGTTAGCATTCAATAATAATGCAAGTATTATGTAAATATTTATAAATGCAATGATCCAAATGCTAGAAATAGATAAGGGAGACTAAACACTAATGCAAAACCTAGAAAATGCACTTTGCTTAAAAAAACATTGTGATATGTAGAGAATTGGATACAATATATAACAACATGAAAGGGGTGAATACGAAGAGTGCACCTGGAAAATCATAAAGGATGGAGTGAAGACTGTGCATGTCCTAGGAATTCTGCAAAATCTAATTTTTAAGCCTGGCGGGACACTTGTGCCAAACTGGGCAACAATCTAGTTTCGAGCAAATTCTAGAAAATTGCACTAAGGCCTATTTTAGCAAAACAGGTATTCAGATTTGCTGAAATCTCTAAAAAAATTCATAGTGTGACTAAGTCACCACAACTGGGGGAAGTGTCCACTTTCACTTTTCTGAAGATTCGAAAGGGGAATTTGTAGCCCTCGGTTTACACTTCTGCTCCTCTAAATATTCAAACCTGAAAACTTGATATTCAACCTGTAGGTGCTCTCCAAGCCTCTTTTATTGTTTTGACCACCTTGAAGGCCTTTGACAAGTTGTTGAAAAAATTTCCAATCCTTCTCCTTGACAAACTTGCAAATAAGACTTGAAAATCACACAAAGAGACAAAGAAATGTTGTATGTTAGGGCATGGGGGTTTGCCTTAGTCAAACCCCTTTTAGGTAAATAAGCAAAAATGAATAGATAATGTAATTAAGCATGAACATGAAATAATGGAGTAAGAATATTTCCTTGATGATAGACCTAAGTTGCTGCAATGTTTGTTGAAGAATCTGCCCTTGAATGTTTGCTTGATGACTTAGAATGCCCAAACCCTAGCTTACTTGAGAAGAATGATGAATGATGAAAGGGGATAGAAGAATGAGAGTTAGGAGATAGGAGATTCTAGGAGATGAAAAATGAGGGGAAAACCCTTTATTTATAGATGTTCCTTAATTTCTCGAGAATTCTTCATCAGAGGCCAACCTTATGGTTTAGAAGACAATATCTTGCCAGAATTTTGAATTAATTTTGATTTTTGTGCCAAATGGGACTAAGTTGCCGAAGGTGGTGACTTATTCCACTTATAAAATTTAAAGTGGATGTCAGGAATTAAAATGTTATTAATGTTGTTTAACGGGATTGTCCTTCGAAACACACTTAAGTAAGGCCTGTAAGTGTATAATGTGGCCATTTTTACATAAGAAAGGGTCAATTTTTTTATGACAAGCCTAGAAAAGTGTGAGAGTTTGTTACAACTCCCTACAACACTTTGGAATAAGGCTTGGTAAGTGATAAAAATAGGTTATTTATGTGAAATATGTTAGAAAGGTCCTAGAAAAGTGTGAAAGTGCATTAGAACATTTCACAAGACCTTTACAAGACACCATATAATTCTTATTGATTTGCAAGGGTTCAAGACCTAATGTGAATATGTTGGTCATATTACAACATTAAATCTAGGCTAAACTAGGTCAAAAGTCTCAAGAAAGGCCGAAATGAGCAAAAATTTCAAGGATAAATTCTTTTGCGACACATATAGATTTCTACTCTAATTTATAAAATTTAGGTGAATTTAATCTAATCATGTATCGAATATTATGGTGAAATTTTGAGTTAAAATTTTGAACAAAATAAAATATTTGGTGATTTAAATAAGAATATAATATTTTTTTGTAAAACTTTGGTGATTCAATTCATGTTGTAGCTCAAACTATTAGCCAATTTTGGACTCCCAAATTTCAACTATTAGCCAATTGGCCAATAGTAGGCATTAAAAAATTACTAATGAGCATCATTTTTACATGAAGAAGATTGATGAACTCTCACACCTTCTTCAGAAAAACAACATTCCATTGCCCTCTTCTGTAACTGCTCATTCTATAGCCTCTGCATCTTCCTCTCTATCATCATCAAACCTTGCATAGTTTGGGAATGCAGGGTTTGCAAGTGGTAAAGGGAATAAAAAATACATGGGAAAAGGACATGCATTGGTGAATTCTATAGATAATTCGCATTTTGATAGATGGTTTTTGCACTCAAGTGCATCTCACCACATGAGTTTTTCACCCTATCCTTTCAAGGGTGTTCATCCTTCTAACAGTTACAAGATTTTTTTGGGAGACAGTAAGCGTTTGAATAGTGTGGGGGTAGAAAATTTTGAAATAGGTGATGGGTGTTTCAAGGATTTACTATGCATTCTAGAGTTACATACGAATATATTGTCCATCTATCATAGAACACATGGAGAAGTGTCCAAGACTAAATGAAGTTTACTACTGATTATGTGTCTATCAGAGAGGTTGATACTGGAAAATTTATTGTAGATGGTAATGTTGACCATGAGTCTCACTTGTATACCTTCTCTCACTTTGTTTATGTTGATGACTATATTCCGCGCACCCCTCTTGTGAGTGTTGATATAAATTCAAGAGAGATTGGTCATCAAAAATTTGGAGTAATTCATACTCATGTTGATATAGTTCTTGTTGCTTCAGAGGTTTGGCCTCCAACACAGTAGTATATATTTGATCCCTTAGATCTTGTTTTATTGGATGAGTATCTGGTAGGCATCACAGGTATGTTTGTGGAGTCTCATCTTGTAGTTTTGGATGATACACTTGAGGGGATTTCTCTCCTCTTTGATGATAGTTTCAGCATGGCAATAGATACATTTAGATTTTCTTTGGAGGTTTAATTTGTTGAACCTTCACCTTCATTTGATTCGTCACATTTCTTGGTTTATTTCGATCTTGATTATGTGATGGATTATTTTTTTTGGATATGGAGCAGATTCTTCATTACCTGGTGGAATTTTTTATTCCTAATTGAAGAGATGTTGCTTGCAGGCATTGGATCATTTTTTTTTTTTAGGCATACTTCATCGACATTGGAGCTTCTTCATTATTGAGGGGATATGCTATCTTTTATTTTCCCTCTTATGGGGGGGTCATTGATTGTATATATGATGTATGTTGTCCTTCGGGGGTGTGATTGAGTCTTCCATCCATGCATCATTTTTATCTTATTTTATCTCTTTTGGAGAGGGGTTTTTTCCCATTGGGTTTTTCTCATTTTCTTTGGTTGTGAGAGATTGCATTGTAAATGGATTGTGTAGCCATGACCCATATTGCTTTTTTTCATTTTTTGCATCTTCATTCTCCCTAAGTTGCACTTAAGGGGTGTGTTAGAGTATTTAAGTTTTAATGTAGGGTAAATTACTTTGATTAGTTGTTTCTCGTACTGGGTGGTTGTTTACATAATACCTATTTTCTTTCCTTTATAAGGTACATTGTACAATATGTAAATCATCAAATCTTAATTATTATTTTCTAGGTGAAAGGGAAATGAGCTTCTCTCATATTTGTGAAGGTGTTATTTGTAGCCAGTGCTCCTATTTTTGGTGGAAATCCCCAACATAAACTACATATCCAACATATTTGACATAATCACATTTTTTAGCAAAATAATTCTTATCATCACCAATAAAATTGTCATGACCCAGAAAAATATTGTCATCAAAAATGTCATTACCAATATTATTGTCATAACCAATAATAGTTTCACTCAATAAACCTTCTTTGGAGCATCTAGCTCAATCTTTTTCAAGGCTATCACAACTGAAATATCTAAAGAAGCATTTTATGTCTTCCTTGTGGCTAGTTCAAACAAAGGATTATCAACACATAACATAGGCTTTTGTGCTTTCTTTTGAAAATAATGAATGGAATTATGAGTATGTTGACCACATGAAGTGCAAGGGTATATATCAAATCAATTACTAGAGGGTATGTGCGAGATCATGATGGACCAAAAAATGGCGATATCTAAGTGATATGATGGCCCATGTAGCTGACGACTTTTTCTTTACTCAAAACTGATGAAATGAAAAGGGGTTTTAAAGGATATTCTCAGATTTCCACCAATATAAATTATTCTTTACTTTGAATTTAATAAATAATTATTATTCATTTTCTATTTGAATTAAGACTAAAGTCCTCATTGATAGGCTGATTGCAAAAAATCTATAGCTTTCAAACAGTATCACATTTTTTAAATCAAAAATATGTGTCACATTCTATGCTTCACATACTATAAGATTAAAAAAAAAAATTGAATTTCATGAAGTTTTGACCAAGTTAAGGTGGTTAGACATACGAGTTTTTATATTTTTTAAAAGTTGTAATAAAAAAATCATAATTAATTATTCACTTGGAAAAAATTACAAAAAAAATATGCATCACATCAGGACATGAGTACCCTACTTATATCTAAAATATTATAAAAAATATTATCATTTTATTGTGGTTAGGGTGGTCATACAGACACCCACTTCTTAGTTTTTCCCTAAAATTTAAGTACTACTGCATTGAAATTTCAAATTTTCACCAAATAGATTTTAAAAAAATTAAAAAAAACCTAGTAGTTTAGAAACTTCATTCAATTTTCTATAGATTCTATTCTTACATATTTTTTAAATAATATAGATAACTTATTCAAATTTTTACCTCAAATTTTTTAATTCTGATTTTCTAAATTTTATTACCACTTAAGGGCCTGTATTTTCCATGATGATCCTGCACATACCCTAGAAAGATGACCTTGATGTCCACAATGGGAAAAAAATTTGACACTATTGGATTTAGTGTATATTTATTTTGGTTGCTTAGATTTTTTAACTTCACAAGAATCATTAACACATGAACACTCAACATGAGATTTATTCATATGTCTTGATACAAATTTTATGGTTTTAGAATATTTTGAAATATAAGAGCCAAAAAAACCTTTGTAATCAAGACCTCATTTCTCCCTTTTTATTTTTTGAGATTCCCAAACTCTCACAATGGGTTTGTACTTTTGTGACTTTTTTTGGTAACATTTTTGTGTCATGGGTTTAGATGCAATATTTTTCTTTTTTGATATAAGGGAAGACACAAAACCTTTCTTCAAAGACGCATTGGTTTTACTTTCTTTCTTTGTTAAAATGCTAGAAGAAGGCACATCCTATTGAACATCTTTATGCTTGTTCTTTCCTAATTGATGTTGTAACATATTAAGGTATTTTATCAATAATATGTATTGGCTATAAAATTGTATGAACAGAGGTTTGTATTGTCTCCAACATGCAGATATTAAATCTGCTCATATTTTGTAGTGACATGAATTTGTAGAGATAATATGCCATCAATGTAAAATGTGTGCATGATTGAAGATACAAAAAACAAACAATTTGACAAACACCTTATAACATCAATTATTTCCTTGCTACTCCATATACCCTTATTACTACCAAAAGAAACCTTATTAAGCCATAAATAATCATATAAAAAAGAGAATAATAATAGTTGCAAAATCATACCTTACAAGTTTGATTAATCTTGTAACTTACAAGACACCATTCCACAAATATTTACAAACCATGTAACTATCGATCTATACAACTGCCCATTGCTTTTGTACTCTCCTTCCCTTGATGCACACAATTACCCATTTCCATTCACTGACTGCTTCTCATTATTACCTTTTCTTCTTCATGGTTTTTCATTTACAAATGGCCTTGAGTGCCCCTGAAAAGAATCAATTCTTGAAAATAAACCAGTAACAAGTTTATCTTAGGTAAAGGAGTATGGTAGTTTTATTGAATATTTCATAAATAAAAATTAAAAAAATTTTAAGACATGTGATAGATATAATATCAGATCACACATTAAACATTTGGCCAGTGCTTCTTAGTGTCCTTTTCTAAATTTGCAATATTAAGAAAAAATAAACTACCATGGATAGATGCTTCTCTTCCCATGCATGACCTTTACTCTTTGTTATATAAACAAATCTTGCATGGCATAAATACTTATTTGTATTCCCTTACATGATCGATTCCCACACAACAGTTCATACATGGAACAAACAAAAATATCCAACGTATGATAGGCAATAGTGGCAGTACAACATTTATATCTTACCTATGCACATCAATGGATTAGTTTGTTAGACCAATGATCACAAATCCATGATCAAGTGTGACAATTAACCTAGAAAATTAGGAACTTTAGGTGGAGCCCAAGATCACCATCTGCAACAAATCACCTTCTCAAGAAATGAGAGAGACAACACAAGACCATTTCACCAAATAAGGAGTGAATAAATAAGATGAGTAAAATACATATGGTACAACCTTTTAAATGCAAAAAAATATATGACGGGTGTAAAACTACCCAAAATATTAACCCTAAGATTAACTTAACATACTAACACCCCCTTTAAAGTGAAAAATTAGGGAGAATGAAGATGCAATATGGTTCCAGCTATACAACCATGTTAGGTACCCATTTACAATTACAAAAATAAAATGTCTCACAAATGGAGGAAAAGGAGAAAAACCCCTCTCCAAAAGAGAGAAAAGAAACCAAAAATGATGCATGGATGGAGGACTCAATCACACCCCCCAAGGACAACATACATCATGTATATATAATCAATAACCCCCCCATAATAGGGAAAGAGATAGACTATATAGCCCCCCTAGAGTGTATAATCACCTACAAAAATCGTATGTGCTTGAACATAAAACATAATCCAATGTCAAAAAACAACTTGTCTCCCTCTTGGAAGAAATAGATCCAAATACAAATGCAGGCTTGTTTCCAATTCCAAATAGGAATTGATAGAAAGAAGCATGAATATATATTATGATGTCTTTGAAATTTGTTGATGTGTCACCAAAACCTTTGAAGATGATACCACAAACCAATCACGAACATGCCCAATCAGAATAGGAGGTGGAAAACAAGGTACCACTAGAAATTGATCGTGAACACTCTCCAGAGACTAAGATGGAGTGACAATAATTATACTACATCTATTATCAAATAAGAGGGATATATCCTCAAATGCACGCCTTCCAAGTTAGAAATGTCAATGAACAAATTTTTGACAAATAAGAATCCCAATCAGGAAGACAATGAGATACTGGTGGTGATGAATCATTAGACGTGCTCAATGAATCACCAACACAAGATGAATGGCCCTACTGAATAGGAATGATAGGAGCCTCAATCAATGACTCTTCACAATGAATCACTGAAGGTGAAGGTACATCAAATGTCCCTAATGGAGAAGAAGGAGCATCTGAAGAACCCTTGTCATCCTCATTTGAAGACTCAAAGTATTCTAGAACTTCAAACTCCGACATGGTAGCATGATCATAGGGTATCCTATCTGAGAAATGAAGAGGCACAAGACAATCTGAAATAGGATCATCTGGTAATGTTGAGTATCAAGATCTCCATGTATCTCCCAAATTTTAGTTCATAGAATATGAAGACAGTCAAAATGATCAATAGCATTCAAAGTGGCATCATCAATATTCATTGTAATAACTACTAGGACATGATCCCTTTTGATATTCCATGTAAATTTTTTACTATCAGTACAAGGAAGCGGAACTAGATTATATAAATGTACCAACAAATGAAGCCATCTGAGATGTTTTATGATACAATCTCTCCATTGTTTATAGTTTCCCCTTTTCAACATAATCATAGTAGGATGCAAAAAAAACCCCATAATCAACTATAACAAATCTCCAAGAATACAAGGGCATTAACCTTCAACAACAATTAGAAACTCGCACATACTGCAAATGAAGTCTTTCAAAAAACACTTCAAGAGGCAATAATGCAAAAAGAGGGCTTAAAATCAAGCAACTCCAAAGAGCACAACAACATCAATATTGAACTTCAACGGATTAAAACCATCACCAAATAACAAAATATGAGAGAAATTCCTCTACCACTAGAAAGGTGAAACATCAATATTGAACTTCAACGGATTAAAAGCATCACCAAATGACAAAATATGAGAGAAATTTCTCTACCACTAGAAAGGTGACGAAAATACCTTTTCGTTGATATGTGGTTTGCAAACGATATGCAAAAAAGAAAAAAAAAGACCTATAGAAGCACTTTCGAAATCTTCTAGAGCTCAATTTTGGTTGCCCATTTGACCACATCCTTGAAAAGAGGCAAAACATTTAGTGCCAAATACCAAGCAAACTACACCAAAGCACTAAGCCTTCACAAGTAATAGACCATCTACAGCCTCCAAAGTTTAAGCCTTTACAAGCACATCATATGAACAATGCAAGCACAAGATATATGAAGACCAATCAATACATCTTTCGGCTCAATGTGCGATTAAAGTCCGAGTGAGATGCTGAGCAACCGAACACAAAAGGGCCCACAATGCAAACCCTAACAAATATTTGATGGAAAACTTTATTAAATATAAAGTTTGAAGAAAAATGTATTCTCCAAACAGCAACATCTTCTCCAGAAACTCACGCAAAAATAGCAGATTGTGCCTTTGACAGAGAAAAAAAGCCACAACATCTGCAAAAAAATGTGGGCCTCAAAGATTTAAATGCAGCCTGTGAATGAACCCACATCCTGCCAATGAACGCATCCTCTACAAATTTGTGCCCTTTGAACAACGAACATTAGCCTACAGTTGCCAAACAATGACGCCTCCAAGCAGAACGCCTTCCATAGCAGAGAAATCCGTGCCTCCAAAACGAAAAATCGTTCCCAGCAAAAACTCACACGGGCTCCTCAAAGCAATCGAATCATGCCTTCAACAACAAGAAGATCGCCCTCTAATCAAGAAATCGGGCTCCTTGTGCCAAATACTGGGCTGGTGAGGGGCCATGGAAGACCCTGCAAATCACGACTTCTAATGCTTGGCATTGAACAGTAATACGTGGCCTCTTCGGGAATGAAACCGCAACCTCTCTCAATAAAAACGGGCTTCTGTGAACAAAGAAAACGTTGGGCCTCTTTAAATAAAAAAATGGCCCTTTCAAAAGTTAGCACGACCTCCAAATGGTAATTCGCTCCAGAAAAAATCAAAAGCCTTCAAAAACTTGCAGCCAACAATCGGTCAGCAGAAAACGGTTCCCTCTCTTCCAATCGCGGCTCTCCGAGAGGAATTATTTTTGGCCTTCAAAGATAGGAATTCGGGCCTTCAACATAGAAAAATCATGCCCTGAACCACATAACAGGAACGATGCCAAACAATAGAAATTCAACACGGGAAATCAAATACAAATTTCGCAGCCAGCAAATACCTTTTAACAGGAAATTTGAAATAAGGCAATTTAGAAATTTAGAAATTTTCAAATACCAAAAAACAAATCGATCTAAAGTACTCTGTGAAAACTCTCAAGAAGGAATCACAGATTCGGTGGCTTTGATACTATGTAGGTGGAGCCCAGATCACCATCTGTAGCAAATCATCTTCTCAAGAAACGAGAGAGGCAACACAAGACCATTTCACCAAATAAGGAGTGAATAAATAAGAAGTGAATAAATAAGACGAGTAAAATACATATGATACAACCTTTTAAAGATAAGAAAATATATAACAGATGTAAAACTATCCACACGGAAAAAAAACAACCCAAAAAATTAACCCTAAGATTAACTTAACACAGTAACAAGAACTATATGAGTGACCAACACACATCCACCGTCTTCCCAATAGCATACAATCACAGATTTATTGAATCCTCACATCAAACCTTCCTGGTGCTTTCAATATTTATCTCATAACTGCTCTGATACCATTGTTAGGCCCAAGAGAGGTAGCATAAAAATATATATTTCATTATATCTTGAAATTCCAATGAATGATTGTTTACATGTTTTATTTTATAGGCAGAATACAATTTAACTGTCGAATAACTATTTAAACTAAATATACAAAATAATATTACAAATGTGTTAACCCCGAGTAGTTAACACGGTAACACAAATTGCCTCTCAAAATTTTAAATAGCTCTTCAAATTGCTACACATAATATTCAAATATAATTAAAGTTCTTTCATATGCCTTCCACCTCTGGTGATTCTTGTACCCAAAAATAAAATGAAAGCCATCCAATTTCAATACTTAGATTCATCACATTTATGTGGCAGATTGGGTAAATATGTATATAATTTTTTATTGGAATGAAAATATTGGATAAAATTAATCGGTTAAACAATGGGAAAAATGAGAAAAATGGAAAGAAAATAATAAATGGATATGGATGATGGATTGAAAAGGGTTTTGCACATGGTTTACATTGTTTGTCTATTCACACATAAAAGAATAGTGGAAACATGTAGCAATTGCATGTGATCTTTACTACAATACCATTGTGAACAATACTACTATGGGGAAGAAACAAATAGATGGGGGGCTATTAGGAGGGCTAATAAGAAGTCTTCTCTGATACCATATTAAAATGAGTGTCAAAATTCTAGTCATTCACATTGATAAAAAATCTATTAAATTCTATTGGACTTATAAAGCCTTTATTTTGCATAGAAAATCAATTATGAAAATAAAAAATTCCAAAACTAACTCCCATAATTTAATAAATCAACATATTATTTTTAATTTATTTATTTACCTATATATTTAAAATGTCTAGCACTAAATTATAATATTATTTGTTAATTGAACACATAATCTTGAGTTATGATCTTCCTAATCAATTAGTTATATGTAGTAGGGGTTAAAATACTAGACATCATGTATATGATAATAAAAATGTGAACTACAAAAAATTATAGGTCTATGTTCATGCCCATAATTTTCTCCTACCTAAACATGCCACAATCCAAGAGAAATTTATGCAAATGAAACAAGATATATATTTAACGAAAATGTTCTACTAAGAGAATTTGATGACATCAAGTTTACAATGCCATCTTATATGCACCACAATAATTTACACAAGGAAAACCTCTTTTGGAGAAAAATTATATACTCTAAAAGGATTTATTGTATTACTTAATAATCAATGGTTTAAATACAATTCCAAGTGTGCAATATTTTATAGGGGTATTTTTTTCAGGGGTAAACACTTTTGACCTAGAGCTATGAATCAATGGGGTTACAAATGGGGGAACTCATTCCTAATATAAACACTCAACAATGCCAACCCAATGGGATTTGAACTTTGATAAAAAGAATGACAACACCATAACTCAACCATCACGCTATATCACTATTGGAAATATTTTATAGGAGAATTTACAAACAATAGTATTTATAGCATGACAATACTTACAAAATACCCATCAACATCAAATCAATAGGATAAGTGACATATAAAACCAATAAAGCTTAAATAGAAAATTGTGAGCTAAAATCACTCAAAATGGATTAACCAAATCTCTAGTCAAAATCCAATGTATAGATTCCAAGAAGTGTGTACAGTAAAACTCAGATCTACAAGAAGATCATCATAAAAGACTTACCAATTTCCACATTTCACTTTTTTCTCCACTATCTTCATTCAACAATTCTTATCATATGCTATAATATGTGCCCTAAGATTTTCAACAAGTCTTACTCACTCCAATAGCTTTCTTGTGTAGAAAAATTCAAATAATTTTATAAAAAAAATTAAATTTCGTAATGTTTGAATAGAAAGTTCTAGAACTCATTATTTTACATCATTCAATAATTGTTTATTATTTCTATATAATTGAGAAAAAAATTAAAAAATGATGATTTTATTGCATTATTACCTAAATGTGAAATATTGAATACTATCTTGGTTCATGATATTATTCTCATAGGAAAAAGCTACTACTCGAATAGAAAAACACTTATATGGGGCATTCTTCAAAAAAAAAAATTAATACTTTTGTGTTCTATCCATAATCCTTATTATCAACCTTTCCCAACAACCACATATCATCGATAAATCTATATTCATATCACATTGAACTGAAAGGATCTACTAGAAAATATTAATCATAATTGATACATTTGAAATGATATTCCAACAAGAAAGAAATAGTCATAGGGCAACACAATTTTGTGACATATTAAATAAAATGAAAATGCCACAACCAATGAACTCTAGTAAGTTACATAAATAATTTACAAACCATAAAAACAAGAAAAGTTTAACCTTTACATATATTTATTTTTAGCAAACAATTCAACCGCAAAATTTAAATAAAAATATTGAATCTATTGTGAAATGATGTAGAGGTGTGCAATATTTTTCCTACAATAATCTATGGGAAGATGTATTTACAATTTTATATTAATCATATAGTTCTAAGGAAATAAACAAAAAAACCATTTACCATATCATAATGATTTATGTACTAGGAATTGTTTTTTGGAGAAAAATCCCACTTTAAGGTAACTCAATTTTTATTAAAGAATCAATTATCTCAATATTCTTGTAGTTTCTAGAATTCTTCATATGAGTATCACTAACAAGATCTTTGGATAAATTTTAATAGCATAAAAATGTTAAAGTATAATTATTATTTAATTGCTTTATTCTACTTAGATGGCAATGTGTCATTTGGAGAGTTAGTCAAACTCTTCAAATATATGTGGCACCTCTCATTTTCCACTTGGTGGAGCATTCCTACCACCACGAGTTGAGAACTCCTATAGTAACTCAAACTCATTTTCCTACATGTACAAACTCTCTTTCAAAATATCATTTTATTTTCCATTCTATTTTTACATTGGATTCTTTGTTTTCAATCTCCTAGGTTGAATTTGTGCTTGCTTGACTGGCATGAATCAATGATGTTAGCATTCAAGTAGAGATCGCATTAGTATTAACATGGTTTCAGAGTAGTTTTGCAATTGGTTGTTGGTTCCTTTGATCTATGAGTCTATGCACATGCAATCTTGGGTTTATCATGTGTCTCTACTGAACGCCACTCAAGGGTCGATCTAACTAGAGAAAGGGTGATTAGAGGACATTCAAAGCAGGCTGCAAGACATTTCAACAAGGGAAAGGGGCCCATAGTGGGTAGGGATTCAATGGTATGTATAGAAATAGGTCTGAGCATGCCCTATAGTGGGTAGACTTAATATCCAATAAACTTACACTTAATATCCAATTGCAAAACACTTTTATCCATAAAGTACACAAATTGACAAAACATGTGATGCCACATCAACGCACCAATAATACATGACTTAATGACCCACTATCGATCTCACTTTTTTTTGGGTCTTTTTTGGATACCTTGACAAAAAGCATGTTGATGTGCCGTCATATTTGATGATGTAGCCTTCAAACCAATTTTTATAAGCATGAGACTTGCCAAATAAGCTATTGTACACATTTGGGAGTGATTTAAAATTTTGACATAAGACTTTAAGAAGCGCATAATTAGGGTGACCCATTATAGGCCCTTCTCCCTTAGTGATTGTTAAATCTATTTTCTAGTTTGGAAAATCTATGAATCTCTATTTTAAGTGCATGGCAGTGTGAGTAATCTCTCGTTCGCTCACTAGTGCATGTAATATATCCCTTTGCTATTTGTATTTTTGTACATTTTTTTTTTAAACACTCACATGCTTTAAGGCTGACTTAGAGCTCAACCCAACATAAGAGGCTTATAACATGCGTAGTAGATTTATTTGTTAAAGGCCACCATTGATAGAGACCACGTAGTTTAGTTGTTGGAAGACCTCCTTGCATATTCATAGAGCTGTTACAAGTCATTAAAATGGGCATCGTGATGCCCTTAAAGTAGAGTTGCATGTCTATAACTAGAAGGGCTGCATTTCGTGGCTCAAGATTACGCCGCCTTGTCTCATAATCTGCGTATGAATCCCCCATCGCAATTCCTTATTTGAGGATTAATGGCTCCCTGGCATAAGGCATACGTACCCACAACTAGGTTGGCCCATTTATTCTATGCTATACACATAAAAAGGTTTTTCTTCTATGCAATTGGAAAAGAAACACTTGTCCGGTGATGGGCATTTGCAGAAGGCAACATACCATTCATATCTGCGCCTTACATCAGAGCCACCCAGCAGCGAGGACCCCCAGTATGGCCTCTACACTATTCCATTTGTATTGACAGTGCCTAAGCTTGCCACCAAAGGAATCAATATGCTCTATTCACAATTGTTGCAGGTATTCAGCTCCACATATATATGGGATCTATGTGTTGTCTTTATTTCATCGGTATAGTAAAGACATGGGAGTAGTAGAATGGACGGGGCCGTGTTCCTGTCCATTCTGCGGCTTCCAGTCTTTGCGCCACCTTATCTGCAAGTACTTAGCCGTTGATTAACACATTTTATCGTCGAAGGAAGATTTGTTGATGTAGTTGGAAAATGATATAGAGGTCACAAGAGAATTTTGGTAGACTACAAATATAAAGGTGTGATAGAAGGGAAGATCAAGGTGGTACCCCCTTTTGTGGTCCACTCTCCAACGGACTCTCTTTGGCGGTCAATGACTACTTTCCAAGACTCGGTCAATAGTGCGGTTTTGCATTAATATCAAATGGTAACATTTAGTAGAGATTTGATCATAGAATTTATTTTCTATGTTGAAGTAATTACAACATAATTATCATAGTATGCTACCCAAGTTAGTGGTTTGATTTAACTATTTGGTGATTTTGAAGTGTTTGTTAAAAAGATTTTTTTCATTTTGCAATAACTTGCAAATGGTAGGTTTTTTTTTCAAGTGTGAATAGTCGATAAAAATCTATTTTTATTCTGCAAACTTTAAACATTGAGATGATTGAAAAATTGTGTTGCTTAATAGATATTTTGTCTCCTCTTTTAAAATGTAAACTTTAAGTTTCTAAGCAAAAAATTAAGAAAATATTTATTGTATCTTTTGATTAGCTACTCAAATTGAGTATTGCTTTTGTGAATGTGAATACCACTTGCTTATTTCATTGGAAACAATATCACACTCAACTATAAATTGTAAAATTTAGGGGGATCAAAAATATAATCAAGCGAGGTTATATTATGTGTTATTCTATAGAACAAACATAATTCTAACTTCATTTAACTTCTATGAATGAAAGTAATCAATGGCGATAAAGTTCAAGAAACTAGGATTACATCCTATCAATATGGGTTTAGAACCCTAATGTACATGAGCAGTTGAAAATAAAAAAGTGACATAATAGAAAATGATGAAGCCTATGGAAGATTGTGTACATTTATTTATTCTTACCTTCTCTTTCACATTAATTCTGCCACAACACCTAATGATGTATGGACAACATTAAAAAATCTATTGGATAAGAAAGATGTAATGAGGGGACACCAACTAGAGAATTAACTAGTAAGTCTTAGTCCACAATACTTTAACAAAATTAAGAAGTTCTCTAGTAAATTGAATTTGTTAAGGTTTCAACTCAAGGAATGTGGAATAGAAACACAAGATAAATAATTGGTCCTCAATATTCAGGGTTTGTTTCCACTTTTCATGCAACAAAGAATGTTTTCGATGCATGTTACACTATGCCACCACTTTCAAATTTTGTTGTTTCTCCCACAAAGGAGCAATACAAAATAATTCAAATGGGTACAATGTAGCCTTCAAAGCCACAAGTTCTTGTTGCAAGTAAACAAAAGGAAAAAGAAATAAATTATGGTAAATCACAACAAAAAGTGAAATGTGCTTTCTCCAAGAATTCTAGGCATAATGAAGACAAATGTATTAAAAAAATGATTCGCCATCTTATGTATCTACTTGAGAAAAAGGGGTTCCTACATCCATTAAAGATTCTTCATCTAGTTCACAATCTTCTAAATAAAATGATATATCTAAATGAAAAGAACTTATGGTAACTATAGTTCAGAGATTGATAAATGGGCTCTTGATTTAAGAGCATCACATCATATATTTCCTTATCTAGAAGTGTACATGTACTTTTATCCTTCTTATGTAAAAAAAGTACAAGTAGCTAATAACACTTTCATATGTGTTTGTGTACAACGTACCAAGTTGATATTTGCAATCAGACTATCCTTTGTGTCTTGTTTGTTCCTAAATTGGCAGACAACTTTCTTTCAGTTTATCAGCTTACAAATTTTGAGAAGATAGTCGAGTTCACATCCACTTCAGTGGAAATTTTAGATTCATAGGGAAGAGACATTTTTCTAGTGGGTGAAATTGATAATCTCTCATGTTTACACATTTTCCCACTTTGCTCCATCGAATTCATATGCACATATTTATTTTTCCACTTCTACTATTGACAATTCATCTCCTCTATTTTCTCCTATTGCATTAGAATTTAAAGGTGCTTCATTGATAGGATCCAAAGTTTATTTTTAGTACAATATCACAAGGAGTAGTTGAGCATCATACTTTGTAGGGGATTCATAGTCTCTCTTCATTGTATTTTGTTGTTATCTATTTTTTTACTGAAGTTTTTTCCAACATGGTTTTCTAACTTTCTCCACTTTATGAGAGATTTTCATTGTATATGGGTACCTCATCAGAACTAGTTGCTAATACTCATTGATATTTGTACCCACCTAAGCTGATCTTAAAGGGGGCTGCTAGAGTGTAATTATTAGTTAATTGTTTTATTCTACTTTGTGTATTAATCCACCTTAAGTGTCGATGTATCATTTGAAGATTTAGTTGAACTCTTGAAAGACATGTGTCACCTCTCATTTTCCATTTGATGGAGTGTTCTTGCCACCTTGACTTGAGAACTTGTATAGTGACTCAAGCTAGTTTTTCTATATGTACAAACTTTCTCTTTGAGAATATCATTTTATTTTCCATTCTTCTTTTTTTACATTGAATTTTTTATTTTCAATCTCACAGATTGAGTTTGTTCTTGCTTGACTTGCATGTCTCGATGATGTTAGAATTCAAGCATAGATCTTTCTAACATTAACAAAAGATTCCTATAAAATATATGGTCAAATTTTGATTTCAAGAACCTAACAAATAAGAGTAATATATAAAATTATCAAAAGAGTAATTTATGTAAATGGGGGCCAAAATGGATTCAAAGTGGCAATTCAAATAAATATATATTAAACTTGAACAATTAATTCAAGATTTCAACTCTCAAAATTTTAACATATGATAAAAATAAGTTTAGTACTACTTATAATGTTTTTCTTAACTATTCATTTTGTTTTAATAAGTGGAAATTAAAATGTCAAAAAGGGGAACACAAAAATTAGTTTAATTTTTGTCCAAAAAATATAACATAGTAAAATGTTTGCTCTACTTAATTATTGACTTTCTAAAAATATTTGTAAATATGTTCAAGAAAAAATGATTAATTCATTTAATACTTGTTATATTTTTATATATTTTATTTAATGAATAAATATTATTTTACTTATTTTTAAAGTGGATAGATCTTTAAAATAAAATCAGCATACTTCCACTCTAAGCTTAAGAAAAGTAGTTATTATTAGTAGTAGTAGTAGTAGTACTTGTCATGAGGTATAGAACTTCAACTCATTTCTTTAATTAGTTATTAATAATTTGGTTTTGAACATATTAAAAACTACAATTTTATGCTCTTCAAATATAATATAATTTTTCTAAAGTGAACATGTCAAATACTTAACTTTAAAAATTGTATAAATTTTTTCTAAGAATGATTATTAAAACAATGAAATAAAACTTAAATTAAAAGAACATAAAAATAATCTTCCTTTCGATTTTACACAATAAAAATAAAAATTTAAATTAAATATTAAACTATTTGACATTGTCACTTTTTTAATTATCCAAATTTTATTAACTTCAAAAAAATACATAATAAAAATAAGAGTGAAATTAAAATAACTAAAAATTCTTATAATTATTAATTAAATTATAATTATAATCCTATTATTATTAATTATTATCATTAGGATTAAGATTAGAATTACAAGGTAAAAATTATCGTTATAACTATTCAAAAATTAAAATAAATAAAAAATAAAAAATTTCTATTAAAAATCACTAAAATATGATTAATAGATATAATGCTCCAAATTTTTACTCATCTGATATATTTATTCCATATCTTATTCTCAATGTTAATTCATAGATTATTTTTTTGTAATGTCACTCTAAAAAAAATTATTTTTAGGTTAATGGATAGTGTTACAACCATAATTAGATAAGAGATAGGTCTAGGATTAAAATAGCGGTTTAGAATTTATTGACAGTGTTGGGGTTAAGGTTAGAGTGAGGATTAAAATTAGGTCATGCATAAAAACTAATTAACAATACTAAAACACTATAATTAACAAAATTATCATTTATTTTAATTCACATTGAAAAAACTTACATTTATTTGTTTCCAAATCTAGAAAACAATAACTACAATACTATAAAGACAACTACTAGCCACTAGGTGGCACTTGTTGTGATTAAGGGTAAAAAATGGGTTTTGATGGGGCCCAGAACCCAGAACAAAGGAAGGCAAGCTACTAATAAGATAATCCTTAAACCAACAACAACACCACAAAAATCACTAAAAAATCAACAAGACAACAAGATGCAACTTACAAACAGGGGAATAAAAACTTGGAACCAACCTTGAATTAACCAAGACCAGAAACCATTGACCACTTGAAACAAACATGCAACAAAGTAGAAAAGATACAACCAACCATCTTCTCAAAATCAATAATACTAAGCCCAACAAAAGAAAAAGGTAATTTAATGGTACAAAACACCATTAAACCCAAACCCATAATCAAAAGTCACAGAAAACAAAAGGAGAGACCCCCCTTGAAACTCCCAAATGTGCCACAAACCAACTTCAAGTCCACCTCAAGGGGAAGGAACTCCCCTCTATAGGAGAAGATGTTGTGACCACCCAAAAAACTAGCAACACACCTCTCCAACAATCTCAGGCTCCACCTCGATAGGAGAAACTTCCACTTCAAAAGGAACACCACTAGAGGAAACCAGAAAAGAGGACTACCAACCACATCCACCACACCCACCTCCACCTCAATAGGAAATGACTCCTAAACATCAAGAGTAATCTTCACCTCAAGAGAAGACATAGTGCAAAGGAAATGGAAGAAAGTAAAAGCTTTAGAAGACTAGGGAGCCACACCATCCCTTGGTTGAGCAAGCAAGAGCTCGAAGAGAGGGGCCACAAGAAAACCATCACAACTCCCCTACTAGAAACAAAACCCAATCTTCTTCAGCAAGACAACAAAGACACACTACAAAACCACAAAAAAATTCAAAGGATGCATGCCATGGAAGTAACCAAGGAGCAAAGCTAGACACAGGAAGCCAAAAAAAAAGGAGAAGGGCATGAGAGAAAAAACATGAAGCTCACCATCCAACCCACCAAGGTCTAAGAGAATGCAAATTCCCACTGCAAACAACCCCATCACAATCCACCCACACACCAAACTCAACCCCAAGAACCTCAACCAGAAGGTCCATCTCCCATCACAGGAGATCATCACATCTACACAAAAGAGTAGAGAGTCAACCAAAACACTCTCATAGAAACCATAGAGAGCCCCAAATAAAGAGGGTGAACAAGAAAGAAAATAGGATAGGGTACCAACGTCAGCAAAAACAAACAGATCAGCCCAAAAAGAAGAGCACTCCAGAGAGAAGCAACCACCATATTCAGCCAAAAGAAGGCTGACAAAAATAGCTGCTAAAATAACAGCCCACAAACCACTAGGAAGGCCAATGACCCAACAAAACAAAAGAGGGTCAAGGCACCTAAAAACCATCACCAAGTAGGGAAGAGGAACACCAAGAGTTCCACAATCCACCCATAAAGGAAGAAGGAGGAGTCTAGGAAAGACCCACCCCATCCACACCTCAAGGACAAATAAGATATGTGCATAGGAAACACTAGACACAAGCTCTCCACACAAACAACAGTCGAAAGACCAAAGATCAGGAATGTTGTGCCTTTTACACACATGCCTTGTTCGGAACGGGGACTCTCTTTTCACTCTTTCCCTTTTTGGTTCCTTTTGTTTTGCCTCGTTTTGCATACCCCATTTTTGTGCCCTAGAGTTGGGGTTAGCATGTTCCCCAATACCATATTTTAAGTCTCGGGCTATCCAAGTTTTCCTTGTCGAAATTCTGGCATTTGTGGCAATTTCTGCAATTTCTGGGTTTCCCCTTTCGGGTTTCCCTTTCTGGATTTCCTCTTTTAGATTGCCTCTACCAGGTCTCCCTTTTTGGATTTCCTCTTTTGAATTGCCTTCGCTGGATTTCCCTTTCTGGGTTTCCTTGGCCAGGTTTCCACTCGGGCTTTGCTATTTCAAAAGGATATCCTGGGATGGCTTTCTGAACCCTAGATCCTGAACCTCCCACCACCTCTGCGTTTTTCGGAAGCTCACCAAGCAAACCTGCAACCATACAGAGGATTTAATGTTGCATTAATGGTTGCTTTTTGCTATAAAACTAATTTTTCGGCCGTCATTATCAAAGGATCGAGTGATTGAGAAGGATTGAAGAGCTCCTAACGAATTTGACTTTCCTCCTATCGGATTTCGAAGTGCTTTCCCGGTGACCTCCATGCATTCGACAGCCTATTCTTCGGATTTTCGAGGTATGTTTTCCGTCTGCGCGCCCTGGCTTTTGTTTTGCGAATTTTTCAATTTTCACGAGGGTAAAATGTAAAATGAAATCTAAACTAAGTAGATTTTCCCCCTGCACACATAACCCATATCTTAGAATCGAAAAATCTGCCATTAAATCACCCAAAGATCGATTCAGAACCTTCTTGCATCGCTGCTGTTCTTCGGAATGGCAGTGGCATCTTTCGGGCCCAGGTCTTCCCGTGGCTGTCAACACCGCCATCTTCCTTCAAATTTTTGACCTTTTCCCTCCTTTCAGATTCCCATCTCTGGAATTCCCTTCTCGGGATTTTGTTGTGTCTCCCTGACCCTCTGGTCGCGGACCCTCCATTTCCATCTAAAATCAAACATCACATGTTTCTTCAAATTCATCCCAGGAATTCGATTCCCGGGATTCTGTTCCCGAAATTTCGTCCTCATCTCGCCGTTTCAAACAGCATCCTCCTTGCGGCTTCCTAGACTCCGTTTCCTAGCCGCAAAATGTTTCACCTCTCGGTTGAAACCTTTACCATTTTCTTTCCCTCGGACTTTTGCCCCCGGGATTCCGTAGTGTTCTCGCCGTTCCAAACGGCCCCGTCCGAACATTTTCCTAGATCCTGGACCCCTATCCGCTATCCGCTGGAACCCCATGCCTTTGATCTTTTTTCCTCCAAGCTTGTTCGGGATGCTGGATGCCGAAATTCCCTCCTCAGGATTTTGTTCCTCTTGCGTCGTTCTTAATGGCGAGCTCCGAGCTTCTTCCCAACCTTCGGGTCCCGGCGCCTTATTCACCGTCCATTTGTCCTGGACCCTCTGGCCGCTCCCAGAAGCTTCCTCTCGAGTTTCCTTCGCTGTATTTCCTCTTCCATTTCGCCATTCTACATGACCGACTCCAAGCCACTTCCCGCCGATGGCAATCCGAGACCCAAATTCCGTCGCTTAGAATTTCATCTCCTCTGCGCCATTTCCAATGGCTTCCCTATAGATGATGCCTGAACCTCCAAATGGGGCACTAAATGACCTCTAGATCCAAAATAGATTTCGACCCACTTGTTAGAATTTTGTTTTCTTCCATTTCTGATCTCAAATCTTCAAATCCAACATCAGAAAATGCATATGGGAACTTCATTCTCATTTTTCCCTTTTAAGTGGCATTCTGCCAAGGGATTTTCAGCCCAGGAACTTCAGATTGTTTGCAATGCCCTCTAATGATGAAATATCTTGCCTCTATGATTGTTAAGTATGAATTGTGATTGCCGAACTAATTTTGACATGCAAGTATTTTTCATTAGCCATTTTTTCAAGTTCGTTGTTACTGATTCTCGTCTGTTGTGTAGGATTTATGGAATCCGGCCTAGAGACTTCGGGTGCTTCCAAAAAAGGAAAAGGAATAGCTAAGCCACCAAGGGGCAAGGAAGACAAGGAACTAATGAAGTACAAGTTCCAAGGGGTCCCTATCTAGTCCAGGGTCACTACCCTTTGGAGGGATGTTTCAGATACCAACATCAGACAGGTCAATGTTGATGAATTTATGCAGAGGGTTAGAATGAACCTGAAAACTGTGAATGCCAAGTTGATAAAGAGCAGTGGACTAGCTAAAGCTGCAGGTTTCCCACCAGCCCTAGTGGCAACGGAATTGGTGATGGCATGTGTTGAGGCATACCAATCTAATACTAGAACAATCACGGATCATGAGGGGAATATCCTTGTAGATATATCTCCTTTAGGCATAACCGAGACCTTCCACATTCCAGCCTTCCAGAGCATGGAGGTCCCCACCTTGGAAGACTATTAGGAGGTGTGGGAATAGGACCCATTGGATTGTAAAAGGCTCATCAACCAATGCTACGTTGAAAAAACAAGAGGGCAACCCAGTCATCGATGAATAGTTCCTTAAAGAATAGCTATAGTAGAGGGCAAATCACTAAAAGACAAATTTGTTGCAGTGTTGTCACTAGATGACAAAATAGGGAAGAGACAAGAAAGTATTTATAAATGTAATATTTGGGGTAGGTGAAACCCTAATATAAAATGAATCTTGGCCACATAATAGAATTGAATCTTGGCCACTCATTTTGTTTTCTGAAAACTATAAATAGGGCTCTCCTCCTCTCATTTTAGGAGAGTGGAGTTATTGTAAAGGCATGCTGAAGAAATTATAAATAGCAAATATAGTCAATTTTGGTGTATTTTCTAGGTTTCTCAATATGTTTCATGATTCCTCTCCCTTTTAGTTATAGCTTTGCTTTAAGTTATTTTGTTGTTCTAGCATCTTCAGTTTAAACTTGGTAGACTTAGTATGTTATTTCTAGTTTTGGAGATAGTTGTTGTGTGTATGTTTTCCTTGTCCATACTTTTGGTCATTTGCTGAAGGTAGATGATTGTGCAAAGTTATCCTGGACTTCAATTCCATTACTGCTCATTAAAATTTATCTTTGTTCATGTTTCCATAATGAATGAATGATGAACATCTGTAATCCCAAGAAGATAGCACAGATTTCATGATATTGTGAGAATTCTGGTTAAGTGAAATCCCGTTTAAGGAAACTATCCATAGCAGGAACCTCCATGATCACTGTTCATTAGTAGTTGCAGGTCCAGGAAACATCTTTCTTCCTCACCCTTTCTTTTTTCTTTTTTTTAAGAATCAACTTGTGCCAAAGTTCGTTGCACATTATAAAGCTAAATCCAATGAAATAATGGAGTCTAAGACTATTGTTTGAACCTGCAGCAAAGCATACTAATTTCAGACCTCTAGAACTCCATTTATTGACTCAATTCCCCTACAGCTTCAACCACGTAAGGCTGCCCTGTGATTCCAGCAAATCACATAAACAACTGAAATATTCCAAGCATCGTCAAGACCTGACATCCGAGAGACCTTGGGATAGTGTTCTACAATTTGATTGTGGAAGATTGTCTTTCAAGAGAGGTAATGCACCTACATATTACCTATGTTGTAAAGTGCATAAAAACACCATCAATAGAACTGGCGCTAGAAGGAGGGCCTTGAAAGGGTAAAGCTGGATCGAATTGAATCATTCTCCCTTGAGAGATTTTGCCGAGTGCTGAGATCTACACCAAACAAGGGGGAGTTGCAGGAATTACAGCCACCCATCTGAGCTAAGAGAGCTAAGCGAAGGGGATCATCCGTCACCAATTGCGTGGAGCAGCTTGCTACCCCTTCACCCCTGCCCTCTTCATCCTCATTAATAGGCCATCTTCCACTCATCCCACCACTTAGACTTTCCAAGTTGCCATTTCATCTGAATTGAACTCTACCTCCTAACTGAATGCAGTCCTCAGCCTGGTTGCTACCTCCCTGGCTGTTGTTGTCCCGTCCTAGCCACATAACAACCTGGTGTAGCCACCTCCACCACCTTTCCTAATGGCGTGGCTGGGTAACAACCCATCTCCCCTTGCTTTCAACCTCTATCATGATATGCCCAAGAATCCTGAGAATTTCTGTGCAAAGTTCAACTCCTGAGATCCACAGAGGATAGCTAAGGAACATTTCAGGATTTTTGAAATTTCCTTGAAGACTATGTAGGTTATGTATGAGGATGTAGCCTGCAGGCTCTTTCCTTATTCCTTGGGGGAAGAGATCTTTTACTGGTATGTCAATTTTCCAGCTAGAACTATTAACACATGGGATCTCTTGAAGAATGCATTTCTATAGAAATTCAAGACCCAAGTTAGCCCGATAGATTCATACAGATATTTCATGGCAGTTCAAAGGGAAATCAATGAACCAATCAGCACGTTCAATGATCGCTTCCACAGAGCGTACACTCGGCTGCAGGCTTCGTATTTTTTTAATGATGCTGTTGTCCTACCCATTTACTATGTCGCACTAGACAACCTCACTTCAACCTTGGTGAAGAGGATGAGGCTGCCACCAGCTAGGTTGGTCGACGCGTATGCTGAAGCCATCATTGCTAGTAAAGATTTAGGAAAGAATATATCCAGTCCATTACCTTCTCTTGGAAAAAGCGTGTATCTAGCACAGATACAGGGACTCATGCAAGCATTATAGTATCAAACGCCTTTGTTGAATCTGGTACCTCAGCTGCCTATGGTTCCACATCTAGGACAGCTAATGAATTAGGCATCCCCAATTCCTCAACACTTGCTACCCCACCAGTAACAATCACATCCACAAGGATCCCAAATGCCAACATACCTTCAAGTAGCGGAGTTCCCACCCACTCATCAGTATCAGTTGGCAGCACAGCTTGTGTTCCTTCAGAATACCACGTCCCAACCAAGTAGTACCAAAAGGGATATGATTGACGAGCTTACAGAGATGGTCAAGAAAATGTCAACTAAGATGACACACCTAAAAAATCAGAACAATCAGCTACAAAAGTCGCAAAAGAGCATCCAGACCAACTTTAATAGGGAAAATTGAGATCACTGTGAAAATCAGGACAATGGGGACGGTGGCACATCACTGGGGAAAAATTATGATAGGAGTCAGAACTCGGGCTAGAACCTTGATAGAAGGCCCTTCCAAAGTAAAAATCGGACGTGGAATACATGCCCTAATAATGGCGGCATTCCCACACCTCCTAATCAGCCCAACAACAACAATAGTGAAAACCCCGCAAGTGAGGTTTACTTGGCAGAGACTGCATTATCTGGTTGGTGTCGCATACATAAGACAAGTCGCTATTTTGAATTGGATTGCTTGGAGTTTCAAACTGCGGTCAAGATCTTCCAGGTCAAAGTTCAGAATGCAATTGACAATTCGGGATGCCGGGACATTATCCCATCTAATCCATACGATGCCTCGGTGCTGGTGCTAAATCAGGCCCCTTTCCTAAAGGCAGAATGCAACTCCCCCGAACTAGAGAGCACTATTTCAACCCATCATGATACAGCAAGTGAGGTAAGTTTTGAAAGTCCTTTGGCTCAGCTTTTCAATTTAGTAGATAATGGTCTCGAAGATGACAAAGAGGAATTTAGGGAGGATGAAGTCCAAATGTTTCACCAACGGATTGCCCCTTATAACCTTAGGAATAGACAAGTAGGAAGC
Organism: Sequoiadendron giganteum; assembly: GCA_007115665.2. Taxonomy (NCBI): domain Eukaryota; kingdom Viridiplantae; phylum Streptophyta; class Pinopsida; order Cupressales; family Cupressaceae; genus Sequoiadendron; species Sequoiadendron giganteum. Next base: position 546,316,004 of record CM021100.1, read on the forward strand.
CATGCTGGGGGTCCTTTCATGACTTCCACCCCACCAAATAATTTAAGCACTCCTCCCGACCCGAGTACGAACAACAATCCAGGTTTCCCGCTCACGCCTACACGATACCTTAGCCGAAATAAACAGCAAGCTGCTAGCCAAGGTCAAAATGCTAGCCCCTCCCAGAACGTTTCTAATGACCAAGAAATTGAGCAGATGGGGGAGTATATTGCTAAAGAATTTAAAAAGGTAAAGCTAAGTGTGTCCGCATTTGAACTTTCGAAAGTGTCTACAGTTAAGAACACCTTTTTTTGAATGATAAATGGGACCCCGTCACAAGAGACAAGTCAAAAAGAGATCCTAGCAAAGAAGGTTTCTTTTAGCGATCAATCAAATGAGCCGGTTGTCAGGAAGATTTTCAACAGATCAACGGACCCACCATCAGGTCAACAACCAAACAAGCAATTTGAAAGGGTAGCTAATTTGGCACCAACCCAAAAAAGAGGCAATGAGAAAGAAAAGGCCCAGGTCACCCAGGTAGATGTTTCAAGGAAAATTTGAGACCCTTCCCTTTCTAACCACCATCCATGTGTTTGGAAAAAACCTCCATAATTGCTTGTTGGATTCAGGGGCCTCAACCAATGTCATGCCTCTCTGCGTGTGTAAGGCACTCGGAATAATGCCAACTCCTTCACGTCGAAAGGTGACATAGCTTGATAAAACCGAAATTAGCATAGTTGGGGAGATCAAGAGAATACAAATGCAACTTGCTGCTGATCCTTGGATCGAACAGACTATTGACATATAGATGGTTGATATCCCGGATACCTATGGTATAATCCTAGATAGGGATTTTATGAGGGCACTGAATGGATATGCCACCATAGACTACTCTCACATATGGCTCCCATGGAACGGAATGCCTAATCAAATCCGGATCGACAGGGAACACCGAATGAAATTCATGATTACCGAGTACAACAATACAAATGAGGTGTTGTATGTTGAAACAAGTCTAGAAAATTATTCCCCAGTAGCATACCTGAACGAACAAGAAGACTTTGAAGGCGAGGCAATGAGCGAGGTCCTTCTCGTATTATGTAGCCCATCTACTAATTTGACCAATACTCCTCCGAGCAATGAAATGCTCATTGAGTTTGATAACGAAGAGTTGGGAGAAGGAAATGGTCAGGGGCTGCTCAATGGTTTCCAAGATTTTATGGGAAAATGCGTACGTGACCAGCTTAGCCTAGGAAATCCGATGAACCTTTAGGAACTCTTGCTCCCTAACTGGTGTCGGGTACACAATGCTGCTCATTCATAATTTGCTGATGCTTATGTAAAACAATAATTGAACATGCCTAGAAACGAGCCACCCCATGGGCGGATGCAAGATTTGCATCCGGCAGATGAACAAGTTCCGCCCTTGCAGTTCCCAAGCTAGTTACTGAAATGCTACCCCTGCCGAAGGTCAAGGTAGTTCCTGTCAGCCCCACGTCTAAGGACTCCCTCGGGTTTTAAACATTGCACTTTGACAGTTCTAAATCCAAGCACAGGGCTGGAGCAGGTTTCGAGCTGATCAGTCCCAAAGGTAAATCATACTTTTCTGCTCATAGACTGTAATTCTATTGTACTAACAACATAGCGGAATATGAGGATTTGGTGTTGGGCCTCTTGATGGCATTAAGAAAGGATGTCAAGATGCTCCAAGTGTATGGAGATTCAGAGCTAGTCATAAAGCAAGTCAGGAAGCTCTATTCCTGTTATGACCGAAGACTCACTAACTACCAGCACCGCATATGGGACCTGTTGGAAGGGTTGGATGCTTTCAACATTTAGGTAATCCCACACGCTTAGAACTATACCACCAATGCCCTAGTGCAAATAGAAAGTACACTGAAGCCGTTATCCCTATCTAGCCTCAAGCGATTCATGGTAAAACTCACTTCTATCCCGTCATTGTCAAATAACATGGCCAATTTCCAAGTATTCAAGGACGACAAGCATATCCTAGACTTCATCACTAGTTTGGATGTGTTCGCTACTCAGATAATCGACAAAGTTGAACCCCAAGAAGTGGACTTAGATATAGAGGGGATCATTAACTTGAAGACCAACACCATCCCTAGGGGTGTGGTTGAATTGGAGCGGATCTTTGACCTTGATCAAATTAGGGAGCAAGATTAACGGGCCAAAAAAGATACTATCAGCGATCAGTGTGATACCTACAACCTAGGAACAGTTGGAAATACCAAAAATGTGTTTATAGGAAAGGTATGTGCTCTTGAAGAAAGAAGAGGGATTATTGAAACATTACGAAAATATCATGACATCATCACCTAGAGCTATGATGACCTCAAAACGTATAACACATCGATCATCACGCACACTATCCCTCTCAGGCCAGATGTGAAGCTGTTCCGCCAGTGGCAATGCCTTGTCAATGCTCTATTAGAGCCAATCATTTACAAGGAAGTATAGAAGTTGTTGTCAGCCCGGATCATCTTCCCGATCAGACACTCTACTTGGGTAGCAAATTTGGTCTCCGTTCAAAAGAAAAATGGAGAAATCAGGTTGTGCGTGGACTTCCACAATCTGAATCAAGCATCGTAGAAGGACAACTATCCTGTGCCTTTATTGGATGAGGTATTGCAGGTAGTGAACGGGTCGCAGCTGATGTCCTTTCTAGATGGATACTCAGGATACAACCAAGTCATGGTGCAATACGAAGATCGACACAAGGCGACGTTCACCACCAAGTGGGGAATTTTCACATAAAGAAGGATGCCCTTCGGGCTAATCAACGTTGGCACCACCTTTTAGCGTGCTATGGACATCGCGTTCAAGGACCTTATTGGTAAGTGCATCATCATCTACATGGATGATTTAATAGTGTTTTCAAAGCAGTGGAGCAATCATGTCACTAATTTATGCAAGGTCTTTGATAGGTGCCGCACATTTGGGGTATCCCTTAACCCGAGGAAGTGTATCTTTGGGGTCACGAAAGGGAAACTCCTTGGGCATGTTCTGTCTGAATGGGGAATTTCTATTGACCCCAAGCGTATCCAATCCATCATGAAAATCCAGCTGCCGGGCAGCAAGAAAGAATTGAGGTCTTTCTTTGGAAAGATCAACTTTGTCCGCAAGTTCATTACAGGCTTTGCAGAAATAGTCAAACCACTCAACACCATGCTAAAACAAGACGTCAAGGTCGAGTGGACCCCCGAAGCAAAATACACCTTTGGGGAAATCAAGAAGACCATCACTGATGCCCCTATGCTGGTCAGCCCAAACTACCTAAAGCCCTTCTTTATTTACTCCTTTGCTTCAAATCATTCCTGTGCCAGTATCCTGATGCAAAAGGACGATGAGGGAAGCGAGCACCCAATCACCTTCATGAGCGCCCCCTTGAAGGATGTCGAACTACATTATCATAATGTTGAAAAAAAGGCTTACGCCCTTGTTAAAGGAGTCAAGAAGTTTCGACACTATATCTTACGCAACAAAGTCTTTGCCATAGTTCCTGACCCCACCATAAAAACACTGCTTATGCAGAATGAGTTCGGAGAATGAAGGGAAAAGTGGATCGCGGTGCTACAGGAATATGACATGGAGATTCAGCCGATGAAGCTGGTAAGAGGATAGATGCTCGCCCGAACAATGGCGGAGGTAGTTATTGATGTTGTACTTGAACTCACGGTGCAACAGTACTAGCTGGATGACATCTCCCTAGGAGAATGGTATGATAACGTGGTGTACTACCTACTGAACCACAAGTGCTCGCCCCATCTGCAAGGAGTCCAGAGATAAGCTCCGAGGTTGAAAAGCAATAGTTATATGTTGCAAGGCTCTATATTGTACAAGAAAAATCATGAAGGCATCTATCTGCGATGCCTAGGAAAGGAGGAAGTTGATCGCGTCCTTAAAGAATTCCATGAAAAATTTGGAACTAGCCATGGCTCAAGCCTATTAACAGTGCATCAAGTACCGAGAGCTGGGTACTACTGGCCCACCATTTTCAAGGATGCTCATAGTCATGTTCGTACTTGCCATGTGTGTCAGACTGCTGCTGCCAGGGAAAGGAATGATGTTGTCCCATTGCAACCGGTTCTGGAGGTAAGGCCTTTTGCGTAGTGGGGTCTCGATTTCATTGGTCTAGTGAGTCCTCCATCACCTATAGGACACAAGTACATTCTACCCGCTTCTGATTACTACACTAGATGGACAGAAGCAATAACTTGTAGGCAATGTACAACTAAAGTCGTAATCAATTTCTTAGAAAGTTTTATCTCAAATCATTTTGGTTTTCCGTATGCTTTGGTATGTGATAATGGCTCTGCGTTTTCTTCACTGAAATTCACAAGTTGGGCCTTTGATAATGGTGTCGCCCTCAAATTCTCCTCTAACTATTACCCTCAAGGAAATGGCCTTGCTGAGTCCACCAATAAAACATTGATCATGGTGATTAAGAAGCTGCTAGATAGGAATCCTAAGGATTGGCACACCCAACTTCATTTCGCCTTATGGGCAGATCGCACCCACCACAAGGCTACCCTTGGAGATTCCCCATACCATCTAGTCTATGGCTTAGAGCCTATCTTCCCCATACATTTGAAAATCCCGACCCTGCAGTTCATCAATGATTTTTATGAAGGAGGAGACCGCAGAGAAGCTCGCCTCGCCGAGCTGCTGCACCTTGAAGAAGTACAAGACCATGCAATAGAAAATTTCGCCAAACACCAGGGCGTAGTCAAAAGATGATTTGATCATTGAGCCAAAATTAAGGCTTTCTGCATTTCTGATCTAGTCCTCTACTGGGACAAGGCCCATGAAAGGAAAGGGGGACACAATAAATTCAACAAGCTTTGGCTTGGCCCCTTTCAAATTGTTGAAATCTTGGGAGATAATGCTTTCTGTTTAAAGACTCTTACTGGTGAAGATGTCCCATTTCCAGTCAACGGGAAGCACCTCAAGCACTACTTCTAGGCCTAAACTCTCAAGAGTTGTCAATGTAAATACTTGTAAATATGTTAATATAGATTTCCTACTTTATCCTTTGGTTTTGTTTGTCTTTTTGGCCGCTTTGTTGTGGTGGTCGTGCCCGGTCCAGTGAACGGTTACCTTGCTGTCCACTTTCGTGCTATTCTCTAGATAAGCCATCATTCCCTACTGCTACCCTCTGAAAGCTCCTAAGTATCAGTTTTCAACTTTCAACTTTGCACTAACCTAGGATGGCTATCTGCTTGAATTCCTGCTCTTATCATGGAACACAAAACAAATTTAAGAAAATATCTCCAAAGAACGGTATGGTGATCACTGGGAAGCGAAGATAAGTGAAAAATATAAAGTCTGTTCTAGTGACCACCGCGATTCTCAAGCCCATTGTGAACTTCGCTGTTCTCATAGTTGATGCCTAGCAAAAGAAGGTGCTAAAAGGAAATATCTAGCACAAGTAATAAATAAATTACAAAAAAACATCAACCGTATGGGTGTGCGAATATCTCTACCAGGGCTATGGATGCCTAGTTGGTAGTAGAGCTATGTTTGTGAGGTTGTAGCGACAACTCCGTTGGGGCTATGGACACCTAGCTAGCAGTGGAGCAATGTCCAAGTTACTTTTGGGATTAGACGAACTATGTAGCTTATCTCCTCCGACGAGTGGTTATTCGTACTCTATCTGATGGAAAGGAAATGAATTCACCATGCACACGCTTCCATGATAAATCTGCAATCCGATTCGATCATGCCTTCCTTAGACTATCCTCAGTTCAGCTTTGAAAATTGTCTTAGGTCTATGTAATCAGAGATCTGGGTTCGAAATGAATATTTATCTCTAGAACGCTGGGAGCGTTCTCCCAGCGAAGTCGCCATTTGTTGTGCGTTTTGCACACATGCCCCATTTGGAACGGGGACCCTCTTTTCCCTCTTTCCCTTTTTGGTTCCTTTTCTTTTGCCTCATTTTGCATACCCCATTTTTGTGCCCTAGAGTTGCGGGTAGCATGTTCCCCAATGCCATATTTTAAGTCTCAGGTTATCTAGGTTTTCCTTGTCGAAATTATGGCATTTGTGGCAATTTTCGGGTTTCCCTTTTCGGATTTCCTCTTTCGGATTGCCTCTGTCGGGTTTCCCCTTCCGGGTTTCCCTTTTTTGATTTCCTCTTTCGGATTGCCTCCACCGGATTTCCCTTTCCGGGTTTCCCCTCAAGCTTTGCTGTTTCGAAAGGTTATCCTGGGATGGCTTTCCGGACCCCGAATCCTGAACCTCCCGCCGCCTCTGCATTTTTCAGAAGCTCAGCAAGCAAATCTACAACTGTAGAGAGGATTTATTGCTGCATTAATGGCTACTTTTTGCTATAAAACCAATTTTCTGACTGTCATTATCAAAGGATCGAATGATTTTCCGTCAGCACGCCCTGGCTTTTGTTTTTGAATATTTCAATTTTCACAAGGGTAAAATGCAAAATGAAATCTGAACTAAGTAGATTTGCCCCCTCTGCGGATAACCCATATCTTAGAATCGGAAAATCTGTCGTTAAATCGCCCAAAGATCGATTCAGAACCTTCCCACATCATGGCTGTTCTTCGGAATGGCGTTGGCGTCTTCCAGGCCCGGGTCTTCCCATGGCCATCTGTACCACCATCTTCCTTCAAATTTTTGACCTTTTCCCTCCTTTTGGATTCCCATCTCTGGAATTCCCTTCTCAGGATTCTGTTGCATCTTCGCCGTTTCAAACGGCCCCGTCCGAGCATCTCCCTGACCCTCCGTTTCCGTCTAAAATCAAACTTCACATTTTCCTTCAAATTCATCCGAGGAATTCGGTTCCCGAGATTCTATTCCTGGAATTTCATTCTCATCTCGCCATTTCAAATGACATCCGCCTTGTGGCTTCCCGACTGCAAAATGTTTCACCTCTCGGTCGAAACCCTTACCATTTTCTTTCCCTCGGACTTTTGCCCCCGGGATTCCTTAGTGTTCTCGCCATTTCAAACAGCCCCATCCAAACATTTTCCCGGATCCTGGACCATGATCCGCTATCCACCGGAACCCCATGCCTTTGGTCTTTTTTCCTCCAAGCTTGTTCCGGATCCTGGACACCGGAATTCCCTCCTCGAGATTTTGTTCCTCTTGGGTCATTCTTAACGGCGAGCTCCGAGCTTCTTCCCGACCTCCTGGTCCCGGGGCCTTGTTCGCCGTCTGTTTGTCCTGAACCCTCTAGCCGCTCTCAGAAGCTTCCTCTCAGGTTTCCTTCATTGAATTTCCTCTTCCATTTCGCTGTTCTGCACGGCCGACTCCAAGCCGCTTCCCGGCGACAGCAATCTGAGACCTGAATTTCGTCGCCTGGAATTTCGTCTCCTTTGCGCCGTTTCCAATGGCTTCCCTGCAAATGATGCTTGAACCTCCAAATCCAAAATAGATTTTGACCCACTTGATAGAATTCTATTTTCTTCCATTTCCAACCTCAAATCTTCAAATCCAACTTCGAGAAATGCATATGGGAACTCCATTCTCATTTTTCCCTTTTAAGTGGCATTCTACCAAGGGATTTCCGGCCCAGGAACTCCAGATTGTTTGCAATGCCCTCTAATGATGAAATATCTTGCCTCTATGATTGTTAAGTATGAATTTTTATTTCCGAACTAATCTTGACATGCAATTTTTTTTCGTTAGCCATTTTTCAAGTTCGTTGTTACTGATTCTCGTATGTTGTGCAAGATTTAGGGAATTTGGCCCAGAGACTTCCGATGCTTCCAGAAAAGGAAAAGGAATAGCTAAGCCACCAATGGGGAAGGAAGACAAGGAACTGATGAAGTACAAGTTCCAAGGGGTCCCTATCCAGTCCAGGGTCACTACCCTTTGGAGGGATGTTTTAGATACCAACATCGGACAAGTCGATGTTGATGAATTTACGCAGAGGATTAGAATGAACCCAAAAATTGCGAATGCCAATTTGATAAAGAGCAGTGGACTGGCTAAAGCTACAGGTTTCCCACTGGTCCTAGTAGCCCTAGAACTAGTGATGGCGTGTGTTGAGGTATACCAATCTGATACCAGAACAATCATGGATCATGAGGGGAATATCCTTGTAGATATGTCTCCTTTAGGCATAACCAAGACCTTCCACATTCTAGCTTTCGAGAGCATGGAGGTCCCCACCTTGGAATACTATTAGGAGGTGTGTGAACAAGACTCGTTGGATTATAAAAGGCTCATCAACCAATGCCGCATTGAAGAAGCAAGAGGGCAACCCAGTCATCGACGAATAGTTCCTTAAATAATAGCTATAGTAGAGGGAAAATCACTAAAAGGCAAATTTGCTACAGTGCTATCACTAGATGACAAAATAGGGAAGAGACAAGAAAATATTTATAAATATAATATTTGGGGGTAGGTGAAACCCTAATGTAAAATGAATCTTGGCCACTCATTTTATTTTTTGAAAACTATAAATAGGGTTCTTCTCCTCTCATTTTAGGAGAGTGGAGTTGTTGTAAAGGCATGCTGAAGAAATTATAAATAGTAAATATAGTCAATTTTGGTGTATTTTCTGGGTTTCTCAATATGTTTCATGATTCCTCTCCCTTTTAGTTATAGCTTTGCTTTAAGTTATTTTGTTGTTCTAGCATCTTCAGTTTAAACTTGGTAGATTTAGTATGTTATTTCTGGTTTTGGAGATAGTTGCTATGTGTATGCTTTCCTTGTGCATACTTTTGGTCATTTGCTGAAGGTAGATGACTGTGCAAAGTTAGCCTAGACTTCGATTCCATTGCTACTCATTAAACTTTATCTTTGTTCATGTTTCCATAATGAATGAATGATGAACATGTATAGTCCCTAGAAGATAGCACAGATTTCATGATATTGTGAGAATTCTGGTTAAGTGAAATCTCGTTTAAGGAAATTTTCCACAGCAGGAACCTCCATGATCACTGTTCATTGGTAGTTGTAGGTCTAGGAAACATCTTTCTTCCTCACCCTTTATTTTTTCCCTTTTTTAGAATCAACTTGTGCCAAGGTTCGTTGCACATTATAAAGCTAAATCCAACGAAATAATGGAGTCTAAGACTATTGTTTGAACCTACGGCAAAGCATATCAATTTCAGATCTCTAGAACTCCATTTATTGACTCAATTCCCCTACAGCTTCAACCACATAAGGTCGCCCTGTGATTCCAGCAAATCACATAAACAACTAAAATATTTCAAGCATCATCAAGACCTGACATCCGAGAGTCCTTGGGATAGTGTTTTGCAATTTGATTGTGGAAGATTGTCTTTCAAGAGAGGTAATGCACCTACATATTACCTGTGTTGTAAAGAGCATAAAAAAACCATCAACAAGGAACAAGGTAGGAAAAAACCCAGCTGTCGAAAGCCACCACACCACATAGGACGAGAGGGAATCAACAAGGTAGCAGAACTCCAAAAAACCCCCATCCTCCAACACATACAAGACAATAGAAGCTTCTCGGCCAAAGATAGAGAAGCTCCGGAGACCCCATCGAACACCATCCAAACAACATCCGAGGGAAAGAGAGGAGATGTCACAACAACGAGAACTTGCAGCAGCTCCAACACCCATGAGTCTACATTAGGCTTATCCTCTACATCACCACCATCGATAGAGGAATTCGAATTTCCTCCACCCTTGCTCTTCCCACTCGCTGCAACTCCAGCTCCCACTCACTCCATGAGGTAAAATCCTTGATACCTATCATTAGGTGGCACTTGTTATTATTATTGTTGAATGTGTATAAAATGGAGGGTAGAATATAACAACTAGTTTGTTTTAAATTGAGAATAAAATTAGAGAATACAAAATGACATTGAAAAAGGTAAATAATTATTTTTTTTATAAATAAATATAGACATTACTAAAAATAATTAAAAATCAACATCTTCGAATATTTAGATTTTAAATAAAATATATCATTAAAAAAGCTAAGATGATACTTGATATCATAATGTCATTTTCTAAAGCAATGCCTTAAAATATGTCATTCTAATTTAAAAGCATGATCAATAGTTTATTTCATATTTTTGATAAAATACACATCCAACATAAATATTTAAACTTATTGATTATTAATATTTGAATTAGATTTCATAATAAAACTAGTAAAAAATATTTTGATCAAATAAATTTGTTTGAAAGTAATATAAAAAAATACACTAACAAACTGGATTAATGAACTTATCTCTCAATATTATGATTCATTTACATGTCAAAATAAAAAAATGTTGTAGGTAAGTAGTGAGAGGGCATCCAATTTATAGGGAATTGGAAGGCCTTTGCCAGCTATTTGAATTGGTTTAATTTGTGATGGCGAACATGCATTCCATGACTTCTATACCATTGTCACAAGATTCTTTTATTTTTTATATCACTTGTTAAGTTGGAGAGAAATTATTTCTATAAGGTGACTAAATGAATAGATTTTGGAAAGACCTTAGAGCAGAGACTGTTAAATTTTTTAGTCTCTATTTTAAGAAAATCATATTTGAATTTAATTATTTTTTCGATGTCAAATTTATTAATTTTTTTTGTTTTTGGGAGTAATATTTAGACATTAGATTGCAATTATATTCTAGCATTTTTATTTTTAAAAAGATAAAAATCAATGAGGAGAAAGCTATAACTTATATGAGGTATTAAGGACCTCAGTACAATCTAGAGAGGTAATAAATTTGCATCTTTTATTTATGTTTTTTGTTGTTTATTTTTTATTTTTCTTTTTATTTCTAAGTTTATGAAAAGTTCTATATCTTATAGAACCTATTTTTGCTAGACCTCTATTAGGTTGGGGCCTTTTGAACCCTTTTTAATTAATCAAAAATGTTAAAATTAAAATAATTTGATGTTATTTTCTTTTATATGTTTAATCTAATGTAATTATGTTAAGAATATGAATTTATTCAATTGATTGTGTGTCTTGTGTGATCATAAAACCGTATGGTAAATGGATGTTCAAGGGACATTGTTTTTTCATCAATGTCTAGAATTAATTTGAAAATAATATCAAGAACTAGATTAATTAACTATATTTTGTGACCATGCCACCAATGTTTTTTTATTTTCTTGCATATAATTGTTAATGTGATTAAAAGAATGCTAAGTTTTAATTACCTTGAGAAAGATGCATAAGTCCCACTCATAATTATAAAATATTAATATATCCATTTAAAACTTTGTTGAATTATTAATCCCCAAGTCAACACCCCACGTAAGCTTACTTGAGCCTATTAGCATTTAATTTTGGTAGGTAAATTTTAATTCAAATTAGAGCACTTTTTTCTTAGCTTGAAATAGTTGTTGATGCTTGCAACATTAAATGGAGTTAGGTAGATTTGAAATTTTGTTTGAGCAATCATTCTCATGTGCATTTTGAAACAAGTAAAAAGGAATGTTTTTGCAACCGTTGGTTTCAAAAGAAGAAGTCAATTTTTGAAGTTAAGCCTATAGCAGTAGTAAGAGGAATGTTCAACGGAAAGTAAGGTGGCAACAACAACACAAAAAGAATATTGGTAGACGTAGCACATTGACAACTGCAGCTACAAAATTGTATCTATTTTATGCTTTCGGTTTGAGTGCAACACCATTTGTATTGGACATTTGTTCAAATAGTTTAAGTTTTATTTTGTTCATGTAAGACAAAGAATATACTCTGTGTTTTTTGTAGTTTGTGAAGCAACAAGGAATGTATGCAAATATTTTTCTGTGTTTAGTTGTGTTGTCACTATGTGTATTCTGTGTTATTTTATGGGTATGTCCATCGTGTCACAACACTGTTTCTATTTTATTTGCACCCCTACCTCCCAACAAGTGGTATTAGAGCCCTTATTTTTTTGGGCAACTAGTTAGTTAGTGGTTTATTGTGGGTAAAGCCCTAGGTTATCTAGGCATTGTTTGTTTTATCAAACCTTTGAGAAATATGGTAGGAGGTGAAAGCAAAGGCTGGCAACAACCACCTAATTTTGATGGACAAAATTATGACATATGGGCTAAGAAGATGAAGACAATCTTAGTTGCAAATAACCTATGGGAGTTGGTCATAAAAGAGTTCAATGATATCACAGACCCAAATTTATTTGCAGCCCTTTCAAATGCACAAAAGAATCAGCTGAAAGACAATAGGATGAAGGATGCAAAAGCCCTCAGTTTGATTGAGGCAGCCTTGAGTGAGGCTATTTTCCCACATATTGCAGTAGTAGACTATGCAAATCAAGCTTGGGAAATATTGCAAAATAGTTATAAGGGAAATGAAAAAGTGAGGTTAGTGAAGCTGTAACTCTTGAGAAGAGACTTTGAGACCTTTCAAATGAAATATAATGAGTCCATTTTTTATTTCAACACTAAAGTTTCAACCTTAATAAATCAGTTGTGAATCAATGGAGAAACAATAGAAGAACAAAGGATTATTGAAAAAATCCTAAGAAGTTTGCCTACAAGATTTAATCATATAGTCATTTCCATTGAAGAGGCAAAGGAATTGTCCAAGATGATTGTAGATGAGTTGATGGGTTCACTACAAACCCATGACCAATGGTTGAATAGATCTACTCCTTCCCTAGAAAAAGCCTTCAAGGCTCAAACCAATGCAAGAGGTTCGGGAAGAGGAAGAAACGACAAAGATAGAATTCAAATAGGTAGAGGCAGAAGTAATTCTGGAAGAGGATATTCTGATAGCACAAAGGAGTCGAGTAGCTCACAGTTAGCAAAACATAACCGAAAGAGCAATAGTTCAACTCAGAGGAATGAAAAAATCAATGTGCAGTGTTATTATTGTCACAAATATGGTCATTATGCTAGTGAATGCAAGAAGAAGCAACGTGACCATAAAGGCCAAAATTCCAATGTAGCAAATGAGCACAAGGTTGAAAATGACAAACAATCCAATGTATTCATCATTTGCAACCTTGTTAAATGTAGCAGTGAGGAAGTTTGGTACTTGGATAGTGGATGTAGCAACCACATGAGTGGTAACAAGAACTTCTTTGCCTCCATAGACAACAATATGAAGACTGAAATCAAGATGGGAAATGATGAGAAACTCCCCATCATTGGAAAAGGTGTTGTTAGCATTCAAACCAAGAATGGTGAGAGGCAACAAATATAGGATGTTTATTATGTGTCTGCCATAAAACATAATCTATTGAGCATTAGATAAATGGTCCAAAATGGTTACAAAATCCTGATGGAGAATGGAGAATGCAAAATATTTGATAGAGGAGGTAGCAAAAAAGTGATGGTTGTAGTGGAAATGACGAGAAACAAAATGTTTCCGCTCAAGATGCACATAGTGTCTGCAACATACACAATAGACTGACAACAACAAAACTGTTCACCATCACTCACAAGAGTCACACAATAGTCGACAATCAAACAACAGTTGGCTTTCAAGACAGTCATCAAAGACCCATCCAAACTTTGGCATTTAAGGTATGGCAATTTAAGTTTTTCAAGTTTAGGTTTATTATCTAGGAAAGGCATGGTTAGGGGTTTACCATCCATTATAGAACTCGATGGCAAGTGTGAGGCTTGCATCTTAGGAAAGAAACATAGGCAACCTTTTCAATCCAGGTATTCTAGAAGAGCAAGGGCTCCATTAGAATTAGTGCACTCAGATTTGTGTGGACCCAGGAGAAACCCCCACTTTAGTTGGAAATACATATTTCGTGACTTTCATAGATGACTAAAGCAAAAAAATATGGCCCTATTTCTTGAAAAAAAAATCAGACGCCTTTGAGAAATTTAAGTGGTTTAAGGCAACAGTTGAAAATGAGATTAGTCACTATATTAAAGCCCTTAGAATAGATAGAGGGGGAGAGTACACCTCCAAAGAAATTTTGATTTTTTTGTAGGGATGAGGGCATTAAGAAACAATTCACAACAAGGTATACTCCAAAAAAAAATGGAGTGGCTGAAAGGAAGAATAGGACCATTCAAGATATGGTCGCAAGTATGTTGAAAGAAAAAGGGTTGTCACACATATTTTGGGGAGAAGTTGTAGCAACAACAGTCTATATATTGAATAGGTGCCCCACAAAGGTTGTACGTGATAGGATTCCACAAGAGGCGTGGACTGACAACAGATGGAGTGTTGAGCACCTAAGAATTTTTGGGTGTGTGGCATATGCATTCATGCCAAAAGAGAAGAGACAAAAATTTGATGAAAAATGATAGAAATGTATCTTTATAGGCTATAATGATGAGTCAAAAGCCTACAAATTGTACAATCCCATCACCAAGAAGGTTGTGATAAGTAGAGATGTTATTTTTATTGAAAATAAAGCATGTGATGGAAGGATGCATGTGATGGCACTCTCAAATTTTTCAAATTTGAAGTGATCATTTCAAAAATTTGGCCTCTACACTTTCAAAAGTGCACTTGAGGGGTCAGTTTGAGTGACCCACTTTGGAGAATCAGAATTTGAGACCTATTGATTTTCAAGAAAAACCCATTTGCAGACATATTCAAATGACATATGTGAATGTGCGTGTCAATTTTTAGCTTCATACAATAAGTTTTGTCAGGGTTTTGAAAAGTGAAGCTGAAGGGTTTTTGTACTTTTCTGCTATTTGCAGACTGTCAATTTCGTAAGATAGCCTCTTGTTTGAGATTGGATTTCGCAACAAGTTGACTATCATGTCAAAACAAGCGTTGTTCTATATTCTCCATATCTAAATGATCTCGGGTGTCAGTTTTTAGAGTCCCATGATCTGATTTTCTATTTTTAGCAGATCGAAACCTAATGCAGTTTGTTCAGTCACATTTACATTCCTGACAACCTTTCTGAGTGGTCAACTTTGATCGTTAATAAATTTTGATCAGTAGTTATTCAAGGAATTTCATTTTGCACACGTGCTCGAGATACCTGAATGAACTTATGTGTCTGATGGCAGCTCGCTATGAGTTGATTTACTATTTTTGCAAATTGGTAGTTGAATGAGTTTTAATTGGTTCAGAACAACTGTTGTTTCAAAAAAGTTTGACTGAGAAAATTTGCTGATTAATATCTTCCATCTCATGAATTCTTTTTTCGAGCTATTTGTTGCACTGTATTCCTAGAATGAATGTCTACAAGTTTGCAAGTTTTTATTGCTCCGAGAAGTTGTTTGACCTGTTTTCTAGGCCGATTCCAGGGCCAACTTGGCCAGTTTGCACCATTTTGCATCAGGGTTGAAAAGTGAGTTTTAATGAAAACCCATTTCATTTTTTCATTCTAGAAGCATCTAGAAGCTGCATCAAGACATTTTGAGCTGAAAAAGTTGTTTGAAAACGATTGTTTTTAAGCTTGGCCCACTTGGGACCCAACATGCATTACACGGTGTGAGGTTGCAAGTGGTGCATTGCCGCCTGTTGGAGAATAATTTTGTTATGAAAGGCATAAATTTCAAATCCCTGTTCCATCAGTGGAATTTCATTCTTCATTGTCATAGGTTTCTTCCATTAGCTTAATAGAGGGTGATGTTTCACTTGAGTTCTCATTGGATAAAATCATAATACATTTTGACCTTGTGTTCTGTTTGAGAAGTTACTTGATGCTGACAAGGAAAATCCTTCACCATGATAATTATGGTTTGGATTTCATGATAATGTAAATACATATTTACTTACTGCCACAATTGGGGATGAAATAAGATCCAATTGAGTTTGGATGTAATTGGGAAATGCATTCTATGAGGTAACAATAAGTCCTCCAACATGGAATCATGGGGTGATTCAACTGATGTAATTGTATACAACCCACTGATGTTTACCACTGGTAGAGCATGACAATGGAATAAAGTTCATCATCTTTGGAGGAAATTAAATCAAAGATTAATGAATGTGGAAGCAGGATGAGCTGCATCCTTAAGCTACAAGATACTTAATGAGAAACAATAGAGGAATTTATGGGTCAAAGTATTGGACAGAGTATCAATTTTTTTTTTGAGCTTCCCAAAAAATGATGAAAATAAAGAAAGTTGAGGACTACATAGTGACAACTTGATGTACCATTTGCAGTGGAGAAACCATTGCACATGAAGGAAAAATGTGTTGATCAAAAGGAGAGAAAATGGAGTAAGGTAGTCACACCTGTATTTGAGTTGAGGAATCCAAAGAGACTGATGGGTGCCTGCAGTAAGTGCGCCTCAAAATTGTTTAAAATTTGCTACCTTTTGTGTAGCCAAAGCTTGAAGATTTTAAGCAAATGAAAGGTGGAGCCTTTTGCACAGAGGTATCCACAACCACCTAAGCATTAAGGGTATGGGCATTCATCAAGGGATTTAGGAATTTGTAGGATAGGGAATGGGATGCCATACTTGTGGTGTAGGCACAAAGTGACTGTTAAAAATACTTTAGAAACTTTAAAGAAAATGTAATCACCAGGATAGGAGCATGGCACAAGGCGTTAATTTGGTGCACTATGGAATGAAGTCACCACTTTTTTTAATCTTGCTAGATTGTTGAACAATGATGTGATATTGCGAAGGGAAATCATATTGTTTGATATTTCTTTAGTTTTGTGGGTGCCTAGTTTTGAATGCTTCGAGGTGCAGGGTATGGAGAACTATCAAAGCATAAAGGATAGTGAATCTCTGTCAAGAGTCTTTTGGAAACATTCAAGCAAATGAGTTTGGCGTGCATGGAGATCCGCTAGAGCATGAGGGGTTCGAGTTTTCTAAACAAGATGAAGGAGGCACCAGCATAAGAGATGGGGTGCCATCACTTGCAAGTTGTTGTTGCACATAAGATGGACTGTTGAGAAAGCTCGATGGAGATTCATGGGAGCAACAAAGTTTGAATTTGCACATAATGGATTTTCTTGAAAGGCCTTAGAAACTGTCAAGCAAGTGAGAGAGCCATGACCTTGGGGTATGGATAGTCATTGAGCATTTTGCAGAGAATGTGGTCTCCAGGAATGCCATGGTTGTGGTATGGGCATAGACTATACCTGTTGAAGGTGGTTTAGAACACTTAAACAAATGGCATGGGATCGCATGGAATAGGTAATAAACATCCATCAAAGCATGAGGACCAAACAGGGGCTCGAGCAGAATGAAGATTGCTTGTCACCATGAATAGAGAGTGCTCGAGAAAACAAATAGAGGAATTAGGGGAACAAGTGAAGGGTGCAAATTTAAAATCAATGGTGGGAAGGTCTGATGAAATGCAGTGAGATCTGGACCATTCACCACCATGTTGTAATCAGAAGTTGCCCAGTCGATAGTGATTGCAGGATGGGGAGAGGGTGACATGTGGCTATGGTGGGCCCTATAGTTCTCTAAAGGTTTTACTTGTCTTCTTTTTGGAAAGAGCAATTTTTCCATGATTTTCTTACGTTAAAGTGTTTGGTGCATGGAGAATGAGTGGTGGACCCAAGGAAAGTGAAATGTGGGTAATTTTTTTCTAAAATGGTCAAATAAAATAAAGTGTTGGGGCATAAGGTAAGGTGAATATTTTGTTTATTGGCACGTTCGTACAAATTGAAATAGGGTTGCATGTGTGTAGGCATTTTTTCAACTCAAAATGAGAAATACATGGGGTCAGATAAAGTATTATGCAACAGTGATTTTAAATAAATCAATGCTTCTAGTGACTTTATTTTTTGAAAATCTGGGGCAAGGCTATGGTAAAATATTTTGGCTGATGCAAAATATATTCATTTTTTAAGTGGCGCTTCTTTTAAAATTTGAGTTTCCTTTTGGCTAGAAGGTGAATGTTTAATGTGCAACAACAAAAGTAAAAAAGGACAAAGATATATGTTTTCCACAGGGAGAAAATGAATAAAATATCACTTTAGTTCTATTTGTTGGAGGAATTTTAGCAAGTGGATTAAATTTTCAAAGTGAATATGTAGAGTTTAATATGCAGCAACATGAATTGAAAGGAAAAATTGAATTTTCATGGGGGTGGAGAGTTTTCTTTCAGCTGCAAGTAATGAGTGGAGAATATACACATGGACATTTTTCTGCTGAAAAATGAATTGGGCACATGTTGTTTTGGAAACAGAATAAGTTTTTTATAGGGAGAAGAAGGAGATTTTGCAAATTACTGTTCAATGGTGAAGGTGTTTTCAAATGCCTTTTCCTGATCAGTTTTAGGGTTTCTTTTGGAATTTCTTCTCCCCTACATATTCTTTTCTTTTCTCATTGTAATAGGTTAGCAAGTCGAAATATGGAGTGGAGTTGCATAGCAAATTGTAAAATTTGTAGTGACAGAGAAAATGCAAGTTGGTTTTTGTGTCATTTTGTTGTAGGATTTAAGTTTATGGAGATTTAGTGTTTCATAACAATATTGGCATTTGAGTTTAACTGATAAATCCGGGCTCATGTCTCTCCTATGTGCAAATTTATTCGAATTTTGAATGAAGTAATCAAGGGTTATTATGTTCATCTCACTATTGTGGTGTGTTCAATTCTAGTTTTAGCTTTAATTTAAGGAATTAATTAAACTACTTAAATGAGATTGCAGATTGATATGTTATGTACAAGGATTTGGTAAGTAGTATAGAGCTAAGGTACATATTGGTGATATTGTAAGGCAATATAATCAGAGATATTATATGCTATGTGTTGAATCTGTTATGAACCATTAGGTGTTGGTGAATTTGACTCCTCCAATGGAAGTATGGCACTAGTCTGATTTGCATTTGTTCTTTGTGATTCAATGTTTGTGTTCACGTCGAGCTTGCTACAATTTTAAAACTAATGATTATCTTTCACCATGAAGCTGTGTTGTAATTATCTCATGCTCCAAATGGTTGATATTACTAATGAACAACCAATTCTCTTCAATTTTATCCCATTATGTTGAGTTATTAAATGAGATTATTTGTTTGAAGTTAATGATTGTTTATAATTTTGTTGCAGAAATTATAAACACATTAAGGAATCACCCTCCTGGGTCTTGCAGAGCCCAAAGTGTAGGAGGTTTATTAAAATCCTCATCAGTTAGTCCAAGTCTGTTGAGTTGCCCCTAATTGGGATTGACAATTCCATACGTAGATTAGGAGATAAACTTGGTTACAATAAAAAAACACCAACAAGATGACACCATGGGTATTTCAGTCACAATACCCCTTAAAGATGAAGAAACTCTTGAAAACAACTTAGGGGGAGCTCAAGAGAACAACACCAGAGATGTGCAGTAGAATAATTTTTTTGGTAGTGTTTAGAAAAACAAAAGCTCTAGATAGAGACAACTATCTAGTAGCTCCAGAGTATAGCAAAGCAGTAGCTCTGACAATCAATAGGATAACAACTATAGAGGTCAGAGTAGCAGTAGCTGAAAAGAAAATTTAGACCCTACACTCACATCATTGATGCCATGAAAGATAAAAAAGTGTAAGGGAGATTTATGACAACACACAACATGCTGATTTTGATGAGAATATGGATTTTGCATTATTCTCCTATAGTGATCCAACACACTTAGAGCAAGCGGTGAAAGAAGAGAAGTTGTGTAAGGCCATGGATGAAGAGTTGGAGGATATAGAGAGGAACCAAACATGGGAGTTGGCCGATTTACCCAAGGGTAAACAAGTGATTGGATTCAAGTGGGTCTACAAGACCAAGTGTACAACTGAAGGCAAGATTGAAATACACAAGGAAAGACTTGTTGTGAAAGGGTACAAACAACAACCCAGTATTGATTATGATGAGACATATGCACCAGTTGCAAAGCTGGAAACAGTGCAGACGGTGATAGTAGTTGCAACACAACATCATTGGAAGGTGTTTAAGATGGATGTAAAGTTAGCCTTCTTGAACAGAGTGTTGAAGGAGGAAGTGTATGTGGAGAAGCCGCCTAGTTATGAAGTCTCAGGTCAAGAGGACAAAGTGTATAGGCTCCAGAAAGCTCTTTATGGGCTGAGAAAAGCACCTTAGGCATGCTACAATAGAATAAATGCATATTTGTTGAGCAATGGATTTAGCAAGAGCAACAACAAACCCACACTCTACATCAAAGCATTTCAAGGTAACATTTTAATTAATGTTTTGTATGTAGATGATTTAATTTTTACATGTAACAATGACAAAAAAATTGCTAATTTTAAAGAAGTGATGAAAAATGAATTTGAGATGAAGGATCTAGATTTGTTAAAATATTTTCTTGGAATAGAAGTTCAATAAATAGTGCATGAAATTTTTATTTCACAATCTAACTATGCCAAAAAAAAAATTGAGGTTTAAAATGCATAATAGAAAACCTCCCCCACACCAACAACAATAGGTTTGAAACTGCACAAGATTGATAGCAGTAAGGAAGTGAACCCAACCCTCTACAAGAGCATGGTTGGAAGTTTGATGTTTTTTAAATCAACTAGACCTAATTTAATGTATGTTGTAAGTTTTATATCTAGGTTCATGGAGGAACCTAAGGACACACATTGACAAGCAGGAAAGGGAATTTTAAGATATGTCAATGGAACAACAGGATATGGCATTTTGTATGCAACATCTAATGAATTTAAGTTGGATGGATTCACGGATAGTGATTGGGTAGGAAATGTAGATGATAGGAAGAGTACATCAGGTTATATCTTCAACATGGGATCGGGTGCAATCTCATTGGCATCAAAGAAGCAACCGATTGTCTCTCTCAACACAATAGAGGCAAAGTACATAGCAGCAAATGCAACAACTTATTAGGCTATTTGGGTGAGGAGGATCCTTGCAGATTTACAACAACAATAAGATCCATAGCACTAACAAAGAATCCAGTCTTCCATGGATGGAGCAAGCATATCGAGATCCGATATCATTTCATAAGGGAGTTGATAAAACAATGTGAGATTGAATTACAATATTGCACATCTGAGCAACAACTCGTTGACATCTTCACCAAACCATTGCCTAAGGATAGTTTTGAATGCCTAAGAGATAGGCTTGGTATTGTGGATAGCTTCGGAGATCACCTCCGAAAGGAAACTGCAGATTGACAACTAACTTGCAGATTAAGGTGGAGTGTTGGAATATTAATCCCTAAGTCAACACCCCACGTAAGCTTACCTACAGCCTGCCAGCACTTCCTTTTGATAGGTAAATTTGAATTCAAATTGGAGCGCTTGTTTTTGAGCTTGTAATAACTGTTGATGCCTACAACATTAAATGGAGTTAGGTGGATGTAAAATTTGGTTTGAGCACTCATTCTCATGAGCATTTTGAAACAAGTAAAAATAAATATTTTTGTAACTGTTGGTTTTAGAAGAAGAAGTCAATTTTTGAAATTAAGCCTGCAGCAACAACAACAAGAGGAATGTTCAGCAGAAAGTAAGGTGACAACAACAACACAAAAGGATTGTAGCAATTTTTTGTTTTCGGTGTGATTGAAAGACCATTTGTATTGGACATCTGTCCAAATAGTTTAAGTTTTACTTTGTTCATGTAAGAGAATATAATCTGTGTTTTTTGTAGTTTGTGAAGCAACAAGCAATATATGCAACAAAAAAAATTGTGTGTTCAATTGTGTTATCATTGTGCATATTTTGTGTTATTTTCTTGGTCTGTCCATCCTATCACAACATTGTTTCTGTTGTATTTGCACCCCTACCTTCCAACAAAATTAAGGAGCTTATAACATATTGAAAGCCCTCGAAGCCTAATCCAAATAGATACAATGTTGAAAGTTTAAGCCTCTATTTTAGGCAAATAATATCTGATTTTTATGATTTTTTGAATGCCAATTTTCGTAGCTTTTCTCTATTCTCGGTAGTAATATTTAGACATCAACTTGAAGCGATATTGCAGCCCGCCCTTGATTTCCAAGCCATTCTTGGTATACACACCAAGCTGGGTAGTTGGCCGAACAGGAAGAGGGCAAATTCGAATTTGGTTTCCAGCTATCAGAAAAACTACTTAGTTTCTTTACGCATTTTACATAACCGTATTAATTATTATTGTTATACATAGTAGTTTTCAACGCAAGACATAATGATATGGTTACTGAAGATTTTTTCCAGGATAAGGAAGGATGGTAATTACAGAAGTATACTGTGCGTGAGAAAAAGCAGACAATTGTTGATGGAATGACTTTAGCCCGAGCTAAATGGATTTTATTCCCTAACAAAAATAAACAAATAAATTTATGAAAATAAAAACTTAAGACGTCCAAACACTGGCAAAGCAGAATAAATTACTTTTTATTTGAGGAGAAGAATCCGGTACAGAATCAAGTGTTTCTCTGTAGAGAGATTATGAAGATTCGAGAGAGAGAAACGGTTCTGTATCCGACAGAAACTATTCGTAAATACAGCAAAATCCGGTTCCAGAAGCACATTTGCCGATTCCGCAGCATGCAAAGGTAGAACCAGGGGTGTCGAATTGCGTACAATCACCATCACTTTGGCACTGTTCATAATCGCAGAGATTACCAGCGCTTACTGCTATGCCTAACATTGCCATTGCCAATGCTATCATTAACACTACGCACAAAACTTTCTTTTCCATTTTTTTATATTCTCCGAAGAAAATTGTTGTTGGTAAGAGGAGAGGAGACATGGAATTTATAACGAATCGGAAGGCCTTCGCCGGCAGTTCGGACTGTTTGAATCCGTGTAAGGCCAATATGCATTCTTCAATTTCTACGCCATTCTGTGTTTTATTGATCACCCAACTTTACTCCGGGCTCTTCTGTTGTTTTATCTATAGATTTGATATTTTGAATTTGAATTTGTTAAATGTTTCTATGTGCTCGTTATTGGAGTTAATTTATGTTTTTAAAGAAAGAAAACTCAAGGGCTGTCTTATCTTTGCCATTTTAGTAGGATAAATATTTGTTTTTATGGTTTGTTAAATAATTTATTTTTTCTTTTCAATTTTAGTATTTTTTTATATATATTTGTAATGGTCTATAAAAGTTTTGTGAGAAGAATATAATTTTATATTTAATTTATGTTATCTTTAATAAACATTTTTATTTGATGGTTAGTTAGTTAATAATTGTATACCTCATTCAAATTGAAGATTAGTAATTTTTTTATTTTTGTTAATAAAAAATAATCTTTGATTATTGAACTAGATGATTCTAAGAATAATCATATTGTGATTTAACCTTTATCTTCTCAAATGGAAAAAGAAATTCTTACTTAATAGTGTAAAAAATTTTTAAGGCTTTAATAAAACATTTAAAATCATTTTTTATCCTCATCTTCCATAATTGAAATCACTTATAGTTATTGTGGAAATCCCTATTGCATAATTGAGGAATTTGATTCTTAGTTTGTCTTGATATTTCTTGGCATCATCATTAGAATCCACCAAAGAAGCAATGAAAGAGATATATTGGCTTGCAACTACATTTTCATGGAGTAACCATGCTCTAACATAAGGAGGAAAACCTACACCCAACATAACATCATCCAAGGACTTGTTTAGAATTTGCCTCCATTTTCATCTAATTAATGTAATTGCAATCACTTGAGACACTTCCTTTCACTATCTTGCTTCTAGAAAATACACGATAAACATTGAAGAAACATTTTTATTGAGTTTGTGTTGATGATCTATGGTCATGAATTATTCCCATAACATTATTTTAATTGCATGAGTCATTATTATTACCTTGGTGTTTAAAATTCTCTCAACCAAAGGTCTATGATCCCTCTAAAAAAGGAAATTGGCCTTCTTTTCTCAAAAATCTCACATTTATTTTCACAATTACCTATTGTTTGTTGTGATGGAATGGTGTATTTATAAATGAATACTTGATGGTTGTTGGAAGCTAATAGAAACCACACAACATACTTATGACAAGAAGTGCTACAAGTACCAAGATAAGTATTGAAATGAATCACACACATCCTTTATCCTATATCACTTCAGCTCATTATAAATGTTCAATATTTTTAATAGATTTGTTTGAAGTGATACATTCAACATTATGTTACAAAAGAGATATTTTCTCACACATGAATTACAAGGAAGATATTTTTCATGTAAGAATTAAAAATGGGCTAATATGTTGGAGGTGGAATTAAAGGATAATCAACACCTTGGATTACTATTAATGACTATGAAATATTATTAATATATATAACATAGTTGGTGAGGAAGTTCATCTCTTGATTAGCTTTGTAATCAATGCACCAAATAAATAAGTTAAAGAGCATATCTATGAGTAGAAAAATTAGTAATAGCATGTTACTATTTATCTTCTAGTTGGGTGAACCCTCCTTATTCACAATTATTATCAAGTGTCTCAATTTTGATACACTTCACTCCATACAAGGTGTAAACAGGCTATATACAGATAGTATGGCTTCATATTTTTTCTTCATTAGCCGATAAGCTATTTTGTTTGAAGTTTCCACTACGATTTTCGTTAGCCCAACTATGAATTGGACATTTTGGTGGCAGGGATTTTCCGACTGGTCGAGAATTGATCAAGTTTTTTTGTGGCGACGTGGAGCTTCATAATTATGTGGGTTGGCGGTGGTGGAGTTGGTTTTCTCAATACACAGAAGTTGAATGGTATGTGTTTGCTCATGGGAGTGTTATTGTGTTTTATTGTTGTTGTACGATGGCGGTGGAAGAAGTAAATGAGGGCAGACAAGGGTATGTGTAGGATCATCATAGAAAAATAGGCCCTTAAGTGGCAATGAGAATTCAAAAAAATCAGAGTTAGGCAAATTGATGCAAAAATTTGAATAAGTTATCTATATTATTTTAAAAATATGTAAAACTAGAATCCGTGGAAAATTGAATGTAGTTTCTAAACTAGTAGGTTAATTTTTATTTATTTTTAAATCTATTTGGTGAAAAATTTAAATTTCAAGGAAAAAATATGAAGTAGGTGTCTGTCTAACCACCCTAACCATAATAAAATGATAATATTTTTTTACAAGATTTTAGATATAAGTAGAAGACTCATGTACAGATGTGATGCATATTTTTTTGTAATTTTTTTTCAAGTAAATAATTAATTATGAATTTTTATTACAACTTTTAAAAAATATAAACACTTGTATGACTGACCACCTAAACTCGGTCAAAAATTCATGGTTCTTTTTTTGTTTAATCCTATAGTATGCCAAGCATAGAATGTGATGCATGTTTTGGATTCAAAAAATGTGATACTATTTGAAAGCTATAGATATTTTTCTATCAAGCTATCAATGAGGACTTTTATCGTAATTCTAATAGAAAATGAATAATAATTATTTATTAGATTCAAAGTACATTATAATTTATATTGGTAGAAATTTGAGAAGCTCCTTTACAAACCCTTTTCATTTCATCAATTTTGGCTAAAATAAAAGTCGTCAGCCACATGGGCAAAGTCTGGAAAAGCAAGGTAAGTTCTTAAACACATTTTTCATGTTGACTTCTTAGGATTGGCAGGTCTGAACCAAATTCCGAAGCAAGTCTGAGCCTAATCTCTAGGCATTAAATTTTGTATCATCAAATTAGATATCCAATTCAAATCAAATATCTGATATGTTTTAGATATGAGTTTTAAAATTTATACAATTTTTAATATACAATTTCAAAAATGTAATAAAGTTTATAATTTAATATATATAATATAAAATATAGTTTATAATGTAATATATAATATACAATTTATGATAATCTCTTACTGAATTATGTATAATATTTAAATATTATATCAATATTTTAGTTTATTTATAAATATTTCAATATTTTCGTTAATCTATAAATATTTATATATATATATATTAATAATATATATATATTACTAATATATATATATTACTAATATATATATATATTACTAATATATATATATATATATTACTAATATATATATATATTACTAATATATATATATATATTACTAATATATATATAAAAATTACTAATATATATAAAATATTTAAATATTATCTCTTTCCCTCTATCTTTCCACCTCTATCTCTCACGAGTCTCTCACTCAATCAGTCCTCTCTCTCTCTCTCTCCCTCTCTCCCTCTCTCCCTCCCACTCTCCCTCTCTCCTTCCCACTATCCCTCTCCATCTCTCACTATCCCACTCTCTCTCTCTCTCTACCCTAAACCATCTCTCTCTCCCTCTCTCCCTCTCCCTCTCCCTCTACCACTCTCCCTTTCTACATCTCACTCTCACACTC